>JACCEG010000280.1:18823-80199 GCA_014065205.1 Tuber brumale | reverse complement strand
GAGGGGGCTCCATCCCGGGCCCGAGGGCTTGCTTCTTGGAGGAGGTCGGGGGAGGCCACTGGGAGCGGGCCGGATGTTGGAATGAAGGGAAGAGTGCGGTGTGCAATAGCGTCGATAGGAAGGTGTTTCCTAATGGGCGGGGAGGGTACCAGGGATTTCCAGAGAAGGGGAGCGTAGACCGAGGTCAAGCCCCTTGTGTGGTGCCTGTGGTCATCGGAGGCCCTGAGGGGTGACGAGGTTGGGAAAGTGGGGTGGAGCCTTGCAGTGGCCTGGTTGGCTTCTGGGGGAAGGCAGACAAGTCTTACCGCCGCCAGCCTTTGTTTGTGGCGTATCAGAAGGGGCATGGGGGGAAGGGCCGATTCACAAGCGAGGACGCCAACCGGTGTCGAGGAGAAGCAGTTCGTCACCCATCTCTGGACCGACCTCCAGAAGACGGACATACGATCGAGGAGTGTGAGGCTAGGGGAGAAGAGGTCTGCCCCGTACAGGAGGATGGGAGCGATCAGGGAGGAGGCCAGTCGGTGGCACAGAAAAGGGGCGAGGCCCTTGCCGGGCCTTGAAAGACGTTTTATCGTTGCGAAGGCGCCTTGGGCCAAGCCAAGTCTGCGCACGAAATGGGAGGTGTTACCCCTTGTACCCGAGGTGGAGGCCCGTCTTTTCAGCCCTAATGGCCTCCTTATATAGCTGCTCCTCATGCCCCTGTGACTTACCCTTGAGTCACGTACCACATATGACTCGCAACTGTTAGTCATATTCAAACATCATAAACTAGTCATATGACCAAAGTGGTTACATGTGCAAAACCCATGACCTCTAATGAGGTCATGTGTGAAACATAACATATCATCATAACCATATCATATGACCAAAGTGGTCATATGTGCGAAACCCATGACCTCTAATGAGGTCATGTGCGAAACATAACATATCTATGACTCATAAGCACAAGTCATGTGAAAACTTCTTCCTCGCTAAGCCACATTCATGACACGTAGTAAGATCACTTGCCTTCTGCACTGGAGACCACATAGTACGATATGAACACGCTTACTGCGAGTCGACATGGTCATGTTCAGTTGCTGCCCCGTTCAGGCAGTTAGATAGGCTTGCACCCTACTGCTACTTCCTCACTTGGCTTGCACCCTACTGCTACACCCTAACTTGGCTTGCACCCTACTGCTCCACCCTCTCTGGCCACGCTCACAGGTGGCCCCATATCTTAGTTGCATCGTGTTCCTGGATAGGTTCTACAGTTTCTGCTGCCAGCGCGTATATCTGACATGGTTGATGTAGGATTTCTGCTTTACACTTGTTTCTTTTGTTCTCTTTTGAGATGTCCTATATGGTTACCTTCCTACGTTTTCCCGCTTGTTTCTAAGTTAGGTTTCTCCTGTCTTCTTGGTGTGCTTGTGGGGTTGGTATGGGCTTTTCTTTAGCGCGAGATGTGCACTTAGGCCCATCCCAGAGGGTCTTGGAGATATAGTTGGGCCTGACTGGAGGAGGAATGCGGATTGTTTACGCCATAGCTAGTACTATATGCATGTTCTTGGATCATAAATAACAAGGAATACATGATGATAAAAAAGGAAAAAAAAGAAAAAAAACAAAGACTGAGGAAATAGGCCATCCTCCACCTCCTCAATTTTCCTCGCGCTTGAAATCAACCTTAAACGCTTGGACTTCACAAACTATCCTCCTCCCTCTCTCTTCTGACGATGGATTTGGCCTAGGAGTGGCAGCCACCCTCCCCTTATTCCTCGCTTTGGCTTATTTAAGTGTCATGTCTTTCATTCCTCTGCGCGCTAGTATGCCTCTCGCACTGCCCGTACTCGCCCCTTTCCTCGCTACGCGAGGCCCCTCCTCACGGTCGGCGACCGCTTGCTTCCTGTGCTTCTGACGGCTGAGCACGCAGTTTGTGGTACACGAGAACTACTTGATAGGCCTATAGGTCGATCTCGCTCCTCCCCATGGTTCCCTTAAGTGGTAGTATCCGATCTACCAAGTGATGCTATCTCTCTGATAACAAGGGACTCCATCAGCGATGCAGTAAGATTTCTTGCCTTCTGCCTCTGGGGACCACCTAGAAAGATACGAACACGATTAAAGAGACTTAATACAGTCGCTTTCGGCTTCCACCATGTCCCGGTGGTTGGATCGTCTTGCGCTCTACTACTACTTCCTCCCTCGGCTCACACCCTACAGCTATATCATCCTGCCTCGGCCCCTCCTAGGCGTCTCTGCCGGGCTTCCTGGTCCGGATTGCATTGCTCTCTGTACCTGGCCCCTCGTCTTTTTTCCTTCAGCTTGTGCTCTTCCCTTTGGTCTCCCACCACCTTTGCTGGGTATCACCCTTCAGCCAGGGATGTTTATTGTTGTAGGTGGCCTAGAGCTTCAGCAGTATAGTTGGGGTTTAGATTGTTTGGTGTGGATCTCGCCACGGGTTTGGGCTACTGTTAGGGTGTGGGGTTTCTCTTGTTTTGATTGGCGCGGTGTCTTTCTTTTTACAGTCATTACCGCTTGTATATACGACAAGTTGGCTGCGCGTGGGAGTTTTTTCAACTGCGCAGGGTTTGTTCAGTGGGTGTCATATTCTGGGGGCTTTGATCCAGTTTGCCAGTAAACGTTTCTGTTCAGACTTTATTATCGGTTTTTCTTCTAGCTGCTTGGGCACAGGCCTAGGAGTGCAGGTTTGTGTATCTGCTATAGCTTGTCCTGCGTGAGGATGGTGTGCCTTTAAATACCCAATAAAATTGATGACAAAAAAAAAAAAAGACTGCAGAAATAGGCCATCCTTCATCACCTCTATTTTCCTTGCACTTGAAATCAACCCTCAATGCTGGGACTTCACGAACCATGCTCCCCCTTCTCTCCTCCCACAATGACTTGGGCCTAGGAGTGACGGCCACCTACTCCTCCCTAACTGTCCTCTTTTGCTTCTGTTGGAAGTAGAGGGTTTCCTCCCTTTGGGTTCCGGCATGCCTTTCGCGCTGCCTGTTCTCACCCCTTTCCTCACTTCGGAAGGCCCATCTTCACAGTCAGCGACTACTCGCTTGCCATACTTCAGACCGCTGGGAATACAGCTTGCGGTATACGGGAACATCTCTCCACAGGCTACTTAGTTGATCCCACCCCTCTTCCTCTTTTGGAGAGACTTTAGTAGGACACGAATATGGTTACCGAGAGTTGACATACTTGCTGTAACCGCCTCTTGGGAGATGCGGTAATCGTAGAGTGGACGGGATTTCTTCTGTACCAAAGCGGTAGCTAGCGAATCAAAGTCCGGAGGCTCTAGCCAAGGTTGTTCAATTGACTTCTTACTGTATCGCTACTACTGAAGTCTCCGAGATGTTTGGTAGGTCTCAAACTAAAAGATTCTTGAAGCGAACGGAAGAGAGCAACTATTCAACCAAGTATATTGAAAACTCTGTCTGCCGAAGTCTGCTCCTTCTAGCCAGAAGAATAGCAGTTCTTAAATACACTTCCTAGGCTACCGGAAGCCTTGTTCTCATAACATAATGAACTCCAAAACAGTAGCCCTGAAACCAAACATAAAACATCTAGAGTATCAAACCGATACTGGAAACCAAACATAAAACATATAGAGTATCAAACCGATACTCGAAACCAAACATAAAACATATAGAGTATCAAACCGATACTCGAAACCAAGCACAAAACATATAGAGTATCAAACCCTATACTATCAGGCTAGAGGCACACCTCGTTTCCTGAAACATATTCAAAACTCAAACAGTATCAACTGATACATGAAAATCCTAACCAGTCACCAGTACCGGTTACACTTGCGTTTAGTTGCTACCCTATCTCAGCGGTTGGATTCGCTTATACCCTACTGTTATACCCTCCCTCTGCTGGCACTCTACTACTCCACACCCTATTGCCACACCCACAGGTGGCCACATGTCTCAGTTGCACCTGGTTCTGCGAAAACCTCTACGGTTTCTGCTGCCAGCATGAATATCAGGCTTTATTGATGTGGGATTTTGATTTGTGATATTTTCCTATATTTTTTGTTGGGATGTCCTTTATGGTTACCTTCCTATATTTTCCTGCTTGTTGTTAGTTAGGTTTCTCCTATCCCCTGCGTTCACCAGAGAGATGGGTATGGGCTTTTCTTTCGAGCAAGGTGTGCGGTGAGGCCCACACCAGAGGGTCTTGGAGATACTATCGGGCCTGGCAGGAGCAGCAATGGGGATTGTTTATACTATAGCTAGGGCTATATGCAAGTCCTTGGGCTCTAAATAACACCGAATATATTGTGATAAAAAAAAAGAATAAAAAGAATAATAGAAAAAAGATAGAAGAAATATGCTCTTCACGCTTCGTTCTAAGTTATTTTCCAACTTATTACTTTATACTTTTATGAATATAAAACCTTTACCCTCTTTATGAATTTCCTACACCTGATGAGAACTCTACTACGTGAGTAGAGTTGAAGAAAGAGTATGATAGGCGATAAGGGCCAGAGACACGATAGTCTCTCACACCTTATCATAGGCGTCGGCCTCGGAACTATCGCCAAGAAGAAAAGAGAGAAGTATCGTCTACCCATTGCTGTGAACTGATACCGGTTAGGGATTGTAATAGCTAGGTTTTTCAATCTGCTTAGAATCTTTTAAATATCCAGAGACAAGACAAATGATTAATTCAGTCAAGGTTTAAGATTATATGCTAAGCTTGTATGGTGAGTAAAAAATAAAGGTCAGATACCACTCAAGTAAGAGTCAGAACTAGTCACTTCGAGAAGCAATCTAAACTCAATCTGGGGGCAAAAATAGTGGAAGTAGCAAAAATTCTGTAATGACCTTTTGTGAATGGAATTGCAGAGGGAGCAAAGCCTATTCCCATACTAGTGGTATAGGCCTACTTGTCTAAGGTACTAGTGGTTAGACACCTTAGCTAGGTATAGATAGTGTTCGTTGCAGAGCCTCCAAGGCCCCATAACACACAGTGCCCCACTCCCATTTCCTGCTCCACCCCGCTCACCAACTTGGGGCAGGGGCTTTTTTTTTTATCCCCTGTCCTGTCCTCCCTCTAGCTCCATGCCCTGTTTACAGTTCCAAACAGGCCCCCATCTTGTAAGTATTCCTGTCTTGGGCCCTGCATTTCGTGATATCCCCTATTTTGACTTCCAAGTTTCTCTTCCCCCAGTGTAGCTGCTCTTGCAGGTTTCTCTTAGTCTTAGAGTATCTCCCATTTTCTGGCCGAGCGTCAACTGTAACTGTCTCCGGTAGATCATATTGAATTTGTATGTAGCGGCACAATTTTAATAGCTTGAGTACGAGAATATGGCACAGTATTAAAGATATACTGTGGGCACACTTAGGCAAGGAGGATGGTAGTAGCAATGCAGATTGGTAGTAGTTCTTATCCTTAGTTCTTTCTAACACTTGGAGCAGTAACCAGCTATATATACAGGTATGCATACTCAAGCGAAGAAAAGAAATAAAGGGCAAAATCTTGTAAGAAACATAAATGTGAACAAGTTTGACTCAGAAAAACTGCCAAGAAAATCCCTAATAAAATATATATAAACTGTAATGGTGAGAGATTTTAAGTGGAAAAACAACATGCAATACAGCCTCTGAAAAAGTCACAGTACATAAATGAAAATAACTGAAACATCCCACACATACAATAAGGAAATATATATCCAGTTATCTCATTATTGTCATGAAATATAAATAAAATATCTATTGTATATGCTCTAGCTGTAGTAATGTTTGTAATCTATAGGTAAACTAGAAATATAACAAAGAGGAGAAATCCAAGTAATTTAAAAGAAATATACTTATGAAACAAATAATACAAAATTTCAACAATTCTCCTCACTATCTACAGCCCAACAGTCCTATTGGACGCTCATGCTGTAGTTTTGCCAAAGTTTTAGTATATACGTTGGCTAGGTTTTCCGAGGATGCAACATTAAATAATTTGAACAACTGGTTATTGATTCCTTCACATATTTTATAGAAATGTATATCGATATGATTTGTTCGTTCATTTAACTGATAGTGTGTCGCCAGGAAATTTGCGCCAGTATTATAAGCATGTAAGGCGATAGGTACAGTTTAGCAGATATCTTGGAGACCTTTGATATACTATTGGATCTGTCACGCTGCCAGTGGCATAGCTACATGTTCCATTTTGGTTGCAGATGTTGCGATCGAGGCCAGTTTCTTGGATTGCTAGGAGATACAAGCACTATTGTAGTGCACCATGTATCATGTAAATGAATGGTGGGTATCAAACAAGTAGCGAAGTTGGCATTGACATAGGTATCGATAGCATTTGTAGTAGTATATTGGTAGTGGAGTACAATGGTTTTTGTACGGTTGATGTATCTTAAGACATGTTTTGCAGCCTTGAGGTGTTGTTCCATAGGAAATGAAGCAAATTGAGAGAGAAATGAAATGGTATACACTAGGTCAGGTCTTGTACCAGTGGTTAAATACATAAGCGATCCTATTATTGATTGGTATGTGAAAAGGTCCGGTATCCGTTTCTCCTCCGTTCCTTTCTCTAGTTGAAGCTCTTGCGGTAAGGGAGTAGATACAGAACGTGAGTTTTCCATGGAGTACCTCTCGAGGATGGACATGATATATCATTTTTGGGTAAGATGTCTGGTATCTGATTTATACACGATGTAGAGGCCGAGCCAGAATCTAGCTTCCCCTAAGTCAGGAATCCTGAATGCCGTTTTCAGGTCTTCTATCAGAGAGCTAGCTTCCATGGTTTCGGCCAAGTATATAGTAATATTGTCAACATAAACTGATATGTAGATGTTGCATTTATTGTGGACTAACATGCATGGGTCTAGGGAGGATGTCGCAAAGCCTTCAGATCTCACGTATCTAGCGAGGAGAAAATACTATTCATTTGCAAATTGCTTAAATTTATCGAGACATCGGTTAAGTCGCCATACTTTGTCTCCATTACTGTACCTAGGTAATGGTCGCATGTAGACTTCTTCTTTCAATTCACCAAGAAGGAAAGGGGAATTAACATCAAATTGTCGCATTCGCCATTTATTTTGGTCATATACTGCAAGTAGGAAATGGAGTGATTCGGAACAGATAACTGGTGCGAAGGTATCTTCAAAGCTGAACCCCGGTACTTGTGAGAAACTGTTAGCTATGGCTCTTGCATGGTATCTTTCCGGTGTACTATCAGCATTTTGTTTTGTTTTGTATAACCACTTACTATCGATTATTTTCCGTCCAATCGACTTATCCACTTCATCAAATGCCCTATTCTTCTTTAGTACTTTATCTCATCATCTATAGCTGTGGTCCAGTATTCCTTAAGCAAGCTAGTAGTCACTTGGTGGTATGTTAAGGGGTCCAAGTTTGTTAGTGCGTTGAAATTTCTGCTATAGTACTGTGGTAGACAAATGAGTCTTCTAGATCTGGTCTGTGTTACAGGTAGTTCTGGCAGTTGTTCCTCCTTTTCAGGTGGTTCCAGGGTTGCCTCGGGTGTTGCGGATTCATCATATTCTTCTGGGTTGTCTTGTGGCGGAGGAGGTACTTCGATAGTTGGTTTTGGTGGGGTCTTTTCTTCATTCAATTCTGGTAGCTCATATGGAGTTGGAAGAGGAGGTTGAAAGACATTTGCATAGCTTTCTGGTTCCAGTAACGATTCTAAAGGAGATGATGGTTGTATTATTTTGTTCATCCAGTGAATCTGTTGTGTTTCAGAAATCTTATGCTGTGAGGAGATGTATATGCGGTATATCTTATTGGAAAAAGTGTATCTGACAACGTATTCTCCATTCACTCAGGACTGTAACTTTGTTCCAGGTTTGCGTATTTCCTCTGCTATATGGACAAAGTATTTGGTCCCGTAAGAGCGAAGATAGTTTATCAATGACTTTTTGTTGTATTGAGATTCATAGGGAGTTGAGATTCCTATGGATCAGCTCGCGAGTTTATTTCTTAGGTTTAGGACAGTTGTGATTGCTTCAGCCCATAAGCATAGCGGTAGTCCTTTTAGCACAGAACGTGTTGATATGATTATTGTCATGTTGTACTGTTCAGCAATACAATAAGATTTGCGAGAAAAAGCAGGGATTTTGTCATCAATAATTCCCTGCTCCGGTAATAATTTTAGCATTTCATTGTTGACATATTCTCCTCTAGTATCTGTTCGGAATCATTTGATAACAGCGTTATTGTAACCACTACTGGTTATAGGTTTAGGATTTTCAGGTATCTGTTGATACTGGTTGTGTTTTGAAATTGTTTCAGGAAACAAGGTATGCCTCTAGCCTGATGGTATCATGTTTGATACTCTATCTGTTTTATGTTTGGTTTCAAGTATTGGTTTGATACTCTATATGTTTTATGTTTAGTTTTGAGTATTGGTTTGATACTCTATATATTTTATGTTTGGTTTTGAGTTTTGGTTTGATACTCTATATATTTTATGTTTGGTTTTGAGTATTGGTTTGATACTTTATATATTTTATCTTTGGTTTTAAGTCTACCATGTAGGAGTCTTATATCTTATGAGAAGTAAGGCTTCGGGTAGCCTAAGAAGTCTATTTAAGGACTGCTATTCCTACATTTAAAAAGAAGCAGACTTCGACAGACAGAGTTTTTAATATACTTAGTTGAACACTTACTTTCTTCAGTTCGCTTCGAGAATCTTTAATTTGAAATCCTCCAAACATCTCAGAGACTTTAGTAGTGGCAATACAGTAAGAGATCTATTCAACAACCTCAGTTAAAGCCTCCCAACTTTGATTCACTAGTTGCTATTTTTATTAAAGAACAAAGCCCGTTAACCCTACATTTACTGTATCTCCAAAGAGGCGGCTACATTTTTTTAACTTTAACAAGTTCTTAAGATAGAAGGCATTCATGGGCCAAGTAAGGGTAAGGCCCCTGAGAAACGTTCCAAACAGTGTACTAGGGATGCAAAGAGTCCGTTCACAAAGAGTCTAGCAAAGGAGCAAGCGGCAAGTGATGTAGCTGTGAGCCAGTTAGCTAGAGACACAGCTGAACAATCAATATGAGAATCATCACAACAACTATCAGAACTGCCAACCACTACCTTGGGCGGGTATCCAGAATATTTAAGAAAGCCTACAAGTATGCGAGTACCTCCTGCACTACCAGGCGATGATCCAGATAGCTCTAATATTAGTACAAGATGAGACGACATGGCTTCAGAAGCAGGACCCTCAGGGCCAGGGGCCCTAGGACCAGAGGTCCCTAGACCACAGACTCCGAGGCCCAACCCAGTTATTACAGCCAAACTCAGTAACAAAGTACCTTCACCTAATAGGTTTAGTGGTGAAGGAGACAACCTCAAACCAGAAGTGTTCGATAGATGGTATAACTCAGTACAGTTATATCTATGACTAAATAGACTCCGAACAGGTGAGACCACAGGAGAAAACTATCGGATCTTCCATAGTGAAGGACGAGCTCACGAAGTAGCTTTTCAAGCAGCTGAGCAATTCGGTGAAGATATGACTAAAGAAGACCTGGTTGGGATTCTGCGAGAAAGATTGTAATCTTCGAAATATAACGACGATACCTGTCACAAATTTCCTGAACTCAGCCAAGTACGTAATGGTAAGATACAAAGGATATCAATAATAGCAACCGATTTACTGATGTTCCGATCACGTCTACCTGCAAATACCACAAGGAATTACGTCTTGGTCTAATAGTTTTTCAAGGGCATGCACTCTCAGTTACGAAAGGAAGTGGAATTACGGTATATTGTAACAGATACTATTATAGAAGTCATAGAAAATGCAGCAATCATAGATGCTATCCTAAAAAGTACTGGTGCTTATGGGACGGAGAAGTTTGAGAAACTAGTAAAAGAACACACTTACAAAGAAGAAGGATAGAACAACAATCGAAAAATGAACAAAAGTCCCACAATAAACCAAAGCATAGAAAAGGAAAAGGGTCTCTACTATACCTGCAGAGGTAAAGGACATCTAGCAAGAGACTGTCACAGCAAAGACAACAAGCGCAAAGGCAAAGGCAAAGAAAAGGTAAAGAAGGAAGTCACCTCTAACAGAGTGGAACAGGAAAATCGAGATGACGAGGTATTTATCAATAGCATGGAAACAGAGGAAGAAGAAGACATGCTCATAATGGCTGCTAGACCAACAAATGTTAAACCTTATGACATCTGCGAAGGGTCAATGCATATCAATAGTAAAGAAGCTAGAGTTCTGTTTGATACAGGATCGACAGGAGCCAACCTGCTTAGTGCCACCTTTGTAACCACGCATGGAATTCCTAGTTGAGATTTGAAGACACCGATAAGGATACACTTACATATGAAAAGACCATGGTCTCAATGTCATAAAGAATATACAGTCAACATATCAGCAGGAAGGTTGAGTGCACTAGGAACCAGGATGTTGGTAGGTAACCTAACAAAATACAATGCTCTAATAGGAATGCCTTTTCTAGAACAACACTACGCCTATATTGAATGTGGCAAGTTAGCTATCCTGTTTTCAAAACAGAACATTCGAATTGTTTGCACACCTACTGGTATCATGATCCAAGTAGCAGTGATTAGCACTAAGGGTGTTATGGACCAGCACGCAGAAGTGTTTCCCGCGGAAATACTGGAAAGTTTACTACCATTAAGGAAGATCAATCATGAGATAAACCTGGAACCAGGAAAGGTGCAGCGCTCCTTACCCACCTACTCAATACCAGAATGATGAGCAACTGATATGAGTATATGGCTAAGGGAAAAAGAGAAAGCCGGAACCATTGTATGACATGCAGTTTCATTGGTAGCCCCCATGTTTGCATAAGAGAAAAAGGATAAGAAATGCATGAGGCCACTGGAAGACCTCATAGCTAAGAATAAGAAAACAAGTGAGGATATTGAAACCATTCCTAACCAAACAATGATCCTAAATGCTGTAGGAAGAGTGAGATACCGAAGCGAAATGGATTTCACCGATGCTTGTTTTCAAACAAGGGTGGAACCCAAGGATATGAGCAAGAATGCTTTCAAAACACCACTGGGATATTTCTTTAGCAAGGTTATGCAACAAGAAGACATGAATGCTCCGGGAATATTCATGCACATAATGTCCGACCTATTCGCTAACTACTTAGGACGTTTCATGTAGCTATCTACTGACGATATACCCATTTTTTCCGATACACAGTCCAAATATTTGCAACACATATCCGTGATTTGCGACAAACTAACGGAAGCTCAATTCTATGCTGGTGGAAAGAAATCAGAATTTTTCGCGACTAGCATCGAAGTGTTAGGTTATGTTATCAAGGCCGAAGGACTCTTACAAGTACCTGAAAAACATACTGAAGATCAAGAAATGGACAATGCTACTGAGTTAGAGACAGTTACAGGAATTTCTAGGAATGGTCAACTACATTCACCAGTTTTTGCCACATATTGCCAACATTACATTACCCTTAACAGAACTCACTGGAACTGCAGAATTTGTCTGGACTGCTACCCAAGACCAACCTATGGAAAATGTTAAACAAATTGTTTCAAAATACGAAATTGTGAAACTACTACAATATAACTTGTCACTTCCAATATGACTAATAACTGATGCATCCAACACAGGTGTAGGAGCATGGATATGACCAGAAGAAACATCTGAGAATGCAAGACCTGCGTTACCACATAGAAGGAAATTCTCTAACACCCAAATGAATTATGGCACAACCAACAAGAAACCGCCAGCAATAGTTGATGCACTGATGGCATTTCATCACATACTTGCCGGAAGCAAGTTTACCATCATTACTGATCATCTAGCTCTAACGTATCTCAAGACGAGCACCACACCTACTAACAACCAACTGCGATGGAGAGGGTTCATTGGAAAATATAACCCTGAAATATTGTACAGACCAGGACTATGAAACTATTTACCAGATGCATTATCCTGTCTTTGTGATTAGACTGATAATTACTTACATATTGAAAACAATCCTACACAAGAAGACGATTCACCTAGTACCTCACCTATTTCATCTTTTCTTTCTTGCAAAGAACTTACTATCAAACCTGAAATATCACGATTCGACATCCTCACTGTTGAGTACGTCAGCGCCAATTCAGAATGTAGAAGCAACTGCAACTTGGAGCAAGCACAGCTAGATGCAAGCAACTACAGAACAATGAACTCCTAAATGATTATGGAGATCATTGAAGCTATACCAGGGGCAGGAGTGAGGAGGAACTCGAATATGGATCAATGCATTGGGCATTCTGGAACATACCTTTATGTTCTAACCATGAGGAATTGAAACCTAAAACAAAGACCTACACTGGCTCACCAGGAAGCAGTCTGCCAGCTATCGAAACTCCACAAAACACTGAAGATGATCATAACAATAAAGATCCCTATTTACCACAGTCCTGCCTTTACATCTGAGCTATTAAGGAGCATGTTAAAAAAGCATTAGGCTTTGGCACTTCCCCTACTCAATGTCATGACCACAAGTGCCCTGAATATCACCACAATGAACTCCTCCATGGAGGGCTCCTCATATACCTGAATGAGGTTCCAGTAGTAGAACCACCCTTCCTACCTTCCAAGAAACATGAGCTCTACAAAGTTTATGAGACACCTGATGCGGAGGAGGTAATGGTATTGGACAGAGTGGTGGATGAAAGGGATATCATTCAAGGAGTGAATAATATGAAAATCATTTGGAGGGAACAGATGGTTAAAGGATACAGGAATGACCCTATCTATCAGCTAGTAAAGGATTCCAACAACACCTCATGAAACGGAATGATACAGTATTATAAAATATGTAATGGTCTACTCTATGCTACTACAAGAGGTGGAGAAGATTGCCTATATATTCTGAAAGGTCACAGAGTAAATGGAGAAATACTAAGGGAACTAATGATAGGAGAAATACATAATAAAGGAGACTATTGCACGGATCGAAACCTCCAGTATGCAGCAGAATACATCTATTAGCCGGAGATGAAGAAGGATTTCAAGAACAGTGTTCAGTAGTGTGACATATATTAACTGAATCGAGAACAGACAACATCGCCCAGAGGCCACTCCCTTTCCCTCCACTTTATCTGTCAGATATTTTGTAGTTAAGCTATTGATTTTATGGGCCCGTTTACTAAGCTAAGAGGACATGATTCAGTATTTATAGTAGTGGATAGAGCGGTCCGTTTCAGTAGGCTGATACCAACATCAGCAAATGCTAGGGCGATTTTGATGATGGACTTGCTCCGGCACAATATCGTTACCCCTCACAGAGTGCCTACGTCAATTGTTAGCCATACTGACCCGTGGTTTACCTCTCGGTTCCAGAAACAGACCTTGAATATGATGGAACTTGAATATATCAAGGCTACACCTAGCCATTACCAGACCAATGAACAAGCAGAAAGAAAGATTGGAGAATTGAAAACAGCATTGAGGAATGTTGTTATTGTATACTAGACTAATTGGCTTGCCTCCCTTCCTGAAGTGACTGCTTACTCCAATGCAGGTCACTCTGACACCATTGGTATGTCTCCATACAAAGCTGTCTATGGACGAGAATACCAGCTAATCGATGCCTATAAAGTTAACTCTACTATAGTACTTGTATCTGATGATTATTACAATCGACACCAAGAAATCAGAAATGCAGTATACCAAGCGTTATGGTTGGTTCAAGCAAGATAAAACAGAGTAGTAGCTAAGAGGAGGAATCCACACAAACCTGTCAAGATTGGAGAAAGGATTATGGGTTTTGGAGACCAGTTTGTGACAGAATCGGGCACACCTCGAAAACTGCAGCCACGCTGGTGAGGCCCATTTATAGTTCTCAAGTTCGATAAACATACACAGAACTATACTGTTAGCATGGATGCGAGAAATGTACCGAAGAAAGAAAGGAGCTTTTCACTGTTTAGTAGTCCGACATTACCACACTAATGACAATTTTTGGTTTCTAGAATGCATATTTGCGAAACCAGCACCCATCCTCATTAATGAAGAATGGGAATGGGAAGTTCAATTAGTCCACGATTACAGGAAACGATATGGCAAGAGTCAGTTCTTGGTTAGTTGGAAAGGATATCCAGCAAGTGAGAATAGTTGGGAACCGGTGGAGGGGCTAGAACATGCGATGGATTTAACTCAAGCATGGTGGACAGATACCATGTCATGAGATGAGTTTCCTACAGTTTTTTTTGGGTTTATTCCTATGTGTTATTCTCCTACTAAAGATGGCTTTGAGAGCTATTCTAATATACTCCCAGTTGACAAAGAGTTTTGGAATTCTTATTTGAATTCTGATTATGATAGCGAAGATTAGGGATTTTCTTATTATATTTCAAAATAAGGATTTTATTTTGTTTTCAGAGTGTAGCAGGTACTGGTTACTGGTTTGGGATTTTCAGGTATCTGTTAATACTGGTTGTATTTTGAAATTGTTTCAGGAAATGAGGTATGCCTTTAGCCAGATAGTATAGGGTTTGATACTCTATATGTTTTATATCTAGTTTTGAGTCTTGGTTAGATACTCTATATGTTTTATATTTGGTTTTAAGTATTGGTTTGATACTCTATATGTTTTATATTTGGTTTTGAGTATTGGGCTGATACTTTATATGTTTTATATTTGGTTTTGAGTATCAGTTTGATACTCTATATGTTTTATATTTGGTTTCAAGGCTACCATTTAGGAGTCTTATATTTTATGAGAAGTAAGGCTTCAGGTCACCTGAGAAGTGTATTTAAGAACTGCTATTCTTTAAATTAAGAAGAAATAGACTTCAACAGACAGAGTTTTCAATATACTGGGTTGTATAGTTACCTTTTTCAGTTCACTTCAAGAATCTTTAGTTGGAGATTCACCAAACATCTTTGAGACATTGGTAGTCACGATACAGTAAGAGATCTATTCAACAACCTTGGTCAAAGCCTCTGGACTTTGATTCACTAGTTACCATCTCTGGTAAAGAACAACGCCTGTTAACCCTATATTTACTGGATCTCCTGAGAGGCGGTTACAGTTATCCTGGGTCTGTCTTTCCTTAATGAACGGTGTGAACACTTTTAGGGTACCCTATCTACCTTTAATAGTATAAACCCAAGTGTATCGTATACTGTCATCGATGAATTTAACATAGTACCAGCTATTGCCACAGGACAAGTATGAACATTTTCCCCTGAGATCTGAATGGATCAGTTTAAAAGTGTTTTTACATCAGTTTTCTGCTGCTTCAGGTTTGTGTTTTGTTGAATGTGAGGTGATGCGGGTTTCACGGCGCCAGGCTTTGGGAACTGTAGAGATTAATGAGTTATGGCTATAGTTGTTGTTTTGAAGGTAAGGAGGTGAAGGGTGTCCAAGTACTTCATGCCATTGTTGGTAAGTCATCTTGTTTGCTACTTCTTCTGCTTCTTGTACAACATAATCTTGACTGTCTAATTTTCCACCAACTACTTCATTTTTATTTTTCCGTAACAGGAACATGTTATTCACTTTCCTACTTAAAGAAAATCCCTTTTCCATTGAAACCACATCACCCCATGACATCAAGTTACTTTTACCCAACTTGGGAACCCAGAGTACTTGTTGCAGGACTATTGGAACTACATGACATTTTGATATTTTGGCTATAAGTGGAACCATTCCTGCACTACAGGACTCTATTACCGAGTCATCTCCTAACTTAATGGTACATTTAGAAGGTACATAGTTTATAATAAGGTCTAGGTTGCTTGTCAAGTATGAGCTTGGCATGGTATCGATTACCCAATTGAGTGGGTGAGGATTTTTTTGTGTAGAGAGGAGGTAGGTGGATGGACAGACCGGTTCAGATATCTCTTGCTTCACGATCTTAGCTGAGGTAAAAACTTTTCATTCCTTCTTCTTTTGGTTGTTGGCCTTCAGTTTATTACACTCATTCCACGTAGGTCCTTCTGATCACATATTAGCGTAATGAATTTTACGGTAGGTACATTCCTTTGTATTAGCTGGTGTCATTCCAACCATTTCCCTTTGCTTTGCTTTTCCTTTTATATCAGTGCTTTTATACACTCAATCTGCTTCAGAATTACCCGAAGGTCTCATGTCCAACAGTTCATTGTAGACATGATCGTAGGAAAGGTCCTCCTTGGTTCGCAGGTTGCCAACTATATTACTCATGGACTCAGGATGGGAATGGAGAAGGACAGCAGCTTTCGCTTCAGGGGACTCGTAGAGCATTTTAAAAATGAATGGTGCAGTGTATTGATCGCCAGCAGAGGAGGCAGACCAATAATATTGCCTTGAAATTCCAAGCGTATCGTATACGCTTACATGATTGGGTATTGGTATATCTATATCATATTTAACATCGAGGACTGCATTGAGTTGCTCCAAGAAGGGAGAGGTAGTTTCTCTTGCGAACCTATCTTGAAATGCTTTCCATATAGCTACTGTCATTTTGTGCATTGCCAGGCGGATCAGCCATTAGAAGTCTATCGTTTCTAGAAAATCTGTTGAGGGCCATTGTTATCGATCTCTTAACTGATCTACCTTTTCACTGTTGTTTTCGCCATCTTCGTCTTCAAATACCTCTGGTATAATATCTCTTCCTGTCACTTTTCTGCATTTTTTTCGTTTTTTTTATCGCCATTTATTCATTGTTTATGATACAACAACTTGCATGCAGTGCTAGCTATGGTATAAACAGAACCACCATCTCAAAACTCGTGAGGACAAAAGAAATAACTGGCACAAAACTAACAAATCCTCCCAACAGTGTCTGATAGCCAACACAAAATCCCTAAGGAACTAGAGTAAAAAAGTACAGAAATCCTAATGTAAAATAAACCCAAGCAAGGAAAGAAAAAACCTTTCTCGTAAGGAACAAATCTACTGGTGGGCCTCACGGCTGAAGTCTTGAAGCTGTATATCGGACACTGTATGCAGCGGGGAGAGGGCGTGGGCAGTAGGTCCCAGCACCAATGTGGCATGCCAGGGGAAAGCTGGTGGCAGTCACATTAAGGTAACTGGCCAAAGAGTGGAGGGTATCAGTATTGGTCCATACCGGGCTGTCCCTGCCGATCTCTGTAAGCCCTCTGAGGTGGCACTCATGAGGTTCCTTGTGGGACTCGCAGTATAGGATAGCATGAGAGAAGTCGTCCTCATCCTCCTTACAGTAAGGACAGAGGGGGGAGGAGTCATCTTTAAACCAGGAGGGGTGGGCGGCGAGGTAGCTTTTGCCTGAGCACATCTGATGGATCCTGCTGGCGATGAACCTCCCAAGCCCCATAAATGGGTGGGGTGAGAGGGTCGGGGCATAGGGGTAGCTGGATGGGAGGGGGAACTTGGTAGCCCAATCTCTAGCAAGTGCAGCTTTCATATGCACCTTGATTGACTGATAGGATGGGACCCTGTTATTCACAAGGAGCTGGTCAGGTGGAAGGAGCTCAGACGAGGCTACTGGGCTGGGGATGGAAGTGTTGATAAAGGGCAGAGTGCGGTGCACAACCGCATCTAGGAGTAGTGGATTCCCTATAGGGCGGCAATGGGGATGGGTCTTCCAAAGAAGAGGAGTGTAGACTGATATCAGGCCCTTAGTGAAGTGACAGTGGTCCTCCAGTGCCCGGAAGGGCAAGGAGGTAAGAAAGGAAGGGTGGAGTCCAGCAGTCGCCGGGTTGGCTTGTAGAGGGAGACATACAAGCTGGAGCGCAGCCAGCCTCTGTCGGTGGAGGATCAACAATTGGAGGGGGGGGAGAGCCGACTCATACACCAAGATTCCCAGCGGGGTCAAAGAGAAGCAGTTTGTTACCAACATCTGGACAGTCCTCCAAAAGACAGACATCTGGTCCAGGAGAGTGAGGCTTGGTGAGAAAAGGTCCACTCTACAGAGGAGGATTACGGAGATGAGGGAGGATGCCAGGCAATGGCGGAGGAAGGGGGAAAGGCCCTTGTCGGGGCTGGAGAGTCTCTGAATCGTTGCGAAGTCCTCTTGGGCGAAAGCTAGTCTTTTGATATGGTGTAAGGTGGTGCCTTTAGAGTATGATATCGTCGCGGGCGCGAACAAGTAGCAAAGCCATCAGATCAGTTTGGAAGCGTGAAAGAGGAGGCCTTCCAGCAAGACTGGGATCAGGGGGGGTGGGACTTTCTATGCTGAAGTCACCCAATGCATGAGTTCTAGCTTTCGAATGGAGAAAGACAGCCCCAGTCTTCTTGCTTTCGCCAAGAGAGTTGGGGTGAGACCTTAGAGTCACGGGACATTTCTCTGATATGAACCGGTGACAACCGTGACCGCAAGGTTATCCCCTTAGGAAATGATGTAGCCCTACTAGACCAGGAAGTGTAGGGTCGAGACATAGAGGATGAACAGGAGTGGGGAAATAGGTGAGCCCTGTGGGTTGCCGACCGAAACTGGGGTGAATATTGGTGGAGCCCCCAGGAAGACTAGACGGCGGGTGCGTCGGTGGAGGAAGGAACTCATCTATGAGACTATGTATGGTAGACTGCCTTGGTGGCAAGCCTGGCAAAAGGTGAGGGGGCCGAGACATTGTCGAAGCCTCCTTTAATGTCGAGGTAGAGGGTCGAGACCTTGAGCTTGGGGCGCATGAAAAGCAGAACCTCCTGGGATAGGGTGGCTGCTGCGTCGAAGGTGGTCAAACCTGGGAGGGTGTTAGGCGGACGACAAACAGAAGTATATAACGGAGGGACGTGGGCCCGAAATCTTTGATTCGAGAACCTATCCAGGAAGGCTCATCATGATAAAGTAAGGTAACGGAAAGATTTAAAGTGTGAAACAATATTATATTGATAAGATCTCTTCTCCGTTTCTTGATGATGTCTGTAAAGCTCGCGAGGCACTTCGATATTTATATCGCGCCTCTGAGTGTTCGCAGACTACTTCTAACTACTATTCTTCCACAGTACCACTGTGGCTTTAATACGCAAGCGTCCAGAATCTTATGTGTGCGAACAGCGTTTGACCCTGAAACTTATCATACCCTTTGACGGACCCGGAATAGTATTCCTCCATTGAGATGACTGCGCTATTTGTTATTCCAAGCTGCGGCCTTTAACTTAGACGTCCGCACAGACTATTATATTACTCTAGTCTGGTTGACTATCGTTCCCGTAGTCTCTTCAGTCATGAAGTAATCAAGTTCATGCTGGGCCACCTAATGCCAATCGCAAGTCTGAGCCTGACGTGTCAGCGTCTTAAGGGTCTCCGACCTATCTAGGTCTTCCATTCTGAGCATGCTTCGCCTTGGTCCGCCGGCCTCCATCGAGGCGTCCTATTACTAGGACCAACCAACATGCAGCGGATCTCAGAAGGGTATGGGTAGATTTGGTTCACCCCTAATAGCTTTCACCACTGGGATATCCTCGTAGAGTATTTCGCTGAAAACGTCCCCTCACTTGGCGCCCATAGTTGTGGAAGACTAAGTTTGAAGCTTACTATCTCGATGTGCCTCCTACGGATTTCCTCCGTTCCACTTCCCAGATGTCGCCAGAGGTCCACTCCGATATATCCTGCGAACCGCATCCGGTTGGCCGGACGGCGGCGACGTATATAGTGTCATGAAGTGGACTTCACTGATGTGACATTTTACTTATGGGATGCAACTCTCGAAATCTCGCTAATGACGTACGCACCCCATAAGAGGGCCGGAGGGGGGTGTTAGCTCTGGTAAATCGAGGGTCTGTGCGCAGTTACCCTACCGTGACTCTGTGCACATGTCTCGGATTTTCATGTGCCTAACATGAGCTCCCTCCTACCAGGCTTCGCCTCGAATGCCTTTATAACCTTTTATAATTTTCTTCTAAATATATTTTATGACTCATTGTGGTCAGGGTGAAAAACCTCCCGCATTTACTTAGCCATGGTAGGGAAACCTTTTCCTCACTATCTTATTTCTGCCCTTCCTGGCATGTCCGCAGTTTCATTATGAAAGTTCTCCACAACTTCCTCCTCGTTTTTCATACCGGTAGCCAGTTCCCATGTGTTCTCATCTTCTGAACACGCTTGCCACTTAACAAAGTAGCACAGTTCCATCTTCTCCTGATAGCGACTGCGCACTCATTTCCTGTAAGAACAAATCGCGCTTCTTGCTATTTTCTCAACCTCCCCTTGCAGATCAACGTCAATGTCCTCCGGCTCTCCAGGGGGTTGCTGCCGATTGTCATGAACGGATTCGTGTTAAGGTTCCAATAGTGCGACATGGAATACGCGGTGAATGTTCCATCGATCGCATATGCTGCGCCAGAAGGCTCGTGATCTGTGTCTTTCCTTGATTTGAAAAGAACCGTATAGCTTGGCACATAATTCCTTGGATTTCCGTCGGGTATGAATCTTTTTTGCGTTTAACATGACTTTGTCCCCGGACTTGAAGCCCGGCTGTTGTCAATCTTTCCAGTCATAATATTTCGACATTCCTTCTCACCTCTTTTCTAGCGACCCGCGTGCTTGTTCATGTATCGTCTTAATCCAGTTTGCATAAAGCGTTGCTGCTGGACTTTGAGCTTAGCACTGCTTCATCCACTCTGTCTGTGGATGGAAACCATAGTTCGCATAGAAGGGTGACATCCCATGAGTGTTTGTTGCGGAGTGGTTATAGGTATGTTCAGCTAGCGGTAATAGCTAATATGAGTCGTACTGATCGTAGTTGACAAAACTTCACAAGTATCATTCCAGCACTTGGTTGGTACGTTCAGTTTGTCCATCAGTCTGAGGATGATATGACGTTGACATTCTTCGCTTAATTTCCCGCGCTTTGCAGAGGGATTCCCAAAATTCTCCAAAAAACTTTGAAAAGCCACGTCTGAGGCAATTTCGGTTGGTAGGCCCTGCAGCCTCCAGACCTCTTGCAGGAATGCGCTTGCGACATCCTTGGCCGTAGCCAACGTTTGTAGTGCGATGAAAGGTGGCATCTTTGTGAACAGATCCACTACTACCATCATTTGAGTGCATCCTGGCGGCTCTGGTAGCTGTGTGATGAAGTTCACTGAGATGGATGCCCATACTGCGTAGGATATTTGCAGTGGCTGCAAGAGTCCATACTTCCCGTGTCTAGGCGATTTGTTATGTTGGCATTCATCGCAGAATTATACGTAATCGTTAACCCATGCCGCAAGTCTTTTCCAGTAAAAGTCTCTCATGGTTATTTCCATAGACTTTTCTTCTCCAAAATGTCCTGCAACCTTTGCATCGTGACATCGTTCTGCAATATTAGTATATAGAGCTGGACTATCTGGTACAAATAGTCTTTGCTTATAAGATAGTAGATCGTCGATTAAGGTCCAGTCTTTGGGAAAATCCTTTCCTTCGTCAGGTTACCTAATGAGTTATTCCCTTCATTGCCTCCACGCTGCATCTGTTCCGATAGTGGCCTGTATCTTGTTTAAGAATTCAGGGTTAAACTGCTGCATACCTTTCTCCAGGATAATAGCATTTAACATTAGAACTTTTTCGGGTACTTCTGAAATATCGTTCCGATGTTGGTTGTCTTTACCCGATGCCTGTAGGTAGCTGATACCAGGTTCCTGTTCCTTGACGATCAAGGATCTTGTTGCTATATCGGTACTTCCTAATCCCGCCGCTCCTCGTTCCGTATCTTCCCAGTCGTTTACTTCCATCATGTCTGAGGTGTTGACCTTTTCTACCACTAGTTGAGCTATACGATCGCCCATTTTTATTTTGCAGTCCACAGCCTCATGGTTGAAAAGTACGACTTTCAGATCGCAGGTGCAATCAGCATCGATTACTCCTGCACCAGTAGAGATTCCGCTTCGGACCACTAATCCACTTCTTGAGGCAACTCTTCCGTAAGTTCCTTCGGGTAGCCCCATAACAATACTTGATCTTATTAATGCTTGTCCATATTTCGGGACAATCTCATCCTCTATGGCGTACAGGTCATGTCCTGCCACCATTCTTGAGCCCTTTGTTGGCAAGTATGCCTTTTTGCTCAATCTCTTGACACTAATAATAGGTTCCTTTCCACCTCTTCGATGTTCCAAATCCAAATCTTCATCTCCATCCCTGTCTTCTCCTTCATCGCCTACCCTCGCTACTAGTGACACTAAGAAATTTTCTTCTTTCAAAATTTTGTGTTGGCGATGTGTAGCTCCCTCCTCAGGACGGTATTCCGGCCGCCTGCTTAATACGTCAGGCTTTCTCCCTTCGTGACTGGTCGGTTTACAATACGGAAATTGTATTCTATCAACTTCTGAGCCCATCGAATCTGATGGCCACTCCAGACATTTCAGGTGCGGAAGTATTGTAGGATCTGATAGTCGGTAAAGACTGTAATCGGTTTTTCTGTCCCAATCAAGTAGTGTCTCCATTCCTCAAATGCTGTGACGATCACGCGAAGTTCTTTATCATGAATTTCATGATTGCCCTCCATCAAATTTAATTTTCTGGAATGGAAAGCTACGGGATGTACCCTTTTTTCCAAGTATTGAGATAGGACGCAACCGAGCGCAAAATCGCTAGCGTTGGTTTCCACCACCCTTTCTCATTCTGGGAAGAAGTGATGTAGTATCGGGGCTGTTGTGAAGCGATGTTTTAGCTCCTCAAAAGCCGTATCCTGCTCAATTCCCCCCAGGAAATTGTTTGGATTTCCTTGTAGTGTCTCGGTTATGGGTTTGCAAATAGCGGAGAAATCTTTAATAAATCGTCCGTACAAGTTAGCGAATCCCATCAATACTTGTACTTCTCTAACCGATTTAGGTGCTTTCCACACCATTCTGGATTCCACCTTTCGGGTGCTCATAGACATCCTATCCACTGCCACCATATAGGCGCGAAATTCTACCTCAGTTGTGTGGAATGTGAATTTCTTTAGCGATACCGCTAATTGAAAGTCTGATAGACTTTGTAAAACTTTCTTGACAGCTTCGCTGTGTCCCTTTTCATCCTTTGAGTAGATGAGAATATGGTCAAGGTAACAGATGACTCCGACATCCAAGTATTCTTGTAGAACTTGGTTCATCAAATCTTGGAAGGTTGCTGGAGCATTGACCAATCCAAAAGGCATAACCTGATATTCGTAGTGTCCGTATCTTGTACGGAACTCTGTTTTCCCTTCATCTCCTTCTTTTATCCTAATCAAGTGGTAGCCGTCCTAAAGGTCTAACTAGGTGAAGATTTTTGCGCTGGCTACTCTATCTCGGAGTTCGGACATTAGTGGAAGGGGATGATTGTTGAGGATAGTAATCTTATTTAGATTTCGATAGTCCACAACTAGACGTAGTCTACCATCTGGCTTAGGCACGAATAATATGGGTGCGCCTGCTGGCGATTGGCTCCTTGTAATTTTCCCTTGTTTGATCATCGTTTCCCAGTATTCTCGTAAAGCCTTAACCTGTTTTTCGGACAGCGGATATATTGGCCCCCTGGTGGCAGTTGATCCTGGAATCAATTTAACTTCGAGATCGAATGTCTGTCTTGCGGCTAGTTTTTCTGCAGTCGGGGCTTCTAACAAATGTTTTTAGTTCCCGTATTCTTGCGGTAATGATCCGAGTTCCACCATATTTGCAATGGCTCCTATTCTTCTGATGCGGCAGGCATTAGGATCCCGAAGTGACAGATTCAGCATATTCGAACATATCCTCTATTCCTTCATCTTCTTCCTCACAGTTTTCGCAACATTTTGCAGAGAAGGTCCAATTTTCTGCATCTTCTATGTGAGACAATGGGTGTTCACGATGCCATCAACCTAAAGGAATTATCTTTCCATAGTGACCTGCTTTAGCCATGTCACACGACACTTGAGAGATTTGTCGGTTTTTTCCTATTTTCAATTTAATAGGGAGAGTGTAAGACTTCCCTCCTGAGGCGGCTGACGATCCGTCCAAGCCCAAGATATCAACTGCATTGTTTCGTTCCACTGTGGGAACGCAAAGGTCTTCAACTAGGTCCTCATTGATAAGGAATACTTTGGATCCTGAGTCTAACAAGACTTTAACTTTGTATCGCTTATCATGTATATGGAGGTAAGCGATCCCCTCCGCACAGTTGCATTGTTTTGGTTTTGGAGCTTCTAACTCCAGGCGCTTAGCGCGGTTAAGATTTTCTTGGTTCTTCCGCTGCGGCATCCTTGGTGTTAGGTGTAGGTAACAAGAGGTTTGTTACTACGGCCGCGTAGTTTCAACCATTGAGTTCTCCACAGCCAAACTAGTAACTCTTTTAGCTCTAACAATTTGGATCTACATACGAAGTGGCATTTCACTGATACACCAATATGCATGACCTGTTTTCAGGCTGGATGCCTTCTCCCAACACATCAGACCTAGGCTCATAGCAGATTTTCGAGGGGTTATTTGCCATTTTACTCTCCTGTTACAGGATTCCTGTATTTGCCGAATCCTTTCCCTTAGGATATCAGCTATCCGTCCAGCTTGCTCAGAGGGGCCTTGCATACCACAGCGGTACATGCCTATCCCACACTCTGCCCAGAAGGCAAGATAGTATATACATCTAATACGACGCAGACTCGTGTGGTAGGTGAAACCGCTCGCGTCGGTTGTCCTCCTGTCCTATATTATTATCAGCCAAATCTTGCATTCCTATGTCTGAACTTCTTCAGCATAGTAACTTGCTTGCACATGGGTAGCAGGCAACGACCAGTTGAGTCGAGGAACTTCGTACTGTTGGCTCCTGGGCCATGTGGGCATGTTAACTATCCTCTCTTTCGATCAAGACTCACCATATATTGATTCTTGTTTTCGAGCTCATAAGTCCCTCGTGGGGTCCCTTCACTTAGACCCTACTTGCATTGATCCTGAAAGGAGAGACTCGCATTGCGCCACTTGAATCATTTTGAGTTTTGACTACCGCAGTTGCACATGGACTACCCGATCCCCATCGTGGTTGGTACCCAATACACCCCAGCTAAAAGGGGGTTCCCGTTTCGATTCCAGCTCCATTCTGGACACTGAATACCCAAATACCAGCGCCGTTGGTGCCAATGAACTCACCTAGGTCAGTTCTTCGTCGTCTGCCAGTTCGCAGATTTTATTCTGTCGGGCTGGGTGCTGAACTGCTGCGACTTTGCGAGCTAATTTATGCTTTACGATAGCTGATCTGGCTCGTCGAATTCCTATTTTTATCGGCTTTGTACTGACAATTGCCGCCGATATATGGGCATCTCACCAACACGTTTGGTAGGTGTAATTTTTCGTTCCACGACGAGTACAATCTCCGTCTCACCTCCGCGTGTCTATCACACTTTGTGGGATACCTGTATGGGCCAGGTCCAAGTCTGACTGGGTGGTCTTTAGTACACCTCCCAACCTTTTCCTGGGCTTCCCCGGTTCCTCATCTCTTTACCGTTTTCGTGGTGGGGCTCCACCTCCCATGACATAAGGTTTATTCTCCCTTTGTCGGCTTGGTTTAGAGTCCCTTCGGTCTTCTCTTTGGACCTCTTGGACTACTTGAGGCTTGGACACTTTGTCTCGCCTCACTTTTTTATCTGGCCAGAAGTCCTTCTGCCTGACCGCACAGGCTTAGCGCCTCTTCCCATTCTTGATCCATTGTATACTGCAGAGCCGACAATCTGTGGACAATTTGTTTTGGAAGTTTATTTTCGACATTCTCCCTCCACAATTCTCCTGTCATGTGGGCACGAATGTTATGGTTATGCATAATTGTTAGGTAAAGTTCAATACTACTGTAACCGCCTCTCGGGAGATGCGGTAATCGTAGGGTTAACGGGCTTTGTTCTGTACCAAGGTGGTAACTAGTGAATCAAAGTCCGGAGGCTTTAGCCAAGGTTGTTGAATAGACTCCTTACTGTATCGCAACTACTGAAGTCTCCGAGATGTTTGGTAGGTCTTAGACTAAAGATTCTTGAAACGAACTGAAGAAAGTAACTGTTCAACCAAGTATATTGAAAACTCTGTCTGCCGAAGTCTACTCCTTCTAACGGAAAGAGTAGCAGTTCTTAAATACACTTCCTAGGCTACCGAGAGCCTTGTTCTCATAACATAATAGACTCCAAAACGGTAGCCTTGAAACCAAACATAAAACATATAGAGTATCAAACCGATACTCGAAACCAAACATAAAACATATAGAGTATCAAACCGATACTCGAAACCAAACATAAAACATATAGAGTATCAAACCGATACTCGAAACCAAACATAAAACATATAGAGTATCAAACCGATACTCGAAACCAAACATAAAACATATAGAGTATCAAACCGATACTCGAAACCAAACATAAAACATATAGAGTATCAAACCGATACTCGAAACCAAACATAAAACATATAGAGTATCAAACCGATACTCGAAACCAAACATAAAACATATAGAGTATCAAACCGATACTCGAAACCAAACATAAAACATATAGAGTATCAAACCGATACTCGAAACCAAACATAAAACATATAGAGTATCAAACCGATACTCGAAACCAAACATAAAACATATAGAGTATCAAACCGATACTCGAAACCAAACATAAAACATATAGAGTATCAAACCGATACTCGAAACCAAACATAAAACATATAGAGTATCAAACCGATACTCGAAACCAAACATAAAACATATAGAGTATCAAACCGATACTCGAAACCAAACATAAAACATATAGAGTATCAAACCGATACTCGAAACCAAACATAAAACATATAGAGTATCAAACCGATACTCGAAACCAAACATAAAACATATAGAGTATCAAACCGATACTCGAAACCAAACATAAAACATATAGAGTATCAAACCGATACTCGAAACCAAACATAAAACATATAGAGTATCAAACCGATACTCGAAACCAAACATAAAACATATAGAGTATCAAACCGATACTCGAAACCAAACATAAAACATATAGAGTATCAAACCGATACTCGAAACCAAACATAAAACATATAGAGTATCAAACCGATACTCGAAACCAAACATAAAACATATAGAGTATCAAACCGATACTCGAAACCAAACATAAAACATATAGAGTATCAAACCGATACTCGAAACCAAACATAAAACATATAGAGTATCAAACCGATACTCGAAACCAAACATAAAACATATAGAGTATCAAACCGATACTCGAAACCAAACATAAAACATATAGAGTATCAAACCGATACTCGAAACCAAACATAAAACATATAGAGTATCAAACCGATACTCGAAACCAAACATAAAACATATAGAGTATCAAACCGATACTCGAAACCAAACATAAAACATATAGAGTATCAAACCGATACTCGAAACCAAACATAAAACATATAGAGTATCAAACCGATACTCGAAACCAAACATAAAACATATAGAGTATCAAACCGATACTCGAAACCAAACATAAAACATATAGAGTATCAAACCGATACTCGAAACCAAACATAAAACATATAGAGTATCAAACCGATACTCGAAACCAAACATAAAACATATAGAGTATCAAACCGATACTCGAAACCAAACATAAAACATATAGAGTATCAAACCGATACTCGAAACCAAACATAAAACATATAGAGTATCAAACCGATACTCGAAACCAAACATAAAACATATAGAGTATCAAACCGATACTCGAAACCAAACATAAAACATATAGAGTATCAAACCGATACTCGAAACCAAACATAAAACATATAGAGTATCAAACCGATACTCGAAACCAAACATAAAACATATAGAGTATCAAACCGATACTCGAAACCAAACATAAAACATATAGAGTATCAAACCGATACTCGAAACCAAACATAAAACATATAGAGTATCAAACCGATACTCGAAACCAAACATAAAACATATAGAGTATCAAACCGATACTCGAAACCAAACATAAAACATATAGAGTATCAAACCGATACTCGAAACCAAACATAAAACATATAGAGTATCAAACCGATACTCGAAACCAAACATAAAACATATAGAGTATCAAACCGATACTCGAAACCAAACATAAAACATATAGAGTATCAAACCGATACTCGAAACCAAACATAAAACATATAGAGTATCAAACCGATACTCGAAACCAAACATAAAACATATAGAGTATCAAACCGATACTCGAAACCAAACATAAAACATATAGAGTATCAAACCGATACTCGAAACCAAACATAAAACATATAGAGTATCAAACCGATACTCGAAACCAAACATAAAACATATAGAGTATCAAACCGATACTCGAAACCAAACATAAAACATATAGAGTATCAAACCGATACTCGAAACCAAACATAAAACATATAGAGTATCAAACCGATACTCGAAACCAAACATAAAACATATAGAGTATCAAACCGATACTCGAAACCAAACATAAAACATATAGAGTATCAAACCGATACTCGAAACCAAACATAAAACATATAGAGTATCAAACCGATACTCGAAACCAAACATAAAACATATAGAGTATCAAACCGATACTCGAAACCAAACATAAAACATATAGAGTATCAAACCGATACTCGAAACCAAACATAAAACATATAGAGTATCAAACCGATACTCGAAACCAAACATAAAACATATAGAGTATCAAACCGATACTCGAAACCAAACATAAAACATATAGAGTATCAAACCGATACTCGAAACCAAACATAAAACATATAGAGTATCAAACCGATACTCGAAACCAAACATAAAACATATAGAGTATCAAACCGATACTCGAAACCAAACATAAAACATATAGAGTATCAAACCGATACTCGAAACCAAACATAAAACATATAGAGTATCAAACCGATACTCGAAACCAAACATAAAACATATAGAGTATCAAACCGATACTCGAAACCAAACATAAAACATATAGAGTATCAAACCGATACTCGAAACCAAACATAAAACATATAGAGTATCAAACCGATACTCGAAACCAAACATAAAACATATAGAGTATCAAACCGATACTCGAAACCAAACATAAAACATATAGAGTATCAAACCGATACTCGAAACCAAACATAAAACATATAGAGTATCAAACCGATACTCGAAACCAAACATAAAACATATAGAGTATCAAACCGATACTCGAAACCAAACATAAAACATATAGAGTATCAAACCCTATACTATCAGGCTAGAGGCACACCTCGTTTCCTGAAACATATTCAAAACTCAAACAATATCAACTGATATATGAAAATCCTAAACCAGTAACCAGTACCGGTTACAACTACCATCATACTCGAATAGCTTCATCGCTCGAAGTGCGAATCATTGGGCTTCTACTTTGGCAAATCGTTTGATCATATTGTGTTCAAAACGAGTCCATATTGCCAGCTCTGGTTTCTGGGTTTCCCCTTGAAGTCCATCCATAGCCTTCCTATAGCAGATGGTGTAAAGGAGGACTATTTCTCCTTTCGTACGACTGAGTGCATATATGACCTGTTCCCGGGCATCGTTCCTGGTTCGCCCATTTCACTCAAAATAGTCGGTGCATTGCAGGATCCAGACATATATGTCTTGCACAGGTTTATCCTCAAAGAATGGGGGTGGCTCTGATGGTCACTTAATATTCAGTGCCATTGCATTGGCAAGTGTTTCTGCCTTACCAGACTGTTCTGGTATCTGTCCTTGCCTTCTTCGGCTAGGACTTCCTCTCCTTCTTCCCCTCGCATCATTATTGTCATCATTGTCACTAGCATCTCCAGGGTTACCTCTCTGGGCACCTGAGGGGGATGCATCAGCAGCTTCCCGGCCTTTTCCCTGGTCCCTACGTGTAGGTGGAGCATAGTACACCTCGTCGCTGGCTTCTTAGACTCTGGGCAAGAGTGCGGGTCCTGCAGCTTTGGGACTTGGTGTGGCAGCCAACATTCTGTTTATCGACTGTGTCAATATCTTCCTGGTATTGTTAGTCTCGTTATTTTGCTGCTGCTGCTGGTCCTGAGATCAGCGGATTTTCACCTGGCGAGTAGGCTGATCTAATCGCATCTGTCCTAGGGTATGGTTGACCTCCCTTTCATGCGTGGTGCATTGGGCACGGAATTCTACAAATTCTTCCTGTAGACTGTGGACCATTGGTTCCGAAGTCTGATCTCGGGCTAATGCCGCTTGGCTTTCTTCCCCAAGGGTTCTGTGTAACCTTGTGGTTACCTCTTCATGTTCCTGTTGACGCTTATCTTGAGCGTCTATTTTCCTTACTACTTCCCGCATCATTTCCTCCTGGATACCCGTAACTTCGCTTTCCACGCCTGCCAGCTGCATCACCACGATTGCAATATCGTTATCGTGGACATCTTGTCCTTTGGCTATTTGCTGTCGAACCTGAATTAGTTTTAAGATATTGTCTTGGGTAGCCGCCTTCAAATGTTTGAAGGCGATATTGGGTGGGTCGAGCGAGGCATCTATGTCCGGCCTTATGCGACCCCAGGTTATCCCAAGATGGGCAGCCAACCTTGCTAAGTTGAAGACATAATCTCCTCCTGGTTTAGGCGTGGAGGCCGTTGATATCCGATGTGTACTTGCGACACTGGAGGATCGGTGAGAGGATGTATTTCCTCTCTGAAGTGCGGGTTTATGTGGTGTTGACGAGGAGGGACTCCATATAGCTGAATCATCGGTCTTGTCTATCGTATTGGACCGGGTGTCCGCGGGCTCTCCCGCTGTTACTCGTTTTCTCTGATACTGAGGTATCTCAGCCATTGTGATGCCTTGCAGGTATACTAATTGCTCTAATAGCCCTCGATGAGTGATTACTGGTACTTCATACCAGAGTTCTCGATATCCTTTAAAAGGTTTAAGGAATCCTATGTAAGGGATCCAGCGCTTGAGATACTCTATAAGTGTAGGTATAAAAGGGTTCAGTTGATCTGATTCTGGACTCAGAATCTGAATTTCCCTTTTCTCAAGGTTTAGAACGTACTTATAGTACATATAAGGGCTTTATCAGGCCCCGGCCGCGGAGATGTCTGGCCCTGGAATGGCGGTGCCTAGTTTCTTGTTGTCGAAGTCCTGGGTACTCAACTCGACGAAGCTTTCTGACTTCATGGAGCTCTACTCGAAGTCCGCACTGTACCAAGTATGCTATATTTTGTTGGATTGATCCCGTGTTGTGATCTCGAAAGGTATCGTGAAACACGAGGGTTCTGTGACAAATTCTTCTTCGATTTTGATCAGTTCACTGTCGAAGATATCTTTGAATGCTTGAATATCGATGGGACAGTGAGGTGTTGCGATAACGTAATCGAAGTCTGAACTGAGGGTGGAGTTTGAAGTGAACTTGTAGTTCATATAGTGAGCCTTGGTAACAGGAGAACTATCAATATACTGTTAGGCAGACGCCAAACTCAAGTATATAACTGAGGGACGTGGGACCAAAATCTTTAATTGGACAATCTGTGGAGGAAGGCTTGCCTCGATAAAGCAAGGTAAGGTAAAGATTTAAAGTTTGAAACAATATTATATTGATAAGATCTCTTCTCCCTTGCTTGATGATGTTTGTAAAGCTCTTGTGGCACTGCGATATTTATATCCCGCGTCTGAGTGTTCGTGGACTACTTCTGACTACTATGCTTCCGAAGTACCACTCTCGCTTTAATACGCAAACATCCAGAATGTTATATGTGCAAACACCTTTTGACACTTAAACTTATCAGACCCTTTCGCGGACCCGGAATAGTATTCCTCCGTTGAGATGATTGCTCTATTTGTTATTCCAAACATCGGCCTTACACTTAGATGTCAGCACAAACTATTATATTACTCGAGTCTGGTTGACTATCAATCCTATAGTTTCTTCGGTCATGTAGTGATCAAGTTCATGCCGTGCCACCTAGCGCCAATTGCAAGTCCGAGCCCGATGTGTCCGTGTCTTAAGGGTCTCCGACCTATCTAGGTCTTCCGTTCTGAGCATGCTTCCCCTTGGTCAGCCAGCCTCCGTGGAGGGGTCCTCTTACCAGGACCAACCAACCTACAGCTGATCTCAGAAGGGTATGGGTGGATTTGGTATACCCCTAATAGCTTTCACCACTGGGATATCCTCCTAGAGTATTTTGCCGAAAACGTCCCATCACTCTCGGCCTATAATTTAGAAAGCCTAACTTTGAAACTTACTATCTCAATGGGCCTCCGCCGGCCTTCCTCCGTTCCACTTCCCAGATGTTGCCCAAGGTCCCCTCCCGTATATTCTGCGCACAGCATGTGGTTGGATGGACGGCGGCGACGTATATGGTATTATGAAGTGGGCTTCATTGATGTGACAATTTAGTTAAGGGACGCAACTCTTGAAATCTCACCAACGATGTGCGGGCCCCATAAGGGGGTGGCAGGAGGGTGTTGGCTCTGGTAAATCAAGGGTCTGTGCGCAGTTACCCTACCGAGGGTCTGTGCACATGTCTCGGATTTTTATGTGCCTAACAGAGGGATCCAGTTTCGTGGGGGGACCCATTGGCCAGGAAATGGGCGAGGGCATGGAGGCGGGTCGCCATAATCCTTTCAAAAATCTTGGAGACAGTCTCTAGGAGGACGATTATCCGGAATGAGGATAATGTGTCTCAGGAGGGTCGCTCAGGATTGTGTAACATGATACCGTTGGCTCTCTTCAGGAATCGCAATTAGTGCCCATATAGAAACAGGGGGCTAAGGAGAGACTTGAGGATGCTGGGGTTCACAAAGGGTACCTTCCGCTAAATCGTCTATGGTATCTGGTCCAGGCCAGGAGCAAAAGATTACGAAGAGTGCTTGAGGGCAACAGGTATTTCCTCCGCTGATAGCAGGGGAATCTCCATGAACCCGTGTAGGATAGTGGGGGGTCCTTGGCACCACATTGCAGGAAAGAAATGTGCGAGGAGCACCTCATTGATTGCTGTGGTACAATCAGCCCCGCATATCTGGGAGAACCTGTCTGGAGGTTGGCCGAAGGCATAGCGCTTCACAGTCCAGAGTGTTTGGGCGGTAGTCGGTTTCAGGAAATTGTTCCAGTACTTGTTTTTCGCCTACTTTATGGCCTTGCAGTATAGAAGCCGTGCATCCTTGCACTGTTGCTTCGATGAGCAGAGCAGATCCCACCGTGCTGGAGGGACTACACAGTAGAAACCAGATCTTTGCGCCATAAAGTTGGGGGACTACCATAGTTTGGACCTATTGGAAGGCCTCTTAGCCAGCACGTGGAGTCTACGCACAGCTCTCTGCCTGCTCTGGGCGGTGTCAACCAGGTGGAGAATGTATGGGGTATTGGGTGAGGGGGAGGGGGTTCGAATCTTATGACTTTAATCTCTTCCTCAAGAGAGAGCCAGTTAGTTTTCGACCATGCGGGCAGTGAAGGGAAGGGGCAAGCTAGAGGCTTGGAAAATGTCACCAGGATCGGGACATGGTCAGATCCCATTGGGGGGAGGGGTGTATCCCCAGATCAGAAGTTGAGAGACAGCGGGGCATTGGCAAATGCTAAGTCTATTACTGAGGGAGGCAAATCAGGATTGAAAGGCAAGTAAGCAATGGCACCACGGGTGTTCAGGAGAAAGAAACCTTCCTGTGTAGCCTTCTCAAAGAAGGGGGTGGAGGCGGCAAGGTCAAGGATCAAGAAAAAGCTTCCAGGGTCTGCCGAGGGGTAATGTATATTGAAGTTGCCGTCGACCAGTGTGGGTGTCACGGACTGGGGGAAGTCAACCTCGAGCGGGATGGTTTAACGGAAGGGGGAGCTTTCCCTTGTGCTGTGTAGGTTCACAACCCAAAACTTGGTAACCGAGGAATCAAAAAAACCAACAAATGAGTAAAAATCAACCGCCATCCAGTCCCTTCCCACGGAAAAGACTGGGAGGACTGAAAACTGTTGTGTAGTTGGAAGATGTAGATAGCAGGCCACTCTTGGCTTGCCACCATTGGGGCAGGGGGGCAAAAAAGCTTTGAAACCAGTGAATGAAAGAGGTCCGTTTCTGTACAGGTGGGGGGGGTCTTGAAGGGCAACAAGGGTAGGGGGGGAAATCCAAACGAGAAAAGGAATTAAAAAGGGAGACAAACACATTGCCGCTTCCCAAGCAGTTGTGTTGAAGAATGGAGATCTTGCTACGGGAGTCCGCTTCTAGTGTGAAACTCACAGGGCACCTGTGACCAGGCATTATACGCCCTCTCTCGAATTGCAGGTTAGGGGAAAGAGAGGGAGATTCCTGCCATGGGGGATTCGGCGGTACACTACTTGGGGGCTTTGCGGCTGGGATGGGAGGACATGTAGGGGGGCATGGCTACGCCTAAAACAGGGTGTAGTAGGACTGAAGGGGAATAGGAGGGGTCATGCACGACTTGAAGCACCCTCGCCGGAGTCGTTCATTGTATCCATATCTTCCTTATAGGGTGGAATAGGGGATTTCCTATGGAGAGCAGGGGGTGTGGTCTTGATGGGCACTCTGGAGCGAAGGCTACGTGGGGGCCTTGGCAGAACGTGAGCACCGAGGGAGCGGTTGAGCAGCAGTCAACAACTGTTCTGCGGTTCCCACCCGTTGGGCCGTGGGATTCAGGCAACAATGTGCCTGTTTTCTGTGGAAGAGGGCACAGGTAGGTCAAACAGGATATTCAGTCATGCCTCTTGCTGAGTGGTGGCTATATTCCCAGCAATTACGATACTGAGTGAGGCTGGTAGCCGAGTATGCTCTCTCAATCTTGCATGGCATAGAGAAAAGGTAACGGTTGCCTAACATGATAGCCTCATTCTCTGGCACAACCATTACTATTACAGAGGTCACCTTTTTCATTAACTGGGAGTCATGGTCAGTGTTGGGGTATCAGGCAGAGAAGATGTGGATGTTCTTCTCGTTCCGGATAGTGTTGCTGAGAGATTGCAAGAGTTTGCTGTCTTCCTCCGGGAGGTAGATGATTGGGAGAAAGTGCACTGCCAGCTAGACCTCATTGAGAGTGGGGCGAAAGGAGAGCCATGGAGCGTCACCTACCGGGAAGGACTCGTTCAACAAGGCCGAGAGCTCGTCGTAGTAGGAGGCATTGGCAGTTGAGGAGACAAAGGGAGAGAGGGCAAGAAGGGTTATGGCACCCCAGTGGTTCACTCGAGCAGAGAAGGATAGTGGTAGAGTGTAGCCTGCTTCTCAAAGGACAAAGGCAGCCGAGTTGGAGAATGAGGGTGCCATAAGCTCGGCTTGGGAGTGACGGAAAGGGGAGGACCTGGGGGTGTAAAAATGCCTCTCAGCGGCAGGGAGGCTCCTTGGACCCCAGGAAGGGGCCGCAGGGACCAAGCCAGATGCAACCTAAGCAGCCGAGAGAGTGCCTTTAGCCTTGGTCATCTTACCTTTTCCCTTCTGTCTAGAAGAAGCAACCAGAGTGAAGGTGGGGGTACCAGATTGAGCCGTCGACCTTGGAAAGGGGTGAAATTCTAAGAGGGGGGGGTACTTTGAGTCCCTGTAGGTCTTGGCCTCCCAGGAGCAAGGGAATTTTGCTGTATATGGAGCAGGAGTTCCATACCATTTTCGGTTTTTGGTGCTATAGCAGGGGACATCCATATTACCACCTTCCGTGTAGAGGAGGGACAGCTGATCGGCCCGGGTCGAGGAGGAGGTGGACAGGGCCTTCTCCTCACCCATCCAGAATGGGGTGGGCCCTCCCATGTTGCTATTCGATGGGACAGGTACTGGCTGTTGGTGTGGTAGTGGTTGGTGGCGTTTCTGGTGGGGGAAGAGGGTGGTCAGATGGGACTTGAGATCTGATACAGCGGATTGGAGGGCTGAGAGTCCGGCAGCCATCATGTAGTTTTTGGCAGAAGGTGCAGGAGGCCGTGGGACTTCGTCCTTGCATGAGTGTAGCTCGTCGATCTGGCTAGAGAGGTGAGCAACCTCCAGCGCTAGTTCGTCGATTTTAAAGGTGAGGGCCTTACAGGTCAAAATGGAGGTGCAGAGAAGAGAGAGGATGACAGCCTCCCTGGGTGAGAGGTCATCAAGCTCACGCGAACTGATGGAGGGGAATAGCTAGTGGACCACTCCCACCTCTGTGGACAATCTCTCGCTGGAGTCCAGAAGGAGTGACATGAGAGGGCCCTTTGCAGACACTGCGGAGTACTCGGTAGGTGGAAGTGGGACTGTGGCCATACCTGTCTTGACAGGAAGGCCCTAGCTTGACGGTCTTCAAAAGAGTAGAAATGTATGAGCACACTAGACGCTGATGGTGTTAAGAATGAGGAAGAAATGTCGGGAGGACAAAATAGCAGAAGCAGAGTGTGTTCTCTTCCTGTCACTATATTCCAGTAATTATATAATCTTAGTACATACTCCGAGATGTAACAATATAATCTATAGTTATCAGGCTCAGCAAGTTTTAGGATAGAGCTTATTTTGTAGGATAGTGTCCTAGAATGTTGGGAATTGTTGACGATGTTTCTGACAGCTGGGGTGGGAGTTGCTGGGAGTAGCAAGGTGGACAAAAGGGGTGCTGGAGTGGTATAATGGCTGCAGAGGAAGTTTCATCCATGTCACTTAAGTATCTGTACTTGTGTTAGAATTTAAATAATAGACCTAGCCAATCTGGTACCTTCATGCACTATAGGAAGCAATAAGGTGTATGCTAGAGTGGTGAGGGTTGTGGGGGGTACAAGCTCTGATGTTAAACGAGATGGTTGCAACCATAGTTTGGAAGCAATGAAACAGTTCACATGAAGGAAGCGATAGTTTTGTTTGTGAGAGGTACAGAGGTAGAGAGTCAGTTGAAGTGTGTAAGTGTATATCCTATGACTATGAATGCGCTGGGCTCATAATCTATTGAATTTGGATGTAGCAGTACAATCTTAATAGCTTAAGGACAAGAATATGGTGCATTATCAATAATATACTGTGGGCACACTTAGGCGAGGAGGATGGTAAGAGGAAGGCAGGTTGGTAGTAGTTCTTATCCTTAATTCTTTCTAACACTCGCAGTAGTAACCAGCAATATATACATGTGCAGATACTTAAGTGAAGAAAAGAAATAAAGGGGAAAGTCTTCTAAGAAACAGAAGCACAAACAAGTTTGACCCCGAAAAACTGCCAAGAAAATCCCTAATAAAATATTTATAAAATGTAATAGTGTGAGAGATTTTAAGTGGAAAAACAACATGCAAAGGAGCTTCGGAAAAGGTCATAGTACATAAATGGAAATAACCGAAATATCCCGCACATGCAATAAGAAAATATATATCCAATTATCCCATCATTGTCACGAAATATAAATGAAATACCCATTGTATATGCTCCAGCTGTAGTAATCTTCATAATCTATAGGTAAACCAGAAATATAACTAAGGAGAGAAATACATGTAATTTAGAAAAAATATACTTATGAAACGAATAATAGAAAGTTTCAACAGATCATACACCCAAAACCATATGGATGAAATTGTACACAAAATTATGTGCATAAAATGATACATACGAAACAATAATCTAGCATATAAATCATATAAGTCACCTGCTCATAAACGACCAGCTCTTCAATCTTATACACAAAAACTATATAGACACAGTTAGCTATCATGTATATTCAACTCTGGGACAAGACTAACTTGCATATACTAATGATACAACACAGACTTGTTATCAGACTATTTTGCATAGCTGTCCAATTCCAATCTATGTTTCACCCTTTAATAGCATCATATTATACATAGTTATAGAGTACCACCTAGGGTGATGCCAGAGATGAAAAGTATTTATGGACTTGGATAATAGCTATGCTAAAGCTCTTGTAAGTTTAGACTGGCAATATGAACATGGTAAGACATATGAAGTACCCCCACCCCTCCCTAGCCACAAATGACCAGAATATGTGGCAACAGGAAAAGGAAAAGGCACGAAATTGTAATGAATCAGAGGAGCAAAATCACAAATATAAAGCAAAAGGTAATGCTTTAGTGGGCTTAACATCTACTGACCCCACCACTCCGAGTCCCACTATCTCGTGTTCTATCACCCCCAATTCCACTACTTCCTGTACCACCAATCTCAACAGAAAAACTAGTACCTGACTCCCAAGTACACTATCGAGATCAAGTACTCTAGCTTCTCCCGCAACTTAGACACACTAGACCCCCAGCTGGGCCACCTCCTACCTCATTGCCCCACCCATCCCTCTCCTTACTGCGCCTCCATCCACCAGCTCATCGCTCCCACTATCCGCTCCTTCATTGTCCTCCCCATTGCTCTCCCTATCTCCATTCCTACCACCACTCTCACCATTCTCCTATTATTGTCATCATCAGCATCACTTCCCACAGGATTCCCAGCCATGCATGACAAGTCAGAATGGTAGCAGTATCGGGCAGGGGAAGGTTTATGCTCATCAGCGTCACTGTCATTATTGCTGTTATCATCTCTAGGGTTAGGAGCAGTCCACCTCAGATGGCGCCTCTCCTCCTCCTGTATTTCGCGTTGAAGCTTCCCAACAGTGATATTCAGAATGTCATCGACCAATTTCACGTTGGATACTATGAGAGTTATATAACCAGCATGTACTATACCCAAGGCTCCAGCTATGAAGAATCAGTAAACTATATGACTTATTAGGATAGGAAATTAACAGCCACATTCATGACCAGATACTCCTCTACTGCCATCCGAAAGCATTCAACAGCTAACCTCTGCCAGTGCAATTGTTGTTGGAAAGGTAGGTTTGCAACAATCTCCTAGTGGGGATGGTAAAATGGTTAGGCATATGGAAATCTGAGACAAAGTGCATATACCTCACAGTAGGGTAACCATGCACGGACCCTCGATTTACCGAAGCCAACACCTGCCTCCGGCCCCCTTATGTAGCCTGCACATCATTAGCAACATTTCAAGAGTTGTGTCCTATAACTAAAATGTCACAGCGATGAAGTCCACTATATAATACAATATACCTTGCTGCCATCCATCCAACCACAGGTAGTTTGCAGGATATATGACATGGGACCTTTGCTGACATCTTGAAAGTGTAACAGAAGGATTCCATCAGACACGCATTGAGATAGTAGGGTTCAAGGTTAGGCTTACAAAACTATAGGCGGAAGGTAATGGGAGGTTTTCGGTGAATTAATTAAAGAGAACGTCCCAGGAGTGAAGACTATTGCGAACATACCGAATCCACCCATACCCTTCAGCGATCAGCTGTAGGTCAGTTAGTCTTATTAATAGGACTTGGCTACAGAGGTATGTGGACCAAGGAGAAGCGCGCTCAGATGGGAAGACCTAGGAAAGCCGAAGACCCTTAAGATGTTGAAAGGTCGGACTTCGACTTGCTATTGGCACTGGGTGGCCCAGCATGAAACTAGTCACCACAGGACTGAAGAGACTACTAGAATGATGGTCAATAAGAGTAAAGTAACATAGTAGTCTATGCGATGACTAAGTAAAGGATCGCTGTTCGGTTTAACTGATAACGCAGTCATCCTAACAAATGAACACAATTCCATAAACATGAAAGCGTGCGTGAAGTTTCACAGGCAAAAGGCTTTCACACTAATAAGATTCTTGACATTTGCGTATTAAAACCAGAGTGCTACTTTGGAGGCATAGTAGCTAAAAGGAGTCTGCAGGTACTCAGATGTGGGATATCAATATCGAACTGCCACCTGAGCTTTACAGATACCATGAAGCAGCCGTGAAGAGATCTTGTTAATATAAGCTTATTTTCAGTTTAATCTTTGCCTTTAACTATTTTATTGAGAATAGCCTTGGTCAACAAATTCTCCGAATACAGATTTTAGCCTACGTCCCTATTAGGCAGACACCGATTTCTAGTATAACTGGAGGATGTAGGCCAAAATCTTCATTCCGAGAAGCTGTCGAGGAAGGCTCGTCGCGATAAAAATAAGAATAGCAAAGATTTAAAGTGTAAAACAATATTATACTCATAGGATCTCTTCTCCCTTGCCTGATGATGGCTGTAAAGCTCGGGAGGCACTTCAATATTTATATCCCATGTCTGAGTGTTCGCAGACTACTTCTAACTACTATGCTTAGGAAGGACCACTCAGGTTTTAATACGCAAACGTCCCGTATCTTATAAGTGCGAATACCATTTGACCGTGAAACTTATCACACTCTGTTGTGGACACGGAATAGTATTCCTTAGTTGAGATGACAGCGCTATTTGTTTTACCAAACCGTGGTCTTCAACTTAGATGCCCACATAGACTTATTATATTACTTTAGTCTTATTGACTATGATTCCAGTAGTCGCGTCGGTCATGAAGTGATCAGGTTCATGCCAGGCCACCTACTGCCAATCACAAGTCTGAGCCCGACGTGTCAACACCTTAAGAGTCTACGGCTTATCTTGGTCTGCCTTTCTGAGGGTGCTTCACCTTGGTCTGCCGGCCTTTGGAGAGTGGTCCAATTACTAGTACCAATCAACTTACAGCTGATCGCAAAAGGGTATGAGTGGATTCGGTATACCTCTAATAGCTGCGGCTACTGGCATATCCTATTTGAGTAATACACTGAAAATGTCCTGTCACTTGTGGCCCATAGTTTAGGAAGCTTAACTTTGAAGCCTACTATCTGAATGCGCCTCTGACGGATATCTTCCGTTCCACTTCCCAGCTGTCACCAAAGGTTCCCTCCCATACAACCTGCGCACAGTATGCGGTGAAATAGACGGCGGCGACGTATATGGTCCATTGAAGAGGGCTTCATTGATGTGACATTGCAGTTATGGGACACAACTTACGAAATCTCGCTAATGATGTGCGGGCCCCATAAGGCGGCCGGAGCGGGCTGTTGGCACTTCGGTAAATTGAGCGGCTGTGTGCAGTTACCCTACCAAGGGTCTGTGCACTTGTCTCAGATTTCCATATGCTTAACATGAGCTCAGTCCTTCCTGGCTTTGCCTCCAATGCCTTTATAACCTTTTATATTTTCTTCCAAATACATTTTAAGACTCAGTGTAGTCCAGGTAAAAAACCTTCCTGTTTACTTGGCCTGGGTAGGAAAACCTTTTCCTCACTATCTTACTTGTGCCCTTTCTGGGATGTCAGGATTTTGATTATGAAAATTCTCCACAACTTCCTCCGAGTTTTCCATACCGGTAGAAGGCTCCCTTGTGTTCTCATCTTCTGAATACCTGTGCCATTTGAAGAAGTACCACAGTTCTCGTTTCTCTTGATAGCGGCCTCGTACTCGTTGCCTGCAAGAGCAAATCTCACTTTTTACTCTTTTTTTCCATCTCACATTGTAGATTGTGGTCAGGGTCTTCCAGTTCTCCATAGGCTTGTTGACAATTGCGATCAATTGACTCGCGGTAGAGTTTCAATAGTTCGACATGGAATATGGGATAAATGTTCCTTAGATCTGATATGTTGAGTTTGAAGTCTCGTAATCCACCTTTTTCCATTATTTGAAATGCACCATATAGCGTTGGACTGAGCTTTTTTGATTTCCGTCAGGTTCAAATGTTCTTAGCATTTAACATTACTTTGTCCCCGATCTTATAGTCTGGCTGTTGTGGAGCGTTTTGGTCATAATATTGTGACAATCCTTCCCATGTCTTTTCTAGGGACCTTCTTGCTGGTTCATGTATCGTCTTAATACTGTTCGTGTAGAGTATCATGCCAGGATTTTGAGCTTCTTGCTCCTTCATCCACTCTGGCTGTGGATGGAATCTGTAGTTCACATAGAATGGTGACATTCCATGAGTGTTGATTGCGGAGTTGTTATAGGCACGTGCATTGAGTAGTCGTAGCTAATACCAGTCGTCCTCATGACAGTTGACCAAACTTCACAGGTAACCTTCCAGCACTTCGTTGGTTTGTTAGGTTTGTCTGTCAGTTAGAGGAGGGTATGCTACCGGCACTTTTCGTTTAATTTCCAGCGCTTTGCATAGGGATTCCCGCAATTCTCCTGCAACATTTGAGTCCATGTGTACGACGATTTCGGTTGGTAGGCCATGCAGCCTCCATATCTCTTTAAGGAATGTGTTTGCAACATCCTTGGCCATTGCCAAGGTCTGAAGTCTGATGAAATGTACCATCTTTGTCAACCCATTAACTACTACCATTATCTGAGCACATGTTTGTGACTCTGGTAGTTGAGTGATAAAGTCCAGCGAGATAGATATCCATGCTGCATAGGGTATTTGCAATGGTTGCAGCAACCTGTATTTGGCATGTCTGGGTGACTTATTATGTTGGCATTCATCGCAGGATCGTACCTAATCATTGACCCATTCCGCAAGTCCTTTCTAGTACAAGTCCCTTATGAATATCAGCAAAGGTTTTTCTTGTCTGAAATGTCTTGCTATTTTAGCATCGTGACATCCTTCTGCAATCTTGGTATATAGTACCTGACTATCTGGTACAAATAGTCTTTGCTTATAGTATAGTAGATCGTCAGTTAAGGTCCAGTCCTTGGAGAAATCTTTTCCTTCGTCTTGTAACCTAATAGGTTGTTCCCTCCATTGCCTTCAAGCCACATATGTTCCGATAGTCGCCTGTATCTCAGTCGGGACTTCAGGAATGAACTGCTTTCTTGCTTTTTACCAGATTATCATATTCGACCTCAGGACCTTCTCTGGTACTTCTGAAATGTCATACCAGTGTTTGTTGTCTTTACCCAATACCTGCAGGTAACTGATACTTGGTTCCTGTTCCTTAACGATCAAAGACCTTGCCGCTATATCAGTAGTTTCGAATCCCATGATTCCTCATTCCCCGTCCTCCAAGTTATCTATTTCCATTTTTACAGAGGTGTTGATTTTTTCTACCACCAGCTGAGCTATATGATCACCAATTCTTATCTGCCAGTCCTCATTTTTATGGTTGAATAGTACGGTCTTGAGTTCACTAGCGTAATCGGCATCGATTACTTGGGCACCGGTGGAGAATGCGCTTTTCGCCACTAATACGGTTCTTTGAACAACTCTTCCGCCAGTTCCTGCGGCTAGTCCCACGGCTATACCTGCTTTTATTCATGCTTGTCCATATTTTGGGACAATGTTATCCAGAGTAGCATACAGGTCATGTCCTGCCGTCATACTTGAACTCTTTATTGGCAAGTATGCTTTTTTGCTCAATCTCTTGAACCTAATAATGGGTTCCTTTCAGCTTTTTCAAGGTTCAAAATCCAAATCCTTATCTCCCTCCCAGTCTTCTCCTTCATCGCCTATGCCTACTACCAGTGATACCAGGAAACTTTCTTCCTTCAAAATATTTTGCTCGCGATGTGTAGCTCGCTCCTCAGGATGGTACTCAGCCCATCTGCTTAAAGCATCAACCTTCCTGCACTTTGTACCTGGTCTGTACGCAATACAAAAATTGTATTCCACTCACTTCTAAGCCTATCGGATGGGATAGCCACTTCAGACTTTCGAAGTACGGAAGTATTGTCGGTTCCGATGGTCGGTACAGACTGTAATACGTTTTGCCATTCCGACAAAGTAGTCTCTTCCTTCCTTAAATGCTCCGAGGATTGCGAGAAGTTCTTTATCATGAATCTCATAATTGTGCTCCGCCGAATTTAATTTTGTGGAATGGAAAGCTACTGGATGTAACCTTTTCTCAAAGTATTGTGAAAGGACGCAACCAAGTGCGAAATTGTTAGCATCGGTTTCCCCCACTGTCTTTCTTTCTGGGAACAAGTAATGTAGTATGGGGGCTGTTGTAAGTCAGTGCTTTAGCTCCTCAAAAGCCATATTCGGCTCAACCTCCCATTTGAAATTTTTAGAATTTCCTTGTGATGTCTTGGTTAGTGGCTTGTAAATAGTGGAGAAGTTTTTCATAAATTGTTGGTAGAAGTTAGCAAATCCCATAAACACTTCTACTTCTCTAACCGACTTGGGTGCCTTCCAAACCATTGTGGATTCCACCTTGCAGGTGCTCAAAGACACCCCATTGACTGCTGCAATATAGCCAAGGAATTCGACCTCAGTGATATGGAAGGAGGAGATTTTTAGCGATACCATTAATTGAAACTCTGACGGACTTGCTAAAACCCTTTTGACACCTTCGATGTGTTCTTTTTCATCCTTTGAGTAGATGAGAATATCGTCAAGGTAACGCATGACTCCCACATCCAGGTATTCCTTCGGTACTTAGTTCATCATATCTTAGAAAGTTGCCGGAGCATCAACCAATCCAAAAGGCGTGACCTTATAATCGTAATATCCGTATCTTGTATGGAATGCCATTTTCCCTTCATCTCCTTCCTTTATCCTAATCTAGTGGTAATCATACATAAGGTCTAGCTTGGTGAAGATCTTTGCACCAGCTTCTGTATCTCTGAGTTAGGACATTAGTGGAATGGGATATTTGTTGAGAATAGTAATCTTGTTTGGATTTCAGTATTCCACAACTAGGCGTAGTCTGCAATTTGGCTTAGGTGCGAATAATATGGGTGCCCCTGCTGGCGCTTGGCTCTGCGTGATTCTTCAGTACTTGATTGTCGTTTCCCAGTATTCCCATAAAGTCTTGAGCTATTCTTCGGAGAGTGGTAGTATCAGCACCCAGGGGGGAGTTGATCCTGAGATCAACTTGATTTCGTGATCGAATGTCCGTCTTTGGGCTAGTTTTTCGGCTGTCTGTGCTTCCAACAAATGCTTGTAATGCAACTATTCCTTCTGCAATGATTGGAGTTCCACAGTATTTTTGACGACTCCGATTCTTGCGATGTGGCAAGCATTAGCGTTCTAAGTGCTTGATTCATCATATTCAAACATATCTGCTATCCCTATATCTTCTTTAACACAGTTTTCACTACCTTTTGCAGAGAAAGTCAAATTTTCTGCATCTTCTATGTGAGACACATGGTGTTCACAGTGCTACCAACCAAGTGGAATACTCATTCCATAATGACCTGCTTTAGCCACTTCACATGACACTAGAGAGACGTGTCGGTTTTTTCCTATTGCCAATTTTATAGGGAGAGTGTAACACTTCCCTCCTGAGGGGGCTGACGATCTATTAAAGCCCCAGATATCAACTGCATTGTTGCGTTCAATATTAGAAATGCAAAGGTCTTCAATTAGGTCCTTGTTAATAAGAAACACATTGGATCTCTAGTCTAACAAGACTTGAACTGTTTATCACTTATGCTAGATATGCAGGTAAGCGATTCACTATGGACAGTTGTATTGTTATAGGTTAGGAGCATCTAGTTCCAGATGCTTACCGCGGATAAGACTTTCTTCATTGTTTCGTTTAGGCATCGTTGGGGTTGGGTGTAGATAACAAGATGTTTGTTACTAGGCCCACGTAGTTTCCACCATTGACGTCTCCTCAGACAAATTAGTAACTCTTTAGCTCTAACAACTTGAGTCTACATCCTAAGTGGCATTTCACCGATACACAATTGTGCGCGACCAGTTTTCAGGCTGGATGCCTTCTTCCAACATGCCATACCTTGGCTTGTAGCAGATATTTGGGCAGTTATTAGCCATTTTAGTCCCCTAGTGTGGGGTTCCCGCTTTCACTGACTCCTTTGCCTTAAGGTTTCCATTATCCGTCCAGCTCCCTCCCAGGGACCTTGCACACCAAAGCGGTACATCCCTAACCCACGCTCTGGCCAGAAGGCAAGGTAGTACATGCGTATAATATGAGTCAAACTCGTGTGTTAGGTGGAACGGCCTGCATCGGTTGTCCTCCTGTTGTGTATTGTTATCAGGTAGATCTCACATTGCTATGTCCAAACCTCTTCGGTATAGTAACTTGCTTGTACACAGGCAGCAGGCAACCACCAGGTGAGTCGAGGAACTTGGTACTGCTGCCCCCCGGTCCATGTGGGTATGTTCACCATCCTCTCTGTCGATCAAGACTCTCCATATATTGCTTCTTGTATTTGAACTCGCAAGTCCCTCCGTGGTGCTCTTCACTTAGAGCCTACTTGCATTGATACTGAAAGAAGAAGCTCACTTGGCGCCGCATTGATCATTTCGGGTTTCAACTCCTGTAGTTCCACACGGAATACCCGATGAAGGTCGTGGATGGTACCCAATACACCCCATCCTAATGGGGTTCTTATATCAATTCCAGCTGCATCGAGACACTGAATACACGAACGCCGTCGCGTTTGCTGCAAATGATCAGACGTAGGTCAGTTCCTCGTCATCCCACAGTTCACACATCTTATTCCCATGGGCTGGTGGCTCGCAGAAACAAACTCCATGTGCTAATTTAGGTTTTACGATCGCCGATCTTGCTCGCCATGTTCCCATTTGAATCTGTCTTGACATCACTGTTGCCGCTGATATATGGGCATCTCCCCAACACGTCCCGTAGATGTGGTTTTGCTTTCTACAATGCGTACAATCTCTGTCTCTCCTCCCTGTATCTATCACACTCTGTGGGATACCGGTATGAGCCTGGTCGAAGTTGCTGTGGGTAGTCTTCCACGCACCACTCAATCTCTGCCTAGGCCTTTCCGGCTAATTATCCCTTTTCTGCTTTCTTGGTGGGGCTCCTCCTCCCTTGACATATGATTTTGTATCCCTGTATCACTTCGGTTAAGAGTCCTGTTGGTCTTCTCTTTTGACCCCTTGGACTATTTTAGGTTCAGACAGTTTGTCTCAAGCAATTTTTTCTCTAGTGAGAAGTCCTTCTTACGACCCTCCATATAGCCTGAGTGCCTCTTCCCATTCTTGATCCATTGAAAATCGCATGGCCGATAGCCTACGGATAATCTGTTTTGGAAGTTTGTTTTCACCTTCTTCTCTCGTGCACTCCGCAGTAATGCCTGGCCTAATGTTATTGTTATGCATGATTGGGAGATATCGCTCAGTATGGCCTTCGTACTTGCCTAGCTTTAATGCTCAAAGTGCTAGTCTCTCGGCTTCCACTGCAGGAAATATTTTGATCATATCATATTCAAATAGATTCTAGGTAGCCAGTTCTGGCTGTGGGGATTCCCGATGAAGTCCATTCATAGAGCTCCAATACTAGATGGTGTAAGGAAGTACTATATCTCTTCTAGTATGGCTGCGCGTGTATATAACTTGTTCCGCGCCATCACCCATGATTCGCGGATTTCTTTCTAAATTGTTAGTGCCTTGTATAATCCACACATATATATCTTGTGCAGGCTTATCTTCAAAGAATGGGGGTGGCTCTGATGGGTGCTTGATGTTTAGCGCCATCGCTTTGGCAAGTGTTTCTGCCCTACCTGACTGATCTGATGCTTGTCCTGCCCTGCTGCGGCTAGGACTTCCCCTCCGTCTTCGGCCCTCCACATCATCGCCATCATTGTCACCAGGATCTCCTGGGTCCCCTCCCGAGGTACCTGAGGGGGATGCAACAGCGGCTTCCATGCTTTTCCCCTTTTCCCTCCATGTAGGCGGAGTGTAATACTCTTCGCCATCCACTTCTTTGACGGCCTGTAAGGGTACAGATCCCACCGCTTCTGGGCTAGGTGCAGCAGCCAACATCCTGTTGATTGACTCCATTAATACCTTCCAGGTAGTGTTGGTCTCATTATTCTGCTGCTGTTGCTGGTCCGGAGACCTGCGAATCTCTGCTGGGTGAGTAGTCTGATCTAAACACATTTGTCCGCCAGTACGGTTGACCTGTTTTTCCCGCATGATGCTTTGCGCACTAAGTTCTAAGAATTCCGTTCTCTGGCCGATGACCTTTTGTACCAATACCTGATCTCGGGCCAATGCCACCGGGCATTGTTGCGCCAGCATCCCATATAACCTCGTAGTTACCTCTTCATCTTCCTGTTGACGCCTGTCTTAGGCGTCTCTCTTCTTGGCTACCTCCTGTAGCATTTCTTCTTGAATTCCCTTGACCTCCTGTTCCACCTCTCTCAGCTGCATCAACCAGAACTTGATATCAGTATTAGGGACATCTTGGCCTGCAGCTCTTTGTAGTTGAATCTTAATTAACTTAAACGTATTGTCTTAGGCAGCTCCCTTCAAATGTTGAAAGGGGATATTGGCTTAGTCATGGGAGCTGTCTGTATCTTGCCTTTTTCGACCCAAGGTTATCCGCAGACAGGAAGCCAACTGGGCTAAATTTGCAGTATGGTCTACACCTGGTTATAGTGTGGAAGCCCTTGATATCTGATGAGTGCTTGCGATACTAGAGGATTTGTGAGAGGGTAAATTTGCTCTCCGGAATGTGGGTTTGTGAGGTGTTGATGGGGAGGAACCCTGTGCGGCCAGATTGGCAGTCTTTTCCGCCGTATTGGGTCTGGTGTCCATAGGCCCTCCTGCCGTTATTCATTTTCTTGGATCTTAAGGTATCCCTGCCATCGTGATACTTTCCAGATAGGCTAACTGCTCTAATAGCCCTGGATGCGTGATTACTGGTACTTCATACCAGAGTTCTTGATATCCTTGGAAGTGTTTAAAGAATCGTATGTAGAGTAACTAATGTCTGAGATACTCTAGAGGTATAGGTATAAAAGGGTTCGGCTGGTCCGATTGTGGACTCAGAACCTGAAACTCCCTTTTCGATGTGCAAAATGTACTTGTAGTACATATAGGTTTTAGGCCCAAGCTGAGGGGGCGGCTGGCTTGCGAATAGCTATGTCTGGTTTCATGTTCACGGAGCACTGGGTACTTCACCTGACAAAGTTTTCTGACTGGGTATAACTCCACACAAAGTCCGCACCGTACCAGGTAGGATATATGCGATTGAAGTGATCCCTATGTTGCGATCCGGACAGGTACTGTGAACCACGCAGGTTCTTGTGTATATTCTTCTTCGACTTAGAGCCGCACGCTAGTGAAGATTTCCTGAATGTCTGAATATAGATGGGACAGTGAGGTGCTTCTTATATGTAATCGAACGATGAACTGAGGGTGCAGTTTGATGTGAACTCGCAGATCATATAGCGAGCCTGGTTAATAGGAGAACTATCAATATACAGTTTGGCGGACCCCGAGATCTGGTATAACTGAGGGATGTAAGCCAAAATCTTCTTTCTGAGAATCTGGCGAGAAAGGCTCGTCGCGATAAAAGTAATTAAAGCAACCAATTAAGGGGTAAAAGAATATTATATTCATAGGATTTGTTCTCCCTTGCTTGATGATGTCTCCAAAGCTCGGGAGGGACTTCGATATTTGTATCCTGTGTCTGAGCGTTCGCAGACTACTTCCAACTACTATTCCCCGAAGTACCACTCTCGTTTTAATACACAAACGTCTAGAATCTTATAAGTGAGAACACACCGTTTGACCCTGAAACTTATCACACCCTGTGGTGCACGCCGAATACTATTCCGCTGTTGAGATGACAGCCCTGTTTGTTATACCAAGCAGCAGTTTGCACCTTAGGTGCCCGGATAGACTTCTTACATTACTTTAGTCTTGTTGACTATTGTTCCCGTAGTCTCTTTGGTTATGAAGTGATTAGGTTCATGCCGGGCCACCTAGTGCTAATCGCAAGTCTGAGCCCGATATGGCAACATCTTAAGGGTCTCTGGTTTATCTAGGTCTTCCTTTCTGAGCGTGCTTCACCTTGGTCTGCTGCCCTCCCCAGAGGGGTCCTATTACTATGACCAACCAACCTACATCTGGTCTCAGAAGGGTACGGGTGGATTTGGTATAGCACTAATAGCCTCTGCTACTGGGATATCCTATTTGCGTAATTCGCTGAAAATGTTCCATCACATTCGGCTCATAGTTTAGGAAGCCTAACTTTGAGGCCTACTATCTCAATGCCACTCTGACCGATGTCTTCTATTCCACTTCCCCGCTGTCGCCAAAGGTCTCCTCCCATATATCCCGTGAACAGCATGCAGTTGGACAGACGGCGGCGACATATATGGTGTTATGAAGTGGTCTTACATGATGTGACATTTTAGTTATGGGATGCAATTTGCGAAATCTCGCTATAACGTATGAGCCCCATAAGGGGACTGCAGCAGGGTGTTGGCACTCCGGTAAATCGAGGGTCTGTGCACAGTTACCCTACCGTGGGTATGTGCACTTGTCTCAGATTTACATATGCCTACCAGTCCCTCTATTATACTAGAGTTTGGTGTCTACCTAACAGTATATTGATAGTTCTCCAGTTACCAAGGCTCACTATATAGACTACATGTTCACTTCAAACTCCACTCTCACCTCTCGCTTCCATTACATTTTCAAAGCTCCTTACGGTCCCATTTACATTCATACATTTGAAGAAATATTCGAAACTGAGTTGCTCGAAATTGAATTCCTGCAATCTCTGCGACCTTCATGGTTCCCAGTACCTTTCATGATCCCAATGAGGAATCACTTCAAGGACATTTGTCATACTCGGCTCGGTCCAAACTTCGAGCAGAGTTCAACTCAGTCAGCAGATTTCCTTAAGTGGATGACTCAGTGCTTTATCAAATGACAAATAGATACATTTCATCTAGAATAGTCCAGATCTTTGGCTTGGACCTACAAACTCCAGATATGTTCTTCAAGTACATTCTAAACCTTTCGAAAAATCAAATCCAGTTTCTAAGCAAGGAATTGGATTGTGCTAACTCTTTTCTACCATCTCCAAAAGAATACCTATTTCACCACCTACAATTCATCAAATCCCCAAACTGTTTAGAGGAGAAAGAGAATATTGGCACGAGGTACCAGACCTAGAACCTGTCCACATAATATTAGGGTTAGAGTTATCAAATGAACTCTTCAATATGATGATGGAAGTACTACGAAGCTCTACGATGAGAATAATGGGTGGAGAACCAATAGATACCCGTCTGATGAAATGGCAATAAATGGTTCAGCATGATGGAGCCAGTCTCTAGCAATACCTGTTTACCCTCAATTCTGGTGAGGAATGGTATCTTCTTCTCCAGGATCTTCTAGTATGGCTAGTACCTACCGAATATCACAAGCATCAATAACTAAGTGTGGAGAATATGCAGCAAACCTAGCTACGTTGGCTAGTCATCTGGGAATGACCTTGGGTCAAATTAGACAAGATATTGATATATCTCTTGATGAAGATAATACCTCGTTCAATCATTTGCAGTTTGTCATCGCAGACAATACCGAAAAATTGATTAAGGTATAAGAACTGATTACCGAGGGACAAGATATCCACGATAAGGATATCGTAGTGTTGTAAATGCCGCTAGCAGGAGAGCAACAAGAGGTGAAAGACATCGAACATGAAATGCTACAAGAAGTGGGAAAACGATTTGATACACAAGATAGGCATTAACAAGAACATGAGGAAGTGACTATCAGGCTACATGGGACACTGGGGTAAGAAAGCCGGGGGGCACTAGCCTGAGACAAAATACTGGAACCAATAGTCGCCAGCCTATGCATGGAATTCTTATAATTTCATGCTCAAATTATCAATCATGATAAAGAGGTCAACCAGACAGTGGGTTCTTGGAGGTTGGATCAAATGATTTACTAGAAGTAAATTCCGGAACTCAAAACCCAGCAACATTAGCAGAGAGAAGAAGCAAATAATGCTATAAGAGCATTAATGGCCTCATTAAACAAGGTACTAGTAGCAGTACCAGAATGAGCTACTTTAAGACCAATACCCTGACCAGGATTGATGAAGAGAATCACAATGACTACTCTGTTGAGCCAGTGCCAAGGAATCAAGGAAAGGGCAAGGAAGCTGTGGAGGTATTCCCCTCAGGAGCCCATGGGGTAGATCCTGATAATCTAAGTGATGACGATAATGGCAAAGGGGAGAGAGGCAGAAGAAGAGGAAGTCCAAGCTGCGGTCGTGGCGGACAAATACCAGAATAGTGTGGTAGGGTAGAAACACTTGGTGGTGCGATGATACTAAATACTGAGTAGCTATCGGAACCACCTCCATTCTTGGAGTCCAAATCCACGCAAGTTATATATGTCTTGATCATGTAGTGTATCGACTATTGGGAAAGAAACCCGCTAATCTGGGACAATGTTCGAGAACACATTATCTATGTGTTCAACTGTACCAAAGGAGACATAGTCCTTCACTATACCATTTGGTACAGGAAGGCAATGGATGCACTCAAGGGGGAAACTGTTAGGCAGACGTTGAACTCTAGTATGTAACTGAGAGATGTAGGACAAATCTTTGATCGCAGAATCTGTCTGGGGGGGTGGGGGAGACTCATCTCACCAGATAGGGAAGGCAAACATTTAAATTGTGAAACAATATTATGTTGATAAGATCTCTTCCCTATTGCTTGATGATGTCAGTGAAGCTCAGGAGGCACTTCGATATTTGTATCCCACATCTGAGTGTTTGTGCACTATTTCTAACTACTCTGCCTCCAAAGTACCAATCTGGTTTTAATATGCAAAGGTCTAGAATCTTATAAGTGTGAGCACTGTCTGACCCAGAAACCTATCACACCCTTTTCATGGTTACAGAAGAGTATTCCACGGTAGAGATGAGTGCGCTATTGGTTGTACTAAGCAGAGGTCTTCTACTTAGTTGTCCGCATAGAGTATTAGATTACTTCCTAGTCTTATTGACAATCAATCGAGTAGTCTCTTCAGTAATGAAGTGATTAGTTACATGCAGAGCCATCCAGAGCCAATCCCAAGTCCGAGCCCAACATGTCAACTTCTTAAGGGTCTCCAACTTATCTAAGTGTTCCTTTCTGAGTGTGCTTCACCTTGGTCTACTAGCCTCTGTAGAGGAGTCCTATTACTAGGGCCAACCAATATACAACAGATCTCAGAAAAGTATTGGTGGATTTAGTATCTCCACAATAGCCTCCACTACTAACACATCATCAGGAAGTATTTCATTGAAAATGTCCCATCACTTGCAGCCCATAGTTTAGGAAGGCTAAGTTGAAGCCTACTATCTCGACGCCCCTCACACAGATTTCTTCTGTTCTACTTCTAGGATGTTGCTAAAGGTTCCCTCTCGTATATCCTGTGAACAGCAAGAGGCTAGGTAGACAGTATAGATATATGTAGTATTATGAAGTGGGCTTCATTGATGTGATATTTTGGTTACAGGACACAACTCTTATATCTCGCTAAGGACATACGGGCCCCATAAGAGGGCCAGACAGGAGTATTGGCCTTTGGTAAATCGAGGGTCCGTGCACTTGTGTCAGATTTCCATAAGCCTAATATGAGAACCCTCCTACCATGCTTGGCTTCGAATCCCTTTATAACTTTTTATAATTTTTCTAAATTCAATTTAAGATTGAGTCTAGTCCGGCTAAAAATCCTTCCGTGTTTACTTAGCCATGGTGGGAACACCTTTTCCTTACAACCTCACTTCTGCCCTACCTGGCATGTCAGATTATTATTATGAAAGTTTTCAACAACTTCCTCCGCATTTTCCATACCAGCAGCTGGCACCGATATGTGCTCATCTTCTGAACACCCTTGCTATTTGATGAAGTACCTCAGTTCCTGCTTCTCTTGATGGCAGCCACGTACCTGTTTTCTTTAAGAGAGAATCTCACTTCTTACTATTTTTTCAAACTCTCATTATAGATCACTGTCAATGTCATCCAGTTCTCACGGGGGTTTCTAACAGTTATCATAAACCTATTCACCATAGGATTTCAATAATGCAACATGAAATATGGGATAAATGTTCCTGCGATCGGATATGTGGACCTTGAACGCGTGTAATCTACCCATTTCCAGGATTTGGAAAGGACTGCCTAGCCTCAGGCTTAGCTTCTTTGATTTCGGTTGTGTGTAAATATTGTTTGCATTTAGCATTAGTATGTCCAAGATCTTGAAGTCTACATGTTGTTTAGCTTTTCGGTTATAGTACTTTGCTATTTCATCAGCAGTCCTTTCTGGTGACCTGTGTGCTCGTTCATGTATCATCTTAATTCAGTTCGTGTAGAGTGTTGGTCCTGGATTTCGAGTTCCCACTCCTTCATCTACTATGTCTGTGGATGGAATCCATAGTTGACATAGAATGGTGACATCTCATATGTGTTGATTGCGTAGTTGTTATAGGCATATTCTGCTAGTAGTAGCAGCTGATACTAGTCATCTTGATCATAGTTGACAAAACTTCAAAGGTATCCTTCTCGCACTAGCTTGGTCTGTTCTGTTTGTCCATCAGTTGGAGGGTGGTATGCTGTTGACGTTCTTCACTTAATATCCAGTGCCTTGCAAAGTGATTCCCACCATTCTCCTGCGAACTTTGAATCCAAACCTGTGATAATTTCGGTTGGCTGTCCATAGAGCCTCCAGACTTCTTTCAGGAATGTATTTTTGACATCCTAGACTGTAGCCGATGTCTGTAGTCTGATTAAATGTGCAATCTTTGTGATCCAGTCTACCACTACCCTTATCTGAGTGTATCCTTGCGACTCTGGTAGTTGTGTGATAAAATCCACCGTGATTGACATCCATGCTGTATAGGGTATTTGCAATGGTTGCAATAATCTGTACTTAGCCTGTCTAGGGGATTTATTATATTAGCATTCATCACAGGATCATACATAATTGTTGACCCATTCCGCAAGTCCTTTCCAGTAGAAGTACCGCGTAATGATCTCCAAGGTTTTCTCTTGTTAGAAAAGTCCTACAATCTTTGCATTGTGGTATCCTTCTGCGATCTTGGTGTATAGAGCTTGACTATTTGGTACAAATAGTCTTTGCTTATGACATAGTAGATCGTCGGTTAAGGTTCAATCCTGGGAGAAATCTATTCCGTTATCTCACAGACTAAGAGGTTCTTCCATTCGTTACCTTGAAGCTGCATCGGACCCGATAGCTGCCTCTATTTCTCTTAAGAATTAAGGATTGAACTGCTTCTTATTGAATTTGTATGTAGCGGCACAATCTTAATAGCTTGAGTACGAGAATACGGTACAGTATTAAAGGTATACTGTAGGCACACTTAGGCGAGGAGGTTAGGAGTAGGAAGTCAGATTGGTTGTAGTTCTTGTCCTTAATTCTTTCTAACACTCGGAGCGGTAGCCAGCTACATATACAGGTGCGCATACTTAAGCGAAGAAAAGAAATAATCGGGAAAATCTTGTAAGAAACATAAGTGCGAACAAGTCTGACCCTGAAAAACTGCCAAGTAATTCCCAACTAAAATATATATAAATCGTAATGGTGTGAGAGATTTTAAGCGGAAAATTAACATGTAATGCACCTTCTAAAAAAGGCTGCAGTACATAAGTAAAAATAACCGAAATATCTCGCATATGCAATAAGAAAATATATATCCAATTATCCCATCGTTATCATGAAATATAAGCGAAATACCCCATGTATATACTCTTGCTGTAGTAATGTTCGTGATCTATAGGTAAACCAGAAAATATAACTAAGGAGAGAAATACAAGTTATTTAAAAGAAATATACTTATGAAACGAATAATAGAAAATTTCAACACTTCTTACCCTTTTGTAAGATAATGGCATTTGATATTCATACTTTCTCGGGTACTGCTTAAATATCATACCAGTGTTCATTTTCTTTAGCCAATGCGGGCTGGTAACTCATAGTTGGATTCCATTCTTTCATGATCAAGAATCTTATTACTATATCTGTGCTTCCGATTCCCACAGTTCCTCGTTCTGTTTCTTCTAGGTTGTCTACTTCCATCATGTCTGAACTATTGATTTTTTTTACCACCAGCTGGGCTATCCAATCGCCTATTTTTATCTGGCAGTCTATTTATCTATGATTGAAAAGTATGATCTTTTGTTCACCAGTATAATCGGCACCGATTACCCCAGCTCTGGTGGAGATTCCGCTTCACAACTCTAATCTACTTCATGGAGGAACTCTTCCACAAGTTCCTTCTGGTAGCCCATGGCCATTATTGAATTTGTATGTAGCAGTACAATCTTAATAGCTTGAGTACGAGAATACGGTACAGTATTAAAGGTAGACTGTAGGCACACTTAGGCGAGGAGGATGGGAGTAGGAAGGCAGATTGGTAGTAGTTCTGGTCCTTAATTCTTTCTGACACTCGGAGCGGTAACCAGCTATATATACAGGTGCGCATACTTAAGCGAAGCAAAGAAATAATCTGGACAATCTTGTAAAAACATAAGTGCGAACAAGTTTGACCCCGAAAAACTACCAAGGAATTTCCAAGTAAAATATATATAACTTGTAATGGTGTGAGAGATTTTAAAGGGAAAGCTAACATACAATGCACCTTCCAAAAAGGTCACAGTACATAAGTGAAAATAACTGAGACATCCCGCACATGCAATAAGAAAATATATATCCAATTATCCCATCGTTATCATGAAATATAAACGAAATACTCAAGGTATATAATCCTGCTGTAGTAATGTTCGTGATCTATAGGTAAACCAGAAATATAACTTAAGGAGAGAAGTACAAGTTATTTAGAAGAAATATACTTATGAAACGAATATTAGAAAATTTCAACACTTCCCCTCATTATCTACAGCCCAACAGTCCCATTAGACGCTCATGTGCCAGTTTTGCCAAAGTCTTAGTACATATATCCGCTAGGTTTTCTGACAATGCAACCTTAGGTAGTGTGAACGAGCTGTTATCGATTTCTTCGTCTATTTGGGGAAATGGATATCGATATGTTTTGTTCGTTCGTTTAACAGATGGTTGGTCGCTAGGAAATTTGCGCCGATATTAGCGGCATGTAGCGCGATAGGTACAGTTAGGCGGATGTCTTGGGGACCTTTGAGGTACCATTGGATTTGTCGTACAGCTAGTGACATTGTTACATATTCTGCTTTGGTTGTGGATGTTGCGACCAAGGCCTATTTCTTGGATCGTCCGGAGATACAGGTGCCGTTGCAACGCAGAATGTATCCTGTAAAGGAATGGCCGGTATCCAGGCAAGCGGCAAAGTTGGCATCGACATAAGTACCGATAGCGTTTGTAGTAGTATACGGATAGTGCAGTCAAATGTTTTTTGTACCCTTAATGTATTGTAAGACACGTTTCGCGGCGTTGAGGGGTTGTTCCCTGGGACAGGAAGAAATTTGAGGCAGAAATGAAATAGTATACGCTAGGTCAGGTCTCGTACCAGTGGTCAGGTACATAAGCGATCCTATTATCGATTGGTATGTGGAAGGGTCGGGTATCTGTTCCTCTTCTGTTCCTTTGCATAGTTGAATGCCTTTCGCTAAGGGTGTGGATACAGAACGCGAGTTTTCCATAGAGTACCTTGCGAGGATTGACATGATGTATCATTCTTGGCTAAGATGTATCCCATGTGATGTATACGCGATGTGGAGGCCGAGCGGGAATGTAGCTTCCCCTAAGTCGGTAATCTCAAATGCCGTTTTCAGGTCTTCTATCAGAGAGGTGGCTGCACGAGTTTCGGCCGAGTCTATAGCGAAGTCGTCAACATAAACCGAAATGTAGATGTCGTGTTTATTGTGAACAAACATCCATGGGTCAAGGGAGGATGTCGTAAAACCTCTAGATGTTAAGTATCTAGCGAGGAGAGCATACCATTCATTCGCTGATGGCTTAAGTCCATCGAGACATCGGTTAAGTCGCCATACTTTATCTCCGTTACTGTACCCAGGTAACGGTCGCATGTAGACTTCTTCTTTCAATTCACCATAAAGGAAGGCTGATTTAACATCGAATTGGCATGGTCACCATTTGTTTTTGGCGCAAACGGCCAGCAGGAAACGGAGTGATTCGTAACGGATAACTGGTGCGAAAGTGTCGTTAAAGTTGAACCTAGGTACTTGAGAGAAACCTTTGCCTACGGCTCTTGCACGGTATCTTTCCAGTGTACCATCAGCATTCCGTTTCATTTTGTATACCCACTTACTATTGATTATCTTCCTTCCAATAGGTTTATCTACTTCATCGAAAGTTCCATTCATTTTCAGTGCCTTTATCTCATCGTCCCTCGCTGAGGTCAAGTGTTCCTTAAGCGAGCTAGTGGTCACTTGGTGATACGTCAAGGGGTCCTCGTTTGCCTGTACTTTGACATTTCTGCCATAGTATTGAGGTGGACAAATAAGTCTTCCAGATCTGGTCCGTGTTGCTGGTAGTTCTACCGGTTGTTCCTCCTGTCCAGGTGGTTCTGGGGTTGCCTCTGGTGTTGCAGTTTCATCATAATTTTCAGGGTTTTCTGGTGGTGGAGGAGGATGTACTTCGATAGTCAGCTTTGGTGGTGTCTTTTGTGTATCTGATTCCGGTGGCTCATATGGGGTAGAAAGAGGTATCTGTTTCTCATATGGAGTAGGGAGAGGTGGTAGAAAGACATTCGCATAGACTTCGGGTTCCGGCAACGATTCTGTTGGAGTTGATGGTTGTATTGTTTTGTTCGTCCAATGTATCTGTCGCATTTCAGAAATCTTATGCTGTGAGGGGATGTATATCCTGTATAATTTGTTGGAGGAAGTATATCTGACAAGGTATCCTTTGATTGCCCGAGGTTGTAGCTTAATTCCAGGTTTGCGTGTTTCCTCTGGTATATGGACAAAGCATTTAGTCCCGTAGAGGCGAAGGTGGTTTATCAACCGCTTTTTGTTGTAGAGCGATTCATAGGGCGTTGAGTTTCCTATGGATCGGTTAGGGAGTCTGTTCCTTCGGTATACGGCGGTTGTGATTGCTTCAGCCCATAGTCGCAGCAGTAATCCTGTAAGCATAGAACGTGTTGATGTGATTAGCATCCTATTGTACCGTTCTGTAACACCATTAGATTCATGAGAATAAGCGGGTGTTTTGTCATGTATGATTCCATGCTTTTGTAACAATATCAGCATTTCATTATTGACATATTCTCCTCCATTATCAGTTCGGAATCGTTTAATAATAGCACTGTCCCGGGTTTGTCTTTCTTTGATAAACTGTGTAAATACTTTTACAGTAACGGATTTAGCCTTGACGGGGTAAACCCAAGTGTATCGTGTACAGTCGTCTATAAATGTGACATAGTACTAGGAGTTGCGAAAGGATGGGCACGAAAACCTTCCACTTAGATCTCAATGGATCAGATCATAGGGGCTTTCACAATGGCTTTGTATCGATTCAGGTTTGTGCTTTATTGACTTTGAGGTGATGCAAGTTTCACAACGCCAGTCTTTAAGAACTTTGGGCATTATGGGGTCATAGCTGTAGTTGTTGCTTTGGAGGTAAGGAAGTGAAGGGTATCCAAGTGCTTCATGCCATTGTTGGTAAGTCATCTTGTTCGCTATATCCTTCTCTTCTTGCACAACATAATCCTGACCGCCTAGTTTTCCCCTGATTACTTCGTCTTTATTTTTCCCTAAAATGAACATGTCCTTCCCTTTACTACTTAAAGAAAAACCCTTTCCCATCGAAACCACAGCGCGCCATGACATCAAGTTGCTTTTACCCAACTTGGGAACCCAGAGAACTCGTTGCAGGACTATCGGAACTACATGACCTTTTGAGGTTTTAGCCATGCGTCTAACAATTCCACAACCACGGGACTCTATTATAGAGTCATCTCTCAACTTAACGGTACCAGTACTAGGTACATAGTTGATAAGAAGGTCTAGGTTGTTTGTCATGTGTGAGCTTGCGCCGGTATCGATTACCCAGTTGAGTGGGTGAGGGTTTCTTTGTGTAGAGAGGAGGGAGGAGGATGTACGGACTGGTTCGGATATCTCTTCCTTTCCGCTCCTTGCTGAACTAACAGCTTTCTTTTCCTTCTTCTTTTGGTTGTCGGCTTTGAGTTTGTTACACTCATTGCAAGCCTGTCCTTCTGACCGTGCAGTGGGGTAGTGCTGCTTGCAGTAGGTACATTCCTTGGTATTGGCCGGTATTTTACCAACCATTTCCCTTTCATTGCTTTTTCCTTTGACATCAGCGCTTTTATACGCTTTGTCTGTTTCGGAATTACCCGAAGGTCTCAAGTCCAACAGTTTGTTATAGACATGATCACAGGTAAGCTCCTCCTTGGTCTGGAGGTTGTTAACGATGTTACTCAGTGACTCAGGGAGGGAACGGAGAAGAACAGCAGCTTTTGCTTCTGGTGACTCGAAAACTGTTTTGAAAACAAATGGCAAGGTATATTGCTCATCAGCGGAGGAGGAGGAGCAACAATGTTGCATTTGATTCCATAAGGTATCGTATGCGTTGATGTGATCAGCTATTGGTGTGGCGGCATCGTATTTGACGTCAAGGACAGCGTTGAGTTGCTCAAAGAAGGAGGAGGTGTTTTCTCGGGCAAATTTGTCGTGAAAGGCTTTCCATATGGCTGCTGGTGTTTTATGGGTTGCCAGAAGGATTAGCCATTGGGAGTCTATTGTTTCAAGGAAGTAGGTTGAGGTCCATTGGTATCGATCTCTAAACTCATCTATCTTCGCGCTATTGTTTTCGCCATCTTCGTCTACGTGCGGTTCTGGTATTATCTCCCTTTCCGTTACTATGTCCCAGCAGTTGTAAAGTCCCAACACATATTGCGAGATATCGCGCCATGATCTGTAGTCGTCGGGCCCGGTGAGCTTTGTGATAGAGCTCAGTTTGTAGGATGGTGCCCAAGAACGCGGGGAATTGTTTGCGATATTTCCGGCTATTGGGGTGGGAGTTGCTGGGAGTGGTCCGACAGCAGGTGATGCTGGAAGTGGTGCAGCATGGGCTGGTGATAAAGGTACTCCAGCAGTTGCTGGGGGAGGTAATGGAGGTGATGCGACAGCATTTGAGGAAGTCTTGCTCATGTCGCTTAAGTATCGGTACTTGTGTTGAAAATTAAATAACAACCCCCGCCAATTGTGCACCTTATTGTGCTATAGGAAGTGAAAAGGTGTATGATCGCGTGGTTAGGGTTGTGGGGGGTACAAGCTCTGCTGTTAAGCGAGATGGTTGCGACTGTACATTGGAAGTGATAAAACCGTTCCGATGGAGGAAGCGATAATGTCATTGGTGAGAAGTAGAGTAGTTGAAGGCCTATTGTTTTAAGGTGTGTAAGTGTATGTCGTTTGACTATGAATGCGCCGGGCTCATAACCTATTGAATTTGTATGTAGCGGCACAATCTTAATAGCTTGAGTACGAGAATACGGTACAGTATTAAAGGTAGACTGTAGGCACAATTAGGCGAGGAGGATGGGAGTAGGAAGGCAGATTGGTAGTGGTTCTTGTCTTTAATTCTTTCTGACACTCGGAGCGGTAACCAGCTATATATACAGGTGCGCATACTTAAGCGAAGAAACGAAATAATCTGGAAAATCTTGTAAAAACATAAGTGCGAACAAGTTTGACCCCGAAAAACTACCAAGGAAATTCCAAGTAAAATATATATAACTTGTAATGGTGTGAGAGATTTTAAACGGAAAGCTAACATGCAATGCACCTTCCAAAAAGGTCACAGTACATAAGTGAAAATAACTGAGACATCGCGCACATGCAATAAGAAAATATATATCCAATTATCCCATCGTTATCATGAAATATAAATGAAATACTCAATGTATATACTCCTGCTGTAGTAATGTTCGTGATCTATAGGTAAATGTTAGATATCCTACATATCTCTTGTATCTTGGAGTACCGCTGCGACAGGCAACAACTCTTAGTCAGTCGTTGGATAGAATGGGATACTTCTCTTGTATTGTATATAACCTTGACTGAATCTGACCTTCTATCGAGACTCCGATTATTATTCTTAGACCGCGG
>JACCEG010000028.1:656581-695284 GCA_014065205.1 Tuber brumale | reverse complement strand
GGTCCTGATACCCAATGCACCAAATGCCTGGCCTTTGGCCACCACCCTTCTCAGGGTACCGGCACCCAACATTGCAGCATCTGCTCCACGGAACATCCAGCACACCTCCACACCTGCGGCAGATCAGATTGTCCTACCATGGGCAAAGCATGTTTGCATACCACCATCAAATGCGTCAACTGTGGCGTTTCCCACCAGGCTACTTCCAAGGAATGTCCCACATACCTTAAGGCACACCAAGCGGCAACTGAGAGAAGGAACAGGGCTGTTTAGGGTTTTTTACTTTTGTTTCCTATGTTTGTTAGGCATTTGGCGGCTTGGAGGATTTCCTTTTGTCATTATGGCTCATGAGCTGGCCCAATCGAACGTTGCTACCTTTCAATATGAGACGGGATATCTGACCGGCACCCTTGCGTGGTGTAATTTTTGTATGTTAGTTAGCTTCATAGCCGCCGCGGCTCCATAAGCGTAATGAGATATAATAATAATAATAACCTATACTCCAAGCCCCGCAAAGTGGATGTCTGCCACTCCAAAAACCGCTACATGCAGTGCCGGAAATGCTGGAAATTTGGACACCCCTCTCCTATGTGCAAGGAGAGCAGCTCAGTCTGTCCGCTCTGTTCTGGATCCCACCCCCGCTCTGCTCTTCGATGTACCAACTCTACATGCCCCAAAGACGGACACCTGAAGGCAGTAGCTGCCTGCTGCCCCACCTCACCCTTGAAATGCCCCAACTGCTCCGGGGATCACTCTGCCACCAACAACTACTGCCCCTCCCGACCCAAGCCAGCGGCCAGGGACGACCTGCCACCAGCCCAAGAGGAAGAAGGGATGGATACCGATGAGGATAACTCAAGACCCGCCACCCCCAAAGGGAAAGGCAAACAGACTGACACTAGCGTTGAGGAGACCCCACGCCAAGCAACCTCCCGAACCCTCCCAATGAGCCTGTTTAAGGTCCCAATACCCAAACGAGTTGGCCCCCCCCTCCCGTGGGCTGATGCGTTCTCCTCCGAAGACCCCATTTCAGGCGCATAATGGTGGAGGACTCTACCTGCACCTCGCCCATAGGGCCATCTCCCCCACCCTCTCTTAAGCAACTTTTTTTTGTTCAACATAACAGCCGGGGAAGCTGGGATGTGTTTCTTTCATTGTTTAATAGCTTTCAGTCCCTGAAAGCCCCCCCACAGATAATACTGCTGCAGGACCCCCCTGTGTACCGCAACAGGCTCCCAACTTTTGCATCTTTTAAATCATTTGCCCCGCCATTTAAACAGGGGACACCTCCCAAGGTGGCCCCCTACCTTTACATGGATTTTTTGAATGTGTTTGCCGTACTTCCTGTGTTTTTTAATAGGCCTGATTTTATGGCCATCGATGTTCATTCCCCCCTAGGACTCTTTGACTCCAAATACTCACAATTTAGGGCGTACAATCTGTACTCGACGGTTGGCACTTCCTCTGGGAACAGAACAGTCGACCCATCTACATGTTTCCCCCTACACCCCTTCCCCACTCTAGTGGCGGGTGACTTCAACATCCACCCTCCACAATCTGACCCTCTAGGAACCATTTCGTCGAATGAATTCTCAACTTCCTACCCGTACTTCGAACAAGCGCACGACCATGGCTACGAACTCTGCAACACCCCCGGAGCTTACACCAGGTTCCCTTTCGACCACAACACGAGGCCCGGGGTTATTGACCTGGCCTTCATCAACTCACCCCTTAGTTGTTTCCTTCAATCTTGGTCGACCCGCCTACCGGCAACAGGGTCTGATCACCTCCCAATCTCTATCGTGTTCATGGCACCTTTAATCAGACCACCCCCCCCGACCCCGTACTGGGACAAGACAGACTGGGCGGTCGCCGCGGAAAAATTGAAAAAACTGTCGGTTCCACCAGCGCGCCCCAACCCCACCGACCTCGACCTAGACAACTGGCTAGAGAGGCACATGCTGACGCTCACAACACTGATCAAAGCCTGCACCCTGACCAAAAGGGTCTCCATCCACGTGAAGCCCTGGTGGGACGTAACAATCACCCACCTGAGACAAGCTCACCACCGGGCCTCGAGGGAACATAGGAAGGACCCCACGGAACAATCCTTGGAAGATCTAAGATCCCACCGCAACCGATTCCTCAAGGCAATTAAGAAGGCCAAAGCCAAATACTGGAAAGAGTTCCTGGCCCGAGTGACGCCACAGTCAGTCTGGAAAGCCAAGAAGGCGGCTATGGGAAGAGATGAGGATAGATTCCCTGACCTGCCGGATGCAAACTCCCCTAAAGAAATCAACCAAGCTCTATTAGACCACTTTTTCCCACCGAAGCCGCCAACGAAATCGGTGGCCTACCCGCGGTTCGACCCTGAACATCCACCATTAGCGCCCGAAGAGATCTCATCGGCCCTTAGCAGATCCGCGAACACCTCAGCCCCGGGCCCCGAGGAAATCCCGTACGGGGTCTGGAAGAAAGTCCACGCCACCAACCCGAACATACTCACATCCCTCCTTGCCCCCCTCTTGGCATACGGGCACCACCCAAAGTGCCTCAAGATGGCTAACGGGGTGGTCCTACCCAAACCGGGAAAACCAGATTACTCGACCCCTGCCTCGTTCCGAATTATCGTTCTACTCGAAACCTTCTCGAAGATACTGGAAAGGATAGTAGCAACCCGCCTCTCCCGCATAGCCCGCGAAGTGGGGCTCCTGAACCCCAACCAGTGCAGTTCGCTCGCCGGTCTCTCAACCTTTGATGCCACGGCTGCTCTCACCCAAGATGTCAGGGCAAGGCAAAACCCCTCTTACAAAGCCTCCTCCCTGTTTTTAGACATAAAGGGAGAGTTCGATAATGTTTCCTCCAACCTCCTTACAGCTAAACTCAGAGCCAAAGGGACTCCCAAGTACCTGGTAGCCTGGGTTCCTTCCTTTCTTACAGATCGCTCATGTCGCTTGTTGTTTCAGGGGGCGCCCGGGGTTTATTCTCCCGTTCAACTAGGGACTCCCCAAGGATCACCTGTATCTTCTTTGTTATTTGTGATTTATGTTTCTGAATTACATGTTTCCATACCCCGCGTGGTGATTTTTTCCTATGTTGATGATTTTTCAATTACGGTTTCTACTGCTTCTTATAGGTGGAATATTAGGTATCTTCAATATTGTTTTTCTTTGCTTCAAAGCAGGGCAGCACGGATTGGGGTTTCCTTCTCAATCCCCAAAACTGAACTTATACACTGGAGGCCGCCTAAGGACAGATCCCCAGTATCCAACCAGCCAATAGCTCTAAATGGTTTCATCTTCCCACCCTCCGCTTCCCTACGGTGGCTGGGGTATTGGTTCATTCCCACCCTGGAGACAACCACCCACTTCACCAAACGCCTCACAATGGCCTCTGGGGCCTTCTCGGCCATCAGGAGGCTTGCGCCTCCGGGGATCGGAATGCCCCCCCACATGTGCCGGAGGCTCGCCATGGGACTCATCCTTCCTATCCTAACGTATGGAGCCGACCTCCTGATACCAACGCTAGCCACGACGGACAAAATCTCGGTGCTGTGGAACAAGGTTATGCGATGGGTTACGAACTGCTTCAGCTCAACCCCGACAACTATTCTGGCCATTGAGGCCTGCCTCCCCCCTCTTGACTTGTTGATCACTCACCGGAGAAGGATGTCGGCACTTCGCCTAGCCTGCTCCTCTCCTGCTTACAACCCAGCGTCAGCTAGGCTCCCCCCAGACTTCTCCTCCTACACCTCCCACCCAGACAGGTCCACGCATAGGGAGCTGCTCGAGGGGAGAACTCAGAACTACATACCCCTGGGCTGGCGGCAATACAAAGGCGAACAACCCATGAGGAGACACCTACCCATTGACTCGATGGCACACCTTCTGCTGCAGGCCACGAGACAAACCATAACATTCCCACCTGCCTACCCGGCCCTGGAACCGGGGCTGGCTTTTCTACCCCACATCTTGCCGGACTACAAGGCCCTCAAAGCCTCGCTGCGAAACAGACTCCTGGAAGACTGGATCCACCTGGCCCCACCCCCTCTCTACTACCCATACAAGGCCACGCTAAAGCCACACGCCTTCATGGGCCTAGACCACTTTACCGCGGGACGCATACACCAAGGAAGGGCCGGGAACAGCTACCTGGCCGCACACCACTCCTGGGACGATCCTCATTCCTCCACCCTGTGTACCTTCTGTGAGGAGAGCGAAGAAACGTTCACCCACGCAATACTTCAATGCTCAGCTAAAGCTGGTAAGAGGACGCTCTACCTCCATGGAGTCCCTGACATCGGCCAAGGCTCGCCAGTTTGGTCCTCACTTCCTGCCATCATTGGCCTCGCCAACTACATCCGCACTACTGGTACCGGATCCCCACCACCCATGCCGCCGATTAGGCTGCTCTCATCCTCTTGCGAGGATTTACCCCCCCCGCTGCCCTGACTTGAGTTCCCTACTGCTTTTGATAAATCTTTGCGTGTTTTCTTGAAAGTTTGTTGATTTTTCTGTACTGTTTGGAGTGGTCACCGTTTGAGGTGCTTGCGACGGATTTGTCGTGTTTGGAGATTTGAGATGATGTTTTCTTTTGTTTGTTTGTTGGGAATTAAGGTTTTCTTTTTGCCATAGCTTACGCTGCATGCACGTTCTTGTACCTAACAAGCAATATATGATTTAAAAAAAAAAGAAAAAAAGAAAAAAGAGATAATCCGCAACACCTCATCCTCAATATCCGCTACACCTGCGGTGATTGAAATTTATTTCCTATTTGGGATAGACTCAGCACCACACCAAACTATCACCACTTTTCGGTCTACATCCTCCCCTTGGGGGGGGTGTAGGCTATCTCCATCCATCCTTTTAGACTTCGGGCTTGCCCCCCCATCCCTTTCCCTGCGGGTCTAACCCCGCGGGATACTCTATCCTCCCCTCTGGCATCTCACGATGTCCCGAAACCTCTTTACCCCGCTTTTGCTCTAGCTTCGCTTAGCATCAGCACGGTCGGCTACAACCCTTTCTTCATCTTGGTAGACGGCTGGGACTACGGTTTGCGGTACGCGATTATGATGGATTCCTGGATCCCTCCTCCTAAAGAAACTGGAGCAGTTGTGTCAGGTTTCCTCAACAGGCTACGGTCCATTTCGCCTCCCTCCTTCCTCACTCATCGCTTCAGCTGGTGGTATCCCATCCACTATAGTGACACTATCTCTCTGAGAACAAGGGACTACATGAGAGACGTGGTAAAACAGCTGGCTTTGTTTGGGGCCTGCTGGAGGCCGCCTAGAAGGACACGAACACGATACCGACAGCCTTTTTGTCGCTAAGGGGTGGACGCCTTCCTCCTACACTCCGCATGCTTGCGATCGGCTGGCACCCTACTGCTACACCCACCTTGTCTGGCACCCTACTGCTACCAGACAGCTTGCATCTTGCGGCCATCTTTACTCTTCGCGGGCTTTGCATCCGCACCCCCACCCAAGCTGGCACCTTACTGCTACCCAGGCTGGCACCCTACTGCTACCCCCATTCTGCTGGAGCTTCTCCCGCAACGACCCAACCCTAGCTGGCACCTTACTGCTACCTCTCGTCAGGGCTTCAAGGTGGCGCTGCCGCTTCTGCCCAACAACCCTTCCTCTAGGTGACTAGCCCGACACCTACCTCCATACCTCCTTGTGAGCCCATCCCGCGTGAGGCGTTACCGCCCCAGTTTCCACCTTTTGGCTAGTCATCCCTATAGTGGGTGCACTTTGGGATATTAATTGGTTTCTTTTGTGCCTTCGGGCCGAGATTTCCGCGGGGATTTTTTCTGATGTTTCTTGCTTGTTTTTAGTTAGGCTTCTCTTATTCTCCGGGTTCGCTGGGGAGGTAGGGATGGGCTTGGCTGGGGGCGAGCTTGGGACGGACAGCTTTTGCCTGGCGGGAAGCGGGATGTTTGAAATTAAGGTTTTCTTTTTGCCATAGCTTACGCTGCATGCACGTTCTTGTACCTAACCAGTAATATATGATACAAAAAAAAGGAAAAAAAAGGAGGAACAATAAAGTAATCTGCTACACCTCCCCACCCTCTCTTAAGCAACTTTTCTTTGTTCAACATAACTGCCTGGGAAGCTGGGATGTGTTTCTTTCACTGTTTAATAGCTTTCAGTCTCTGAAAGCCCCCCCACAGATAATACTGTTGCAGGACCCCCCTCTGTACCGCAACAGGCTTCCCACTTTTGCATCTTTTAAATCATTTGCTCCACCGTTTAAACAATGGACACCTCGCAAGGTGGCTACCTACGTTTACATGGATTTTTTGAATGTGTTTGCTGTACTTCCTATGTTTTTTAACAGGCCTGATTTTATAGCCATTGATGTTTATTCCCCTTTTGGTCTTTTTGATTCCAAATGCTCACAATTCAGGGCGTACAACTTGTACACGACGGTGGGAACCTCCTCTGGAAACAGAACAGTTGACCCAGCTACATGCTTTCCCCTACACCCCTTCCCCACTCTTGTGGCGGGGGACTTCAACCTCCACCACCCACAATCTGATCCCCTTAGAACCATTTCTTCGAATGAATTTTCAACTTCCGGCCCGTACCTCGATAAAGCGCACGACAATGGCTTTGCACTCTGCAACACCCTTGGTGCATACACCAGATTCCCATTTGACCATAACACTAGGCCTGGGGTTATTGACTTGGCCTTAATCAACTCACCCCGCATTCGTTCTCTACAGTCTTGGGCGACCGACTTACCAGCGACAGGTTCCGATCACCTTCCGATTTCCCTCGTGTTCACGACACCCTTAATCAGACCACCTCCTCCAACTCCGTACTGGGATAAGATAGACGGGACCGTTGCTGCGGAAAAATTGCAAAGCCTTACGTTTCCAACACCACGCCCCAACTCAACCGACCTCGATCTGGACAACTGGCTAGAAAGACACCTGCTTATACTCACAACCTTGATCAAGTCACGCACCCCGACCAAGAGGGTCTCCGTCTACTAGAAGCCCTGGTGGGACATGACAATCACCAACCTAAGACAAGCACACCACCGAGCATCGTGGGAATACAGCAAAGACCCTAAAAAACAATCCTTAGAAGATCTGAGATCCCACCGCAACCGATACTTCAGGGCAATTAAGAAGGCCAAATCCAAATACTTGAAAGAATTTATGGCCAGTGTGACGCCCCAGTCGGTCTGGAAGGCCAAAAAGGCGGCCATGGGAAGAGATGAAGACAGATTCCGGGACCTGACGGATGCGAACTCCGCTGAAGAGATCAATGAAGCCTCCCTAGACCACTTCTTCCCGCCAAAACCACCAACGCAAGCAGAGGCCTACCCACGATTCGACCACGAACACCCACCACTGGCCCCCGAAGAGGTCGCATCCACTCTTGGCAGACCCTCGAACACTTCGGCGCCGGGCCCAGACCAAATCCCATACGGGGTCTGGAAGAAAGTCCACACCACCAACCCCAACATACTCACATCTCTCCTTGCCCCCCTCTTAGCATACGGGCACCACCCGAGGTGCCTCAAGATTTCTAACAGGGTGGTCCTACCCGAACCAGGAAAACCAAATTACTCCACCCCGGCCTCGTTCCGGATTATTGTTCTGGTTGAAACCTTTTCGAAGATACTGGAAAGGATAGCAGCAACCCGCCTCTCCCTCATTGCCCGCGAAGTGGGGCTCCTGAACCCCAATCAATGGGGCTCGCTCGCCGGCCTTTCAACCTTTGATGCCACGACTGACCTCACTCCAGAGGTTAGGGCAAGACCAAGCCCCTCCTACAAAGCCTCCTCCTTGTTTTTAGAGATAAAGGGAGGGTTCGATAATGTTTCATCTAGTCTCCTTACAGCGAAGCTCAGAGCCAAAGGAACTCCCAAGTACCTGGTAGCCTGGGTTCGATCCTTTCTTACAGACCGTTCATGTCGCTTGTTGTTTCAGGGGGCCCCTGGGTTTTTTCTCCCGTTCAGGTGGGGACTCCTCAAGGGTCACCTGTTTCTCCTTTGTTATTTGTGATTTATGTTTCTGAATTGCATGTTTTCATACCCCGAGGGGTGATTTTTTCCTATGTTGCTGATATTTCGATTACGGTTTCCACTGCCTCTTACAGGGGGAATATTAGGTATCTTCAATATTGTTTTTTTTTCCTTCAGAGCAGGGCAGCACGGATTGGAGTTTCCTTTTCAATCCCCAAGACGGAACTGATACACTGGAGGACGCCAAAGGACAGGTCTCCAATCTTCAACCAACCAATAGCTCTTAACGGCTCTGTTTTTTCACCCTCCTTCTCCTTAAGGTGGCAGGGATACTGATTCACCCCCACCCTGGAAACAACTACACACTTCACTAAACGACTCACAATGGCCTCGTGGGCCTTGTCTGCTATAAGGAGGCCTGCCCCCCCTGGGACTGGAATGCCCCCCGACATGTGCCGAAGGCTTGCCAGGGGCCTCATCCTTGCTATCCTCACGTATGGAGCTGACCTCCTAATACCAACACTCGTCACGATGGACAAGATGTCGGTCCTCTGGAACAAAGTCATGAGATGGGTAACCAATTGTTTCAGCTCCACCCCAACGACAATTCTGGCCAATGAGGCCTGCCTCCCCCCCCTGGACCTGTTGGTCACCCACCGGAGAAGGATGTCGGCACTTCCTTTAGCCTGCTCCTCCCCTGCCTACAACCCAGCGGCAGCTAGGCTCCCCCCAGATTTCCCCTCTTTCACCACCCACCCGGACAGACTCGTGCACAGAAAGCTGCTCAGGGGGAGAACCCAAAACTACATCCCTCTCGACTGGCGCCAGGATAAGGCTGAACAGCCCATGAGGAGACACCTACCTATCGACTCCCTGGCGCACCTCCTCCTACCGGCTATGAGACAGACCACAACGTTCCCACCTGCCTACCCAGCCCTGGAGCCAGGACTGACTCCGCTACCTCCCACCCCAACGAACTACAAAGCTCTCAAGGCCTCACTCCGGAATAAGCTCCTAGAAGACTGGATCTACCGGTCCCCTCCCCCTCTCTACTACCCATTCAAGGCCACGCTAAAGCCACACGCCTTTATGGGCCTCGACCGCTTTACCGCGGGCCGTATACACCAAGGCAGGGCCAGACAAAGCTACCTGGCCGCACACCGCTCCTGGGACGACCCCCAGTCCTCCACCCTATGCAACCTCTGCGAGGAAGACGACGAGACGTTTACCCACGCAATACTTCAATGCTCGGCTAAAGCTGATAAAAGAACGCTCTACCTCCATGGGGTTTCTGACATTGGCCAAGGCTCACCAATCTGGTCCTCACTGCCAGCTATCATTGGCCTAGCCAACTATATCCGCACTACTGGTACCGGATTCCCGCCACCTATGCCGCCGATTAGGCCGCTCTCACCCCCCCGGGAGGACCCTCCTCCCCCTGCTGCCCTAAACTGAGCTTTACTTTGCTGTTGATGAATTTTTTTTGTTTTATGCTGAAAGTTTGTTGATTTTTCTTTACTATTTTGAGTGGTCAGCGTTTGGGGTGCTTGCGACGGATTTGTCGTTTTTGGAGATCTGAGCCGCTGGTTTCTTTTGTTTGTTTGTTTGGAATTAAGGTTTTCTTTTCGCCATAGCTTACGCTGCATGCACGTGCTTGTACCTAACAAGCAATATATGATATAAAAAAAAAAGAAAAAGAAAAAAAAAGAAGAAATAATCCGCTACCCCTCGGGTGATTGAGATTTATTTCCTATTTGGGATAGACTCAACACCACACCAAACTATCACCACTTCTCGGTCTGCACCCTCCCCTTGGGGGGGCTGTAGGCTATCTCTATCCATTCTTTTAGACATGGAGCTAGTCTCCCCATCCCGCTCCCAGTGGGTCTACCCTCCTGGGATACTCTATCCTCTCCTCTGGCATCTCACGATGTCCAGAAACCTCTTTACCACGCTTTTGCTCTAGCTTCGCTTAGCATCAGCACGGTCGGCTACAACCCCTACTTCATCTTGGCAGATGGCTGGGATTACGGTTTGCGGTACACTATTACGAGGGATTCCTGTATCCCTCCTCCTAACGAAACTGGAGGAGTTGTGTCAGGTTTCCTCCACAGGCCACGGTCGATTTCGCCACCCTCCTTCCTCACTCATCGCTTCACCTGGTGGTATCCCATCCACTATAGTGACACTATCTCTCAGAGAACAAGGGACTACATGAGAGATGCGGTAAAACAGCTAGCATTGTTTGGGGCTTGCTGGAGGCCGCCTAGAAGGACACGAACATGATACCGACAGCCCTTTTGTCGTTTGGGAACGGATGCCTTCCTCCTACACTCCCCACGGTTGGGATTGGCTGGCACCCTACTGCTACACCACACCTTGGCTGGCACCCCACTGCTACCAGACAGCTTGCATCTTACTGCCGTCTTCACTCTTCGCGGGCTTTGCACCCGCACCCCCACCCAAGCTGGCATGTTACTGCTACCCTGGCTGGCATCCTACTGCTACCCCCATCCTGCTGGAGTTTCTCCAGCAACAATCCAACCCCAGCTGGCACCTTACTGCTACCTCTCATCAGGGCTTGAGTGTGGCGCTGCCGCTTCTGCCCAACAATTCTTCCTCTAGGTGACAAGGCCGACACCTACCTCCATACCTTTTTGTGAACCCATACTGGGTGAGGCGTTACCGCCCCGACTTTCACTATTGGCTAGTCATCGCTGTAGGGGGTGCATCCGGGATATTAATTGGTTTCTTTTGCGCCTTCGGGCCGAGATTTCAGGCGGGGTTTTTCCTAATGTTTCCTGCTTGTCTTTGGTTAGGCTTCCCTTATTATCCAAGTTCGCTTGCGAGGTAGGGATGGGCCTGGGTGGGGGCGAGATGTGCTGTTGGCTCCATACCAGAGGGGCTTGGGACAGACGGCTTTTACCAGGCGGGGGGAGGGATGTTTGAAATTAAGGGTTTTCTTTTTGCCATAGCTTACGCTGCATGCACGTTCTTGTACTCTAATCAAGTAATATATGATATAAAAAAAAGAAGAAAAAGAAAGAAAAAAAAAAGAAGTAAGAAACCTCTTATTATATCACGCTCCGGGCCCTCTATTCACCTCTCACTTGAAAAATTACTGCTTTCGGTCACCCCTGAACTCCAAGTTTTTCGGTGGCAACCAGCTCGACAGACCAATTTTTGCCTCTCGCTTAGGCTTCACTCTATAAGTGACAAAATCCCTGATCCGACTCACAGCCTCAGCTATGACTCACAACACTGGAAGGGCCTCGCGCCGCGAATCCCGAGCATCTGACCGCTCTCACCCCTATGCAGGAAGAACTGCCCAGGTCCCCACTGCCCCCGCCCTGGCCCCAGCCGCCCAAATCCACTCCTCCCCCCCCATAGACCCAACACGGTCCTCCTTGGTTGGCCCCCGCGACCCAAACCTCCGCCTCCTCAGGGAAATGTACAACCACACCACCTCCAACCTTTCCACAAACAGACACGTATTCCCCCGAGTGTGGGACGCAGATCTCAGAAGCCTAACAGCTGGCGAGGCATCTATTCTACCCCTTATCATTAACCCTTTTTTTTTTACTTTTTTTTTTTTACTTCTTTTTTTTTNTATATTACTTGTTAGGTACAAGAACGTGCATGCAGCGTAAGCTATGGCAAAAAGAAAACCTTAATTCCAAACAAACAAACAAAAGAAACCATCAGCTCAAATCTCCAAAAACGACAAATCCGTCGCAAGCACCTCAAACGGTGACCACTCAAAATAGTAAAGAAAATTCAACAAACTTTCAGCATAAAACACAAAAGATTGATCAACAGCAAAGTAAAGCTCAGTTTAGGGCAGCAGGGGGAGGAGGGTCCTCCTGGGGGGGCGAGAGCGGCCTAATCGGCGGCATGGGTGGTGGGAATCCGGTACCAGTGGTGCAGATATAGGTGGCTAGGCCAACGATAGCTGGAAGTGAGGACCAGATTGGTGAGCCTTGACCAATGTCAGAAACCCCATGGAGGTAGAGCGTTCTTTTATCAGCTGTAGCCGAGCATTGAAGTATTGCGTGGGTAAACGTCTGGTCATCTTCCTCGCAGAAGTTGCATAGGGTGGAGGACTGGGGGTCGTCCCAGGAGCGGTGTGCGGCCAGGTAGCTTTTTCCGGCCCTGCCTTGGTGTATGCGGCCCGCGGTAAAGCGGCCAAGGCCCATAAAGGCGTCTGGCTTTAGCGTGGCCTTGAATGGGTAGTAGAGAGGGGGAGGGGCCAGGTGGATCCAGTCTTCTAGGAGCTTGTTCCGCAGTGAGGCCATGAGAGCTGGGTCGTTCGTTGGGGTGGGAGGTAGCGGAGTCATTCCTGGCTCCAGGGCTGGGTAGGCAGGTGGGAACGTTGTGGTCTGTCACATAGCCGGTAGCAGGAGGTGCGCCAGGGAGTCGATAGGTAGGTGTCTCCTCATGGGCTGTTCAGCCTTATACTGGCGCCAGTCGAGAGGGATGTAGTTTTGGGTTCTCCCCCGGAGCAGCTTTCTGTGCACGAGTCTGTCCGGGTGGGTGGTGTAAGAGGGGAAATCTGGGGGGAGCCTAGCTGCCGCTGGGTTGTAGGCAGGGGAGGAGCAGGCTAAAGGAAGTGCCGACATCCTTCTCCGGTGGTTGACCAACAGGTCCAGGGGGGGGAGGCAGGCCTCAATGGCCAGAATGGTCGTTGGGGTTGAGCTGAAACAATTGGTTACCCATCTCATGACATAGTTCCCGTGGACCGACATCTTGTCCATCGCGACGAGTGCTGGTATTAGGAAGTCAGCTCCACATGTGAGGATAGCATGGATGATTATTATTATTATTATATCTCATTACGCTTATGGAGCCGCAGCGGCTATGAAGCTAACTAACATACAAAAATTACACCACGCAAGGGTGCCGGTCAGATATCCCGTCTCATATTGAAAGGTAGCAACATTCGATTGGGCCAGCTCATGAGCCATAATGACAAAAGGAAATCCTCCAAGCCGCCAAATGCCTAACAAATATAGGAAACCAATGTAAAAACCTTAAACGGCCCTGTTCCTTCTCTCAGTTGCCGCTTGGCGTGCCTTAAGGTATGTGGGACATTCCTTGGAAGTAGCCTGGTGTGAATCGCCACTGTTGACGCATTTGATGGTGGTATGCAAACATGCTTTGCCCTTGGTAGGACAATCTGATCTGCCGCAGGTGTGGAGGTGTGCTGGATGTTCCATGGAGCAGATGCTGCAATGTTGGGTGCCGGTACACTGAGAAGGGTGGTGGCCAAAGGCCAGGCATTTGGTGCATTGGGTATCAGGACCAAAGGACAAGTAGCGTTGCACTTTGAACTGTTTCCCAAGTAGTGAGAGGCCTCTGCTGAGGGCTTTATCTGTGGAGTCTTTGCCGGCAATAGTGAGGACCATAGCTGATGCTGCTTTATCCTGACGTTGGGCTGGGGTGGTGAGCCATCTAGGAGGGTGTGGGAGGTGGGTGCCTGGGTTGAATTCTTCAATCTCAGATTGAATAGTGGAAAAGGTGGAGGATGTGGGGACGCCATGGAGGATGACCTTGTGCCAGATTTCGTCTTCTCTGAGGCCAATGGCTGCCGGGATGGTGGCTCTAGTTGCTTCCTCAATGGCAGAACGATGCGCTTTGAGGACAGAGGTAGCAGGTGTGTTATCCTTGGTGAGGAGGAGGACATGGTGGTTGGTGGTGAATTCTATTCTTGCAATAAGAGGTTTCTTTATTGCATTGTTGATTGCTTCGCGAATGGTGTGGGGTTTGGTTGTATCAGGTAGGATTGAGCCATCTCTTTCAATGACAATGGTACGGTCACGTTTGGTCAAAACAGCTGGGGTTGAAGTTTTGGCTGGTGGAATGGTAGAGGATTTGACTGGGGCTGCTCTGGTAGCTCCTTGGGCCCAGGTTTGTTGTTGTGGGGGGGCGGGTCAGGTGGTTTGTTATGGTGGGGGGGGTTGTTGGTGGTGGAGTTGGTACTGCAGGTGTTCAACCTGAGAGGTGAGGTGCGCAACTAGGCCTTGAAGTGTTTGGATGTCTGTAATATGGCGGGTTTGTACCATCAGGAGGTGTTTCTGCAGGGCCTGGAAGCCATCTTCCAGGTGTTGAGTGCGAAGTGAAATGCCAAGGTTGGTGTTGGCGATGCCTTCAGCCAAAGGCCTTGGTGAAAAAGTAGGGATGGAAGAATGCTCTTCTGTAGAGGTGGTAGAGACAGGAGCAGGCACAGTCTGGACTGGAGAGCCTGGTTCTTCCTCCATGCGTGTGTCCACAGGCGAGGCTGGGTTGGGAGGCGCGATGGGTGGGTTGAAGGGGGCTGCAAAGGGGTTTGTACCACCCCTCCCTCAGCCCCTACGTCTATCAGACATCAGAGGGTTGGGAAATGGGACTCAATTGATAATGGTGATAAAACACAAATGAGGGGGGATGATTTGTGGATGAAAAGTCGTTAAAGTAAAAGGGTGAAGCGATGAGGAATGGTTGTCAACCAATGAGGTGGAAGCTCGGCAAGAAATTTGGTGTGGTTTTTTCTTTCACTGTAGTTGTAACGGCAACGGAGTCATAGGAAGGATGAGGCCCATGGCAAGCCTTCGGTACATGTGGCGGGGCATTCCAGTCCCAGGGGGCGCAAGCCTCCTGATAGCAGAAAAGGCCCCCGAGGCCATTGTGAGTCGTTTAGTGAAGTGTGTAGTTGTTTCCAGGGTGGGGGTGAACCAGTATCCCAGCCACCTTAAGGAGGAGAAGGGTGAAAAAACAGAGCCGTTAAGAGCTATTGGTTGGTTGGAGATTGGAGACCTGTCCTTAGGCGCCCTCTAGTGTATCAGTTCCGTCTTGGGGATTGAAAAGGAAACTCCAATCCGTGCTGCCCTACTCTGAAGCAAAAAAAAACAATATTGAAGATACCGAATATTCCCCCTGTAAGAGGCAGTAGAAACCGTAATTGAAAAATCATCAACATAGGAAAAAATCACCCCTCGGGGTATGGAAACATGCAATTCAGAAACATAAATCACAAATAACAACGGAGAAACAGGTGACCCTTGAGGAGTCCCCACCTGAATGGGAGAAAAAACCCCGGGGGCCCCCTGAAACAACTAGCGACATGCACGGTCTGTAAGAAAGGATCGAACCCAGGCTACCAGGTACTTGGGAGTTCCTTTGGCTCTGAGTTTTGCTTTAAGTAGACTAGATGAAACATTATCGAACCCTCCCTTTATGTCTAAAAACAAGGAGGAGGCTTTGTAGGAGGGGCGTTGTCTTGCCCTAACCTCTTGAGTGAGGGCAGTCGTGGCATCAAAGGTTGAAAGGCCGGCAAGTGAACCACACTGGTTGGGATTCAGGAGCCCCACTTCGCGGGCAATGAGGGGGAGGCGGGTTGCTACTATCCTTTCCATTATCTTCGCAAAGGTTTCAAGAAGAACAATAATCCGGAACAAGGCCGGGGTGGAGTAATCTGGTTTTCCTAGTTTGGGTAGGACCACCCCGTTAGACATCTTGAGGCACCTCGGGTGGTGCCCGTACGCTAAGAGGGGGGCAAGGAGAGATGTGAGTATGTTGGGGTTGGTGGTGTGGACTTTCTTCCAGACCCCATATGGGATTAGGTCTGGGCCCGGCGCCAAAATGTTCGAGGATCTGCCAAGAGCGGATGTGACCTCTTCGGGGGCCAGTTGTGGGTGTTCGGGGTCGAAGCGTGGGTAGGCCACTGATTGCGTTCGTGGTTTTGGCGGGAAGAAGTGATCTAGCAAGGCTTCGTTGATCTCTGCAGGGGAGTTTGCGTCCGGCAGGTCCGGGAATCTGCCTGCATCTCTTCCCATGGCCGCCTTTTTGGCCTTTGAGACCGACTGGGGCGTCACTCTGGCCAGAAATTCTTTCCAGTATTTGGATTTGGCCTTCTTAATTACCCTGAAGTATTGGTTGCGGTGGGATCTCAGATCTTCTAAGGATTGTTCTGTAGGCTCTTTCCTATATTCCCTCGATGCACGGTGGTGTGCTTGTCTTAGGTGGGTGATTGTCATGTCCCACCAGGGCTTCGCGTGGACGGAGACCCTCTTGGTCGGGGTGCAGGATTTGATCAGTGTTGTGAGTATAAGCAGGTGTCTTTCTAGCCAGTTGTCTAGATCGAGGTCGGTTGGGTTGGGGCGTGGTGGTGGAAACGTCAGGCTTTTCAATTTTTCCTCAGCAACTGTCCAGTCTGTCTTGTCCCTGTACGGAGTGGGAGGAGGTGGTCTGATTAAGGGTGTCATGAACACGATGGAAATCGGAAGGTGATCGGAACCTGTCGCTGATAGGTCGGTCGCCCAAGACTGTAGAGAACGAATTTTTGACTGCCCCAAGACTGAGCTCTTGCACTTCCACCACAAAACCTCTCAGTATACTGCCAATACTCCTGTCACCTTACCCAATGGCACAGTTATCTACCCCACTCAACATCTCAGATGGCTAGGTATCTGGCTAGACAGAAAACTCTGCTTCAACTACCATGTTCAACAGAAAGCAGCAGCAGCAACCAGGGCACTCAATATGATCTCCAGACTTTCCAACTCAGAATGGGGCCTGTCAGCAGCAGCAATGAGGCAATTATACTACACTTACATTACCCCTATAGCTGACTTTGGAGCAGAAGTTTGGTGGAAAGGGCAAATTGGATTAGCTAACAGGTTGGAGAAGGTGCAGGCTGAAGCTAACAGGAGAATTCTAGGAGCATTTAGAACTTCTCCTACTGCTGCACTTGAGATTGAAGCATCAACCATTCCTGTTCCACTCAGACTTGACAGACTTTGCAAAAGATATGCTTACAGAGTGTTACAGATGCCCTCAGATCACCCAGTTAGACAAAGAACACCCTCTACCTATCCATCAACAAGCCTGTCAACCAATCTTGGATTTTCAGCATTCTCTTCTGCCAGCTCAGATTCAGAAGATTCCTTTTCTACACCTCCAAGGACAACAAGCAACTATTCCTTTGACCCACAATCTGAACCATATGGGAAGGTCCAGGTAGAATGGAGCTCTTCATGTTGTGAACAAGCTAAGTTTCCCACACAGTTGATTAGAGTTTTAAATTCACTAAGTAACTGTCTGCCAGTAGGATGTAAAGTTGAAAAATGCCAACTATACCTTCAGCCACCCTGGCATGTCAACTTTCCTACACTCCAAACCAGACTCCACATCTCTATTAGCCCTGAAGACAAAGCTACAACATCCATACAACATTCCTCCCTCTTCAACAGCATCCAAAACACAAACAACCTTATCTTGTACACTGATGGCAGTGAATTGCAGAATGGAAGAGTAGGAGCAGGAGTGGTTATGATGCATGGGGGAAAGATTGTGGGCAGGTGGACTGTTGGACTAGGCATGGGAATGAAGGTTTATGATGGGGAATTGGCAGGTATTGCCAGAGCACTTACAGAAGCTAGCAAGACCAGCCTATCTTTCAAGCACATCTGGATCTTCACAGACAACCAAGCAGCTATCAGGAACTCTTTCAAACTCTCACCACACCCAGGACAACAAATTTCACTGCAGATTCAGAAACTCACCAAGGACCTATTGGACTCAGACCTGGACTTACAACTTCATCTGCACTGGGTACCAGGACATACTGGTATACAAGGGAATGATGAAGCTGACAGACTGGCAAAACAAGCAGCTGAGTATCCCCAACCATCACAGGACAGTTACCTCTCACTGACAAAACTCAAGACACAGATCAAGAAGTCTGCTCTTCTAGCCTGGCACCAATACTGGACTCAACTGCCAGATGCTAGAAAGGGTAAGCACTTTAGGTCTATTCACTTCCATCTGCCAACTCTTAGTCCTGCACCACACTTCTTCTCTCTCACCAAACACCAACTTGCTACTGTTACACAACTCAGACTGGGTCATGGTTATTTCAAGTCCTATCTTAGTAGAGTTGATGAGAACATCAGTAATACCTGTACCTGTGACAAGAGACAACCAGCACCACATACACCAGAGCATATCCTCCTATACTGCAGCAAATATCAACAACACTGACATATTCTCAGACAAGTTGCTCAACATTTCCACCTACCAGATGTGCTTGGGTCTAAGGCTGGCTTGCTAGCTGTAGGGAAGTTTGTGGGAATAAGTTGGGCAGGGACTAGAAAGGACTACTTGGGGGCAGTGGCTGGAGATGAGTGCTCTGGCAATAGTAGGAGAGGGGAGGAGGAAGATGAATGGGAAGAGGAGGGGGATGTGGAAGTGCAAGGATGGGAAGAGATGGAGATGGAGAGATGGGAGGAATGGAGGATGGCAGGGAGGAGAGAGGAGGAATATGGTGGATATGGCAAGAGGCCCTGTGAAAAGATGACACAGAGATTTAGGAGATGGAATCAGGGACCAGTAGTGTGAGGCACTACAATCATGTACTTTCTCAGCTTCATAGCCTTTGACTCTATAAGCTTAATGATTTATAATAATAATAATAATGTAGAGAACGAATGAGGGGTGAGTTGATGAAGGCCAGGTCAATAACCCCGGGCCTAGTGTTATGGTCAAATGGGAATCTGGTGTATGCACCAGGGGTGTTGCAGAGTTCAAAGCCATTGTCGTGCTTTTCATCGAAGTACGGGCCGGAAGTTGAAAATTCATTCGAAGAAATGGTTCTAAGGGGATCAGATTGTGGGTGGTGGATGTTGAAGTCCCCCGCCAAAAGAGTGGGGAAGGGGTGTAGGGGAAAGCATGTAGCTGGGTCAACTGTTCTGTTTCCAGAGGAGGTTCCCACCGTCGAGTACAGGTTGTACGCCCTGAATTGGGAGCATTTGGAATCAAAAAGACCAAAAGGGGAATAAACCTCAAGGGCCATAAAATCAGGCCTGTTAAAAAACCTAGGAAGTACAGCAAACACATTCAAAAAATCCATGTAAACGTAGGTAGCCACCTTGGGAGGTGTCCCTTGTTTAAATGGTGGAGCAAATGATTTAAAAGATGCAAAAGTGGGAAGCCTGTTGCGGTACACAGGGGGGTCCTGCAACAGTAGTATCTGTGAGGGGGCTTTCAGAGACTGAAAGCTGTTAAACAGTGAAAGAAACACATCCCAGCTTCCCAGGCAGTTATGTTGAACAAAGAAAAGTTGCTTAAGAGAGGGTAGGGGAGGTGGCCCTGTGGGCGAGGTGCAGGTAGAGTCCTCCACCTTTATGCACCTGAAATGGGGTCTTCGGAGGAGAACTCCACAGCCCACGGGGGGGGGGGCCGACTTGTCTGGGTACTGGGGCCTTGAACAGGTCCATTGGGAGGGTCCGCGAGGTTTCTTGGCGCCGGGTCTCCTCAACGCTGGTGTCGGTCTGTTTGCCTTTCCCTTTAGGAGTTGCGGTTCTTGAGTTGTCTTCGTCTGTGTCCATCCCTTCTTCCTCTTGGGCTTGTGGCAGGTCGTTCCTTGCCGCTGGCTTGGGTCGGGAGGGGCAGTCATTATTGGTTGCAGAGTGGTCCCCTGAACAGTTGTGGCATTTCAAGGGCGAAGTGAGGCAGCAGGCAGCTACAGCCTTCAGGTGTCCGTCTTTGGGGCATGTGGGGTTGGTGCATCGATGGGCTGAGCGGGGGTGTGAACCAGAGCAGAGTGGGCAGACTGAGTTGCTCTCCTTGCACATAGGAGAGGTATGTCCAAATTCCAGCACTTTCGTCACTGCATGTAGCGGCTCTTGTAGTGGCAGACATCCACTTTGCGGGGCTTGGAGTACAGGTAGATGGTCCTTCCTATCTTCACAACGTCAGTAGGAGGAACCGATACAACAATAGAAGTAGAATTTTTAGCAGGCCTTATTTCAGGGTTCGGCTGGAGATATCTTGCAGAGACGATCGTCACGCCTGTTGCGTTTAGGATAGAGTTTCCCAGCTCTGAGCGGAGTTCCTCTGGGTCCGACGGGAGGAAGGCGATGGGTAAGCCAAGAATGGCGAGTTGGACTTCCTTGGGGGCCGGCCTAAATGGCCTGAATGGGTTCTGTCCCACTGGGAACGCTTTGTTGAACCCCGCGGCGAGTGCGTCATAATACTGGGAGTAGGCGGTAGCAGGAGTCTGTAGGCAGCGGGTTGTAAGAGTGAGGGACCCTCTGGCGTTGACCGAGGGGCTAAAGCATAGTGGGTGGGGGCAGTTTGCCTCCTTCAGTACTTGTACTGCGATGTAGGGGGCTGTTGCAACTATCCTGAGTGCATCCTGGTGAGGGAGGGGAGTCTCTCGCGGCGAGAAGAACCTTCTGTCGGCTGCTGGGAGGGAAGGTGGCCCTCTAACCGAGGGGCCCGCACCTGACGACGCTGCGACTTGGGCTGCTGAAGCAGAGGCCTTATCTCCGCTCTTCGATTTTTTGGACTTTCTTCTATCAGGTTGCGCTTGTGGTGCGGCGGCCTAGGCATAGGTTGACGGTTTGCATTTGGCTTTGCTGCGAGCCTTGTTGAGTGACGGCTCTACGTGGCCGGGGGTGAATGAGTAGGCGCTGTACTTTCCTTCGCGGAAGGCCTGGGCTTCCCAGGATCGCGGGTATTTAACTGCGCAAGCGTTGGGATCACCATACCACTTATCTGTGGCTGTGTGGGAACGTGGGATATCGGAGTCAAAATCAGTCACCGAGCTGGCGGCTGGAGTGGGAAGCGGGGGCTGGTTTTTTCCGGTTTGTTTTAGCTGTTTTACTGGTTGGGGTTGATGTGCCACGGCGGCAGGCTTTGCTGAGAGAGAGGCAGCTACTCTGGATGAGAGATCGGCCACTGTGGCTTGAATAGAGGCTAGGGAGGGGCCCGTGGTTGGTTGGGTCTGTTGTCGGGGTGTCGTAATTTTGCTCTCTAGGGAGCCTATCCTGGCGTGGAGGGCTGCTATTCCTTCGCGTGCTGTCATGATAAGGGGGAGGATTATGGCCTCTCCCGCTGTTAGCCTTCTGAGGTCAGCGTCCCATAGCCTAGGGAATACGTCTCTGTTGGTGGAGAGGTTGGAGGTGGTGTGGTTGTACATCTCTCTGAGGTGAGGGAGGTTGGGGTCGAGCGGGCCTACAGAGGACGACCGTGTTGGATTCTGGGGGGGGGAGGAGTGGATCTCGGCTGGTGGTGTCAGGGCAGGGGCAGTGGGGACTTGCGCAGTTCTTCCTGCATAGGGGTGGGAGCGGTCAGAGGTACAAGTTTCTGGGCACAAGGGCCTACCAGTGTTGTGAGTGATAGCAGAAGGTATGAGTCAAGTGAGGGGTGGGGTCGCTTATAGAGTGAAGCCTAAGCGAGAGGCCAAAATTGGGGTGTCGAGCTGGTTGCCACCCAAAGACTTGGAGTTTAGGGATGACCGAAAGCGGTAATTTTTCAAGCGAGAGGTGAATAGAGGCCCCGGAGCGTGTACCCCTTATGCTTACTTTCTTTTTTTTTTCTTTCTTTTTTTTTTAAATCATATATTGCTTGTTAGGTACAAGAACGTGCATGCAGTGTAAGCTATGGCAAAAAAAAAACCTTAATTCCAAACAAACAAACAAAAGAAACCATCAGCTCAAATCTCCAAACAGGACAAATCCGTCGTAAGCACCTCAAACGGTGACCACTCAAAACAGTGCGGAAAAATCAAAAAACTTTCAACATAAAAACATACAAAATGCATCAAAAGCAGTATGGAACTCAAGTCAGGGCAGCAGGCGGGGGTAACTCCTGGCAGGAGGGTGAGAGCGGCCTAATCGGCGACATGGGTGGTGGGAATCCGGTGCCAGTAGTGCGGATGTAGTTGACGAGGCCAATGATGGCAGGAAGTGAGGACCAAATTGGTGAGCCTTGGCCGATGTCGGAGACCCCATGGAGATAGAGCGTCCTCTTGTCAGCTTTAGCTGGGCATTGAAGTATTGCGTGGGCGAACGTCTCTTCGCTCTCCTCACAGAAGGTGCACAGGGTGGAGGACTGCGGGTCGTCCCCGGAGTCGTGAGCGGCCAGGTTGCTTTTCCCGGCCCTTCCTTGCTGTATGCGACCCGCGGTAAAGCGGTCGAGACCCATAAAGGCGTGTGGTCTTAGCGTGGCCTTGTATGGGTAGTAGAGAGGGGGTGGGGCCAGGTGGATCCCGTCTTCCCGGAGTCTGTTTCGCAGCGTGGCCTTGAGGGCCTTGTAGTCCGGCAGGATGTGGGGTAGTAGAGCCAACCCCGGTTCCAGGGCCGGGTAGGCAGGTGGGAATGTTATATTTTGTCTCGTGGCCTCCAGCACGAGGTGTGCCATGGAGTCAATGGGTAGGTGTCTCCTCATGGGTTGTTCGCCCTTGTATTGGCGCCAGCCCAGCGGTATGTAGTTCTGAGTTCTCCCCTTGAGCAGCTTCCTATGTGAGGATCTGTCTGGGTGGGAGGTATAGGCGGGGAAGTCTGGGGGGAGCCTAGCTGACGCTGGGTTGTAAGCAGGAGAGGAGCAGGCTAAGCGGAGTGCCGACATCCTTCTCCAGTGAGTGATCAATAAGTCGAGGGGGGGGAGGCAGGCCTCAATGGCCAGAATAGTTGTTGGGGTTGAGCTAAGGCAGTTCGTAACCCATCGCATAACCTTGTTCCACAGGACCGACATCTTGTCCATCGTGGCTAGCGTTGGTATCAGGAGGTCGGCTCCGTACGTGAGGATAGGAAGGATGAGGCCCATACCGAGCCTCCGGCACATGTGGGGGGGCATTCCGATCCGGGGAGGTGCTAGCCTTCTTATGGCAGAGAAGGCCCCAGACGCCATTGTGAGTCGTTTGGCGAAGTGGGTGGTTGTTTCCAGGGTGGAGGTGAACCAGTGCCCCAGCCACCGTAAGGAAGCGGAGGGTGGACAAATAAAACCATTTAGAGCTATTGGTTGGTTGGAGATTGGAGTTCGGTCGTTTGGCGTCCTCCAGTGTATAAGTTCAGTCTTGGGGATTGAAAAGGAAACTCCAATCCGCGCTGCCCTGCTCTGAAGCAAAGAAAAACAATATTGAAGATACCTAATATTCCCCCTATAAGAAGCAGTAGAAACCGCAATTGAAAAATTATCAACTTAGGAAAAAATCACCCCGCGGGGTATGGAAACATGTAATTCAGAAACATAAATCACAAATAACAAAGGAGAGACAGGTGATCCTTGGGGAGTCCCTACCTGAACGGGAGAAAAGACCTCGGGCGCCCCCTGAAACAACAAGCGACATGAGCGATCTGTAAGAAAGGAACGAACCCTGGCTACCAGGTACTTGGGAGTCCCTTTGGCTCTAAGTTTAGCTGTGAGAAGGTTGGCGGAAACATTATCGTACCCTCCCTTTATGTCTAGAAACAGGGAGGAGGCGTTGTAGGAGGGGTTTTGCCTTGCCCTAACTTCTTGGGTGAGGGCAGCCGTGGCATCAAAGGTTGAAAGGCCGGCAAGTGAACCACACTGGTTGGGATTCAGGAGCACCCCTTCGCGGGCGATGAGGGAGAGGCGGGTTGCTACTATCCTTTCCAGTATCTTCGATAAGGTTTCGAGTAGAACGATAATTTGGAACGAGGCTGGGGTGGAGTAATCTGGTTTTGCCGGTTTCGGTAGGACCACCCCGTTAGACATCTTGAGGCACTTTGGGTGGTGCCCGTATGCCAAGAGGGGGGCAAGGAGAGATGTGAGTATGTTCGGGTTGATGGCGTGGACTTTCTTGCAGACCCCGTATGGGATTTGGTCTGGGCCCGGGGCTGAGGTGTTGGAGGATCTGCTAAGGGCCGATGAGATCTCGTCGGGGGCTAATGTTGGATGCTCGCGGTCGAACCGCGGGTAGGCCACCGCTTGCGTTGGCATCTTTGGTGGGAAAAAGTGGTCTAGCAAAGCTTGGTTGCTTTCTTTAGGGGAGTTCCTATCCGGCGGGTCTGGGAATCTGTCCTCATCTCTTCCCATGGCCGCCTTCTTGGCTTTCCAGACTGACTGTGGTGTCACGCTGGCCAGGAACTCTTTCCAGTATCTGGCTTTGGCCTTCTTAATTGCCTTGAAGTACCGGTTGCGGTGTGATCTTAGATCTTCTAAGGATTGTTCTGAGGGGTCTTTCCTATGCTCCCTCGAGGCGCGATGGTGTGCTTGCCTCAGGTGGGTGATTGTCATGACCCACCAGGTCTTCGTGTGGATGGAGATCCTTTTGGTCGGGATGCAGGCTTTTATCAGGGTGGTGAGCGTAAGGATGTGACTCTCTAGCCATTGGTCTAGGTCGAGGTCGGTGGGGTGGAGGCGTGGTGGTGGAACCGACAGTTCTTTCAGCTTTTTCGGCAGCCATTGTCCAGTCTGTCTTGTCCCAGTATGGGGTTGGTGGGGGTGGTCTCAGTAAAGGTGCCATGAACACGATAGAGATTGGGCCGTGATCAGACCCTGTTGCTGGTAGGCGGGTTGACCAAGATTGTAGGAAACAAATAAGGAGTGAATTGATGAAGGCCAGGTCAATAACGCCAGGCCACGTGTTTTGGTCAAATGGGAACCTGGTGTAAGCTCTAGGGGTGTTGCAGAGTTCGAAGCGCTTGTCGTGCGCTTGTTCGAAGTACGGGTTAGAAGTTGAGACTTCATTCGACGAAATGGTTCTCAAAGGGTCAGATTGTGGATGGTGGATGTTGAAGTCACACGCCACTAGAGTGGGGAAGGGGTGTAGGGGGAAGCATGTAGCTGGGTCGCCTGTTCTGTTCCCAGAGCAAGTGCCAACCGTCGAGTACAGGTTCTACGCCCTGAATTGTGAGTATTTGGAGTCTAAGAGTCCTAGGGGGGAATAAACATCAATGGACATAAAGTCAGGGCTGTCAAAAAACACAGGAAGTACCGCAAACACATTCAAAAAATCCATGTAAACGTAGGTGGCCACCTTGGGGGGTGTCCCTTGTTTAAATGGCCGGGCAAATGATTTAAAAGATGTAAAAGTGGGGAGCCTGTTGCGGTACACAGGGGGGTCCTGCAGCAGTATTATCTGTGGGGGGGCTTTCAGAGATTGAAAGCTATTAAACAATGAAAGAAACACATCCCAGCTTCCCAGGCAGTTATGTTGAACAAAGAAAAGTTGCTTAAGAGAGGGTGGTAGAGGTGGCCCTATGGGCGAGGTGCAGGTAGAGTCCTCCACCTTTATGCACCAGAGATGGGGTCTTTGGAGGAGAATGCATCAGCCCACGGGGGGGGGGGCCAACTTGTTTGGGTATTGGGGCCTTAAACAGGCTCATTGGGAGGGTTCGGGAGGTTGATTGGCGTGGGGTCTCCTCAACGCTAGTGTCAGTTTGCATGCCATTCTCTTTAGGGGTGGCGGGTCTCGAGTTATCCTCATCGGTATCCATCCCTTCTTCCTCTTGGGCTGGTGGCACGTCGTCCCTGGCCACTGGCTTGGGCCGGGAGGGGCAGTCATTATTGGTTGCCGAGTGATCCCCTGAGCAGTTGGGGCATTTTAAGGGTGAGGTGGGGCAGCAGGCAGCTACTGCTTTCAGGTGTCCGTCTTGGGGGCATGTAGGGTTGGTACATCGATGGGCTGAGCGGGGGTGGGATCCAGAGCAGAGCGGGCAGACTGAACTACTTTCCTTGCACATAGGAGAGGGGTGTCCAAATTTCCAGCATTTCCGGCACTGCATGTAGCGGTTTTTGGAGTGGCAGATATCCACTTTGCGGGGCTTGGAGTAAAGGTAAATGGTCCTTCCTATCTTCACAACGTCAGTAGGGGGAACCGATACCACAATAGAAGTGGGATTTTTAGTGGCCCTTATTTCAGGGTTCGGCTGCAGGTATCTTGCAGAGAAGATCGTCACTCCTGTTGCGTTTAGGATGGAGTTGCCCAGCTCAGATCGGAGCTCGTCCGGGTCCGATGGGAGGAAGGGGATGGGCAGGCCGTGGATGGCTAACTGAAGTTCATTGGGTGCCGGCCTAAATGGCCTGAACGGGTTCTCTCCAACTGGGAACGCCTTATTGAACCTCGCGGCGAGGGCGTCATAGTATGGGGAGTAGGCAGTAGCAGGAGTCTGTAGGGAGCGGGTTGTAAGAGTAAGGGCACCCCTGGAGTTAACCGCGGCGCTGAAGCACAGTGGGTGGGGGCAGTTTCCTTCCTTTAGTACTTGGGCTGCTATGTCTGGGGCTGTTGCAACTATCCTAAGCGCGTCTTGGTGAGGGTGGGTAGTCTCGCGTGGTGAGAAGAACGTTATCTCCGCAGCCGGAAGGGGGGGTGGCTCTCTAACTGAGGGGCCCGCACCCATCGACGTTGCGACCTGGGCTGCAGAGGCAGAGGCCTTGTCTCCATTCTTCGGTTTTTTGGACTTCCTTCCATCAGATTGCACTTGCGGTGCGGCAGCCCGGGCATAGGTTGAGGGTTTGGATTATGCCTTACTGAGCGTCTTGTTGAGTGATGGCTCTAGGTGGCCAGGTGTGAACGAGTAGGTGCTGTATTTTCCCTCGCAGAAGGCCTGGGCTTCCCAGGATCGCGGGTTCTTAGCTGCGTAGGCGTTGGGATCACCATACCACTTATCTGTGGCTGTGTCGTAGCGTGGGATATCAGAGTCAAAGTCAGGCATCAGACTGGCTGTTGGGGCAGGAGGGGCAGGCTGGTTTCTTGCAGTCTGCTTTAGCTGTTTTGCTGGTTGGGGTTGGTAGGCTGAGGCGGTGGGCTTTGCTGAGAGAGAGGCTGCAACTCTGGATGAGAGGTCAGCCACTGTGGCTTGGATAGAGGCTACGGAGGGGCCTGCTGTGGGTTGGACTTGTTGTGGGGGTGTCGTAATTTTGCTTTCCAAGGAGCCGATCCTGGCATGGAGGGCTGCTATTCCTTCGAGTGCGGTCATGATCAAGTGGAGGATTGAGGCTTCTCCCGCTGTTAGGTTTCTGAGATCAGCATCCCATAGCCTAGGGAACACGTCTCTGTTGGTGGCGAGGTTGGAGGTAATATGGTTGTACATCTCTCTAAGGAGGGGGAGGTTGGGATCGAGTGGGCCCACAGAGGAGGACCGTGTCGGATTCTGGGGGGGGGAGGAGTGGATCTGGGCTGCTGTTGCCAGGGCAGGGGCGGTTGGTACTTGAGCAGTTCTTCCTGCATAGGGGTTGGAGCGGTCAGAGGTTCGGGATTCTGGGCGCGAGGCCCTACCACTGTTGTGAGTCATAGCTGAAGATATGAATCAAGTGAGGAGTGGGGTCGCTTATAGATTGAAGCCTAAGCGAGGGGCAAAAATTGGTGTGTCGAGCTTGTTGCCACCCAAAAACTTGCAGTTGAGGGATGACCGAAAGCGGTAATTTTTCAAGCGAGAGGTGAATAGAGGGCGTGGAGCGTGTGAAGCCGGGGTGGATTCTCTTTTTTTTTTATTTTTTTTTTTACTTTTTTTTTTTATATCATATATTACTTGTTAGGTACAAGAACGTGCATGCAGCGTAAGCTATGGCAAAAAGAAAACCTTAATTGCAAACAAACAAACAAAAGAAACCAGCGGCACAAATCTCGAAAATGACAAATACGTCACTAGCACCTCCTACGGTGACCACTCCAATCAGTACAGAAATAAATAAAATATCCCATCACAAAAGCAATAAGAAACCCCATAGTGCAAGTATATAAATCAAAGCAGAACAGCAGAGGTGGGAGGCCTTTCGTCACGGGGCGAAAGTGGTCTAATCGGCGGCATGGGTGGCGGGAATCCGGTACCAGTGGTGCGGATGTAGTTGGCGAGGCCGATGATGGCGGGGAGGGAGGACCAGACAGGTGAGCCTTGGCCGATGTCGGGGACTCCATGGAGGTAGAGTACCCTCTTGTTGGCTTTGGCCGTGCAGTGTAGTATCGCGTGGGGGAACGTCTCGTCTTCCTCCTCGCAGAAAGTGCAGCGTGGGGAGGACCCTTGGTCATCCCAGGAGAGATGGGCTGCGAGGTAGCTCTTCCCAGAGCGACCCTGATGTATCCATCCAGCTGTGTAGCGGTCGAGCCCCATGAAGGCATGAGGCCTTAGCGAGGGTGCATATTGGGAGTATTTTGGGGGTGGGGCCAGGTGAATCCAATCACTCATGAGCTTCCCCCTCAGGGAGGCTTTAAGAGTTTTGTAGCCCGAGTTTGTCAGGGGCATCAGTGTTAGCCCTGGTTCCAGGGCTGGGTAGGCGGCCGGGAGGGGAGCGTCCCCTCGTATCATGGGCAGGAGTAGGTGTGCTAGTGCATCTATTGGGAGGTGTCTCCTCATGGGTTGTTCAGCCTTGTACTGGCTCCAACTTAGGGGAATGTAGTTCTATTTCCCCCCCATTAGGAGTTCCCAATGCTGGGTCCTTCCTGGGTGGGATGTGTATGAGTGGAAGTCAGGGGGGAGCCTAGCCGAGGCCGGGTTGTATGCGGGGGAGGAGCAGGCCAGTCGTAGCGCAGCCATTCTTCTTTTGTGGGGGATTAGTAGGCTAAGGGGCGGAAGGCATGCCTCAACAGCCAGGATGGTAGTGGGGGTCGAGGGGAAGCAGTTTGTCACCCACCGCATCACTCTGTTCCATATGACGGACATCTTGTCCATTGTAGCCAGTGTTGGTGCGAGGAGGACGGCCCCGTAAGTTAGGATACGCAGGATGAGGCCCATGGCCAGTCTGCGGCACATGTGAGGAGGGATTCCAATCCCCGGGGGAGCTAGTCTCCTGATGGCGGCAAAGGCCCCCGAGGCTAGCGTGAGTCTCTTGATGAAGTGAGTTGTTGTTTCCAGGGTTGGGGTGAACTAGTACACTAGCCACCTGAGGCAGGGGGACGGCAAAAAGATCGAGCCATTGAGGGCTATAGGTTGATTAGAAACTAGGGACCTGTCCTTGGGCGTCCTCCAGTGAATGAGTTCCGTTTTGGGGATCGAAAAGCAAACTCCAATCGCTGCTGCCCTGCTCTGAAGCAAAGAAAAAACATATTGAAGATACCTAATATTCCCGCTATAAGAAGCAGTAGAAACCGTAATTGAAAAATCATCAACATAGGAAAAAATCACCCCTTGGGGTATGGAAACATGCAATTCAGAAACATAAATCACAAATAACAAAGGAGAGACAGGAGAACCTTGGGGCGTGCCAACTTGCACCGGGGCGAATACCCCCAGTGCCCCTTGGAATAACAAGCGGCAAGAACGATCAGTGAGAAACGAGCGGACCCAGGCAACCAGGTACTTGGGGGTGCCTTTGGCCCTGAGTTTGGCTGTGAGGAGGTAGGAGGAAACATTATCAAATCCGCCCTTAATGTCCAAGAACAGGGAGGATGGTTTAGAGGAAGGGTCTTGTCGTGCCCTGACCTCTTGGACCACGGCCGCCGCGGCGTCGAAAGTTGAGAGGCCAGCTAATGGGCCACACTGGTTTGGGTTTAGGAGCCCTACTTCACGCGCGATTAGGGAGAGACGAGTAGCTACCACTCTTTCCAATGTCTTGGAAAAGGTCTCAAGGAGGACGATGATTCTAAACGAAGCTGGGGTAGAGTAGTCCGGTTTACCCGGCTTTGGCAGGACGATCCCATTAGCCCTCTTGAGGCTCTTGGGGTGGTGCCCATAGGCGAGGAGAGGGGCGAGGAGAGACGTGAGGAGTGAGGGGTTTATTGCGTGGACTTTCTTCCAGACTCCATAGGGGATCTGGTCTGGACCAGGGGCCGAAGTGTTGGAGGATCTGGCCAGGGCCAAGGAGACCTCCTCGGGCGCCAGTGGCGGGTGCTCAGGGTCAAAGCGGGGGTAAGCGACTGATTGTGCGGGGGGTTTGGGTGGGAAAAAGTGCGCTAGCAGAGCCTCGTTGATCTGAAGTGGTGAGCTCGCATTGGGGAGGTCGGGGAAACGGTCTTCCTCTCTTCCCATGGCTCCTTTTTTTGCTTTCCAGACCGTCTGCGGGGTAACTCCAACTAGGAAGTCTTTCCAGTAGTTGGATTTGGCTTTGTTGATCGCCCTAAAGTATCGATTCCGGTTTGTTTTTAGCTCGTAAAGGGACGTTGGGGTGGGGTCCTTCCGGTGTACCTGGGAGGCGCGATGATGGGCTGTTCTTAGGTGTGTTATTTCCATACTCCACCAAGGCTTTGAGTGGATCGAAATTTTCTTGGTCGGGGTGCATGATTTGAAAAGGGTGGTAAGGGTGTGCATGTGCCTCTCTAGCCAGCCGTCTAGATCGTTGTCGGAGGGGTGGGGGCGTGGGGGAGGAAACTTAAGGTCCTTCAACTTTCCAATGATGACTTCCCAGTCTGTCTTGTCCCAGAACGGTGATGGGGGAGCCACTCTCATGAGGGGTGCAGTGAATACTATGGTGATAGGGAGGTGGTCAGAGCCAGTTGCCGGGAGGCGTGTTGACCAGGAGTGTAGGAAGCGTGAGACGAGGGCGTTGGTGAAGGCCAGGTCTATAACACCTGGCCTTGTGTTGATGTCGAAAGGGAACCTAGTGTAAGCTCCAGGGGTATTGGCGAGGTGAAAACCGGAGTCTATTGCCTTCGCGAAGTAGGGGTTGGAGGTGGAGAACTCGTTTGAGGAAACCGTTCTCAGGGGGTCTGCTTGTGGATGGTGGATGTTGAAGTCCCCTGCCACTAGTGTGGGGAAGGAGTTTTGAGGAACGCAAGTGAGCGGGTCGACCGTTCTGTTCCCGGAGGAGGTGGCGGTTGTGGAACAAAGGTTGTAGGCCCTGAACTGTGAGTGATCGGAGTCATTATTATTTATTATTATTATAAATCATTAAGCTTATAGAGCCAAAGGCTATGAAGCTGAGAAAGTACATGATTGTAGTGCCTCACACTACTGGTCCCTGATTCCATCTCCTAAATCTCTGTGTCATCTTTTCACTGGGCCTCTTGCCATATCCACCCTATTCCTCCTCTCTCCTCCCTGCCATCCTCCATTCCTCCCATCTCTCCTTCTCCATCTCTTCCCATCCTTGCACTCTCACATCCCCCTCCTCTTCCCATTCATCTTCCTCCTCCCCTCTCCTACTATTGCCAGAGCACTCATCTCCAGCCACTGCCCCCAAGTAGTCCTTTCTAGTCCCTGCCCAACTTATTCCCACAAACTTCTCTACAGCTTGCAAGCCAGCCTTAGACCCAAGCACATCTGGTAGGTGGAAATGTTGAGCAACTTGTCTGAGAATGTGTCTGTGTTGTTGATATTTGCTGCAGTATAGGAGGATGTGCTCTGGTGTATGTGGTGCTGGTTGTCTCTTGTCACAGGTACAGGTATTGCTGATGTTCTCATCCACTCTACTAAGATAGGACTTGAAATAACCATGACCCAGTCTGAGTTGTGTAACAGTAGCAAGTTGGTGTTTGGTGAGAGAGAAGAAGTGTGGTGCAGGACTAAGAGTTGGCAGATGGAAGTGAATAGACCTAAAGTGCTTACCCTTTCTAGCATCTGGCAGTTGAGTCCAGTATTGGTGCCAGGCTAGAAGAGCAGACTTCTTGATCTGTGTCTTGAGTTTTGTCAGTGAGAGGTAACTGTCCTGTGATGGTTGGGGATACTCAGCTGCTTGTTTTGCCAGTCTGTCAGCTTCATCATTCCCTTGTATACCAGTATGTCCTGGTACCCAGTGCAGATGAAGTTGTAAGTCCAGGTCTGAGTCCAATAGGTCCTTGGTGAGTTTCTGAATCTGCAGTGAAATTTGTTGTCCTGGGTGTGGTGAGAGTTTGAAGGAGTTCCTGATAGCTGCTTGGTTGTCTGTGAAGATCCAGATGTGCTTGAAAGATAGGCTGGTCTTGCTAGCTTCTGTGAGTGCTCTGGCAATACCTGCCAATTCCCCATCATAAACCTTCATTCCCATGCCTAGTCCAACAGTCCACCTGCCCACAATCCTTCCTCCATGCATCATAACCACTCCTGCTCCTACTCTTCCATTCTGCAATTCACTGCCATCTGTGTACAAGATAAGGTTGTTTGTGTTTTGGATGCTGTTGAAGAGGGAGGAATGTTGTATGGATGTTGTAGCTTTTTCTTCAGGGCTAATAGAGATGTGGAGTCTGGTTTGGAGTGTAGGAAAGTTGACATGCCAGGGTGGCTGAAGGTATATTTGGCATTTTTCAACTTCACATCCTACTGGCAGACAGTTACTTAGTGAATTTAAAACTCTAATCAACTGTGTGGGAAACTTAGCTTGTTCAGAACATGAAGACCTCCATTCTACCTGGACCTTCCCATATGGTTCTGATCGGAGTCAAAAAGCCCTAAAGGGGATAACACATCAATGGCCATAAAATCAAGCCTATCAAAAAAACAAGGTAGTACTGAAAACACATTTAAAAACTCCAAGTAAACATAGGTGGCAACTTTGGGGGGGGTTCCTTGTTTAAATGGCGGAGCAAATGACTTAAAAGAAGCAAACATAGGAAGCCTATTTTTGTAGACGGGGGGGTCCTGTAATAGGACTATCTGTGGAGGAGCTTTCAATGACCGAAAGCTATTGAATAATGAAAGGAACACATCCCAGCTTCCCAGACAGTTATGTTGAACAAAGAAAAGTTGCTTAAGAGAGGGTGGGGGAGGTGGCCCGATGGGCGAGGTGCAGGAAGAGTCCTCCACCTTTATGCACCTGTGATGGGGTCTTCTGAAGAGAACGCGTCAGCCCACGCGGGGGGGGGCCAACTCGTTTGGGTATTGGGGCCTTTATTATTATTATTATTATATCTCATTACGCGTATGGAGCCGTGGCGGCTATGAAGCTAACTAACATAAAAAAATTACACCACGCAAGGGTGCCGGTCAGATATCCCGTCTCATATTGAAAGGTAGCAACGTTCGATTGGGCCAGCTCATGAGCCATAATGACAAAAGGAAATCCTCCAAGCCGCCAAATGCCTAACAAATATAGGAAACAAAAGTAAAAACCCTAAACAGCCCTGTTCCTTCTCTCAGTTGCCGCTTGGTGTGCCTTAAGGTATGTGGGACATTCCTTGGAAGTAGCCTGGTGGGAATCGCCACAGTTGACGCATTTGATGGTGGTATGCAAACATGCTTTGCCCTTGGTAGGACAATCTGATCTGCCGCAGGTGTGGAGGTGTGCTGGATGTTCCATGGAGCAGATGCTGCAATGTTGGGTGCCGGTACACTGAGAAGGGTGGTGGCCAAAGGCCAGGCATTTGGTGCATTGGGTATCAGGACCAAAGGACAAGTAGCGTTGCACTTTGAACTGCTTCCCAAGTAGTGAGAGGCCTCTGCTGAGGGCTTTATCTGTGGAGTCTTTGCCGGCAATAGTGAGGACCATAGCTGATGCTGCTTTATCCTGACGTTGGGCTGGGGTGGTGAGCCATCTAGGAGGGCGTGGGAGGTGGGTGCCTGGGTTGAATTCTTCAATCTCAGATTGAATAGTGGAAAAGGTGGAGGATGTGGGGACGCCATGGAGGATGACCTTGTGCCAGATTTCGTCTTTTCTGAGGCCAATGGCTGCAGGGATGGTGGCTCTAGTTGCTTCCTCAATGGCAGAACGATGCGCTTTGAGGACAGAGGTAGCAGGTGTGTTATCCTTGGTGAGGAGGAGGACATGGTGGTTGGTGGTGAATTCGATTCTTGCAATAAGAGGTTTCTTGATTGCATTGTTGATTGCATCGCGAATGGTGAGGGGGTTGGTGGTATCAGGTAGGATAGAGCCATCTCTTTCAATGACAATGGTACGGTCGCGTTTGGTCAAAACAGCTGGGGTTGAAGTTTTGGCTGGTGGAGTGGTAGAGGATTTGACTGGGACTGCTTTGGTAGCTCTTTGGGCCCAGGTTTGTTGTTGTGGTGGGGCGGGCAAGGTGGTTTGTTGTGGTGGGGGGGGTTGTTGGTGGTGGAGTTGGTACTGCAGGTGTTCAACCTGAGAGGTGAGGTGCGCAACTTGGCCTTGAAGTGTTTGGATGTCTGTAATATGGCGGTTTTGAACCATCATGAGGTGTTTCTGCAGGGCCTGGAAGCCATCTTCAAGGTGTTGAGTGCGAAGTAAAGAGCCAAGGCTGGTGTTGGAAATGCCTTCAGCCAAAGGCCTTGGTGAAAACGTAGGGATGGAAGGATAATCTTCTGTAGAGGTGGTAGAGGCAGGAGCAGGCACAGTCTGGACTGGAGAGCCTGGTTCTTCCTCCATGCGTGTGTCCTCAGGCGAGGCTGGGTTGGGAGGTGGGATGGGTGGGTTGAAGGGGGCTGCAAAGGGGTTTGCACCACCCCTCCCTCTGCCCCTACGTCTATTAGACATCAGAGGGTTGGGAAATGGGACTCAGTTGATAAAGGTGATAAAACACAAATGAGGGGGGATGATTTGTGGTTGAAAAGTCTTTAAAGTGAAAGGGTGAAGCGGTGAGGAATGGTTGTCAACCAATGAGGTGGAAGCTCGGCAAGAAATTTGGTGTGGTTTTTTCTTTCGCTGTGGTTGTAACGGCAACGGAGTCTGTATTGGGGCCTTGAATAGGTCCAGTGGGAGGGCGCGGGATGTCGATTGCCGAGGGGTCTCATCTACGCTGGTGTCAGTCTGTTTTCCCTTCGCTTTGGGGGTGGTAGGTCTGTAGTCGTCGCCATCGGTATCCATATTCTCCTCCTCAGGTTGCGGGGGCAGGTCGTCCCTGGCTGGGGGTTTGGGTCGGGAGGGGCAGTCATTGTTAGTAGCCGCGTGGTCCCCAGAGCAGTTGGGGCATTTGAGGGGAGAGGTATGGCAGCATGCAGCCACCGCTTTTAGGTGACCGTCCTTCGGGCATGTCGGGTTTGTGCATCGATGGACAGACCTGGGGTGGGAGCCTGAACAAAGCGGGCAGACCGAGGTACTTTCCTTGCACATGGGTGAGGGATGTCCGAACTTCCCGCATCTCCGGCATTGCATGTATCGGCTCTTGGAGTGGCAAACGTCCACTTTACGGGGCTTGGAGTAGAGGTAGATAGACCTTCCTATCTTCACAACGTCAGTGGGGGGAACAGACACTACAATAGAGGTTGAGTTCTTGGTAGCCCTTATTTCAGGGTTCGGTTGCAGGTATCTTGCAGAGAGGATCGTCACCCCTGTCGCATTCAGGATGGAATTCCCCAGCTCGGAGCGTAGTTCTTCTTGGTCCTGTGCGAGGAAGGCAGTAGGAAGCCCGTGTATGGCCAGTTGTACTTCGTTTGGTGCCGGCCTAAAGGGCCTGAAAGGGTTTTCCCCAACTGGGAATGCCTTGTTGAACCTGGCCGCAAGGGCTTCGTAGTAGGGAGAGTAGGAGGTGGGAGGGGTTTGTAAGGAGCGAGCCGTGAGTGTGAGAGCACCTCGGGCGTTAACTGAGGCGCTGAAGCAGAGAGGGTGTGGGCAGTTTGCCTCTCTTAGGACTTGGGCGGCTATGTCTGGCACTGTTGCAGCAATCCTTAGGGCATCGGCGTGGGGTAGGGGGGTCTCCCGGGGCGAAAAGAATCTTCTGTCGGCCGCTGGAAGGGGGGTGGCCCTCTAAATGAGGGGCTCGCGTCCCTTGACGCTGCGACTTGGGCGGCAGCGACTGAGGTCTGACCTCCTTCCTTCGTCCTTTTCGACTTCCTCCCCCCAGCCTGCTCTTGTGGAGTAGCCGCCTGGGCATAGGTGGATGGTTTGGGTTTTGCCTTGCTGAGGGCCTTGTTGAGTGATGGTTCTAGGTGGCCAGGTGTGAAGGAGTAGGTATCGTATTTTCCATCGCGGAAGGCCTGGGCCTCCCCTGAGCGGGGGTGTTTCACAGCGTAGGCTTTTGGGTCACCATACCACTTGTCAGTGGTGGTGTCGTAGCGAGGTATGTCAGAATCGAAGTCATCCACAGGGGTGGTTGTTTGGGCTGGCGGGGCGGAGGAGTTCTTCCCCGGTTGTTTGGTTTGTCTCCCTACTTGGGGCTGTTGTGGGGCCAGGGTAGGTTTTGCTGAGAGGGAAGCCGCCACTCGCGATGAGAGGTCAGCTACAGTGACTTGGATGGAGGCAAGGGAGGGACCTGTGCAGGTTTGGGCAGGTTGTTTTGGGGGGATAGGGGTTTCAAGCTTGCTCTCAAGGAAGCCTATTCTGGAGTGGAGGGCTGCAATCCCTTCGAGTGCAGCCATAAGCAGGGGGAGGATAGATGCTTCTCCTGCTGAGAGGCTCCTGAGATCGGCGTCCCAGAGTCGGGGGAAGACATCTCTGTTGGTAGCGAGGTTGGAAGTGGTGTGGTTGTACATCTCCCTGAGGAGCGGCAAGTTGGGGTCAAGGGGGCCTACTGAGGAGGACCTCGATGCAATCTGGGGTGGGGAGGACTGGATTTGGGCAGCAGGTGCCAGTTGAGGTGCAGTGGGGACTTGAGCGGGCCTCCCGGCGTATGGGTGGGCACCGTCTGAGGTGCGGGACTCTGGGCGCGAGGCCCTGCCAGTGTTGTGAGCCATAGCAAAAGCCGTGAGTCAGGTGAGGGGTATGGTCGCTTATAGAGTGAAGCCTAAGCGAGAGGCGAAAATTGGTGTGTCGAGCTGGTTGCCACCCAAAAACTTGCAGTTTAGGGGTGACCGAAAGAGGCAATTTTTCAAGCCAGAGGTGAATAGAGGGCGCGGAGCGTGCGAAGCCGGGGTGGATTATTATTATTATTATATATCATTGTCTCGCTTATGGAGCCTAAGGCTATGAAGTGGCACTAGCATACAACTTATCAAGGCAACAAACATGCCCGTCCAGAAATCCCATCTCCTAAATGGTAGGGTCAACTTTTGAATGGGCACCCACGGCGAAAGCACAAACAACAACAAGTAAAAAAATCCTCTTATCCGCCTAAAGCCTAACAAATAAAGGAAATACTAGCGATTGCAACCTAAGCTGCCCTGTTCCTCCTGTCAGTTGCTGCCTGGTGTGCGTGAAGGTAGGTGGGGTACTCCTTGGAGGTGGCCAGGTGATTGTTGCCACAGTTGAGGCAAAGGATGGTAGTATGGAGGCACGGCTTGCCTTTAGTGGGACAGTCTGATCTGCCGCGAGTGTGGAGGTGGGCTGGGTGTTCCTGAGAATAAATAGCACTGTGCGGGGTTTTGTTACATTGAGAAGGATGGTGACCGAATTCAAGGCATCTGGAGCATTGGGTGTCAGGGCCAAAGGAGAGATAACACTGCACTTTGAGCTTCCTGCCAAAGAGTGAGAGGCCTCTGCTGAGGGCTTTTTCTGTAGAGTCTTTGCCGGCAATGGTGAGAACCATGGCTGATGCTGCCTTGTTCTGACGTTGGGCTTCAGTGGTGAGCCACCTGGGAGGGCGGGGAAGGTGGGTGCCTGGGTTGAAGGTTTCAACCTCAGCTTGGACGGTAGGAAAGGTAACAGTAGTGGGAATGCCATGGATGATGACCTTTTGCCAGACCTCATCCTTTCTGAGGCCGTTAGCAGCAGGTATGGTGGCTCTGATAGCCTCCTCAATGGCAAAGTGGTGGTTTTTGAGTATGGAAGAAGCAGGTGTGTTGTCTTTTGTGATAAGGAGGACGTTGTGGTTGGGGGTGAATTCAATGTTGGATACCAGTTGTTTCTTGATGGCTGTGTTGACAGCATCGCGTATGGCAAGGCAGTTGGTGTCTGCTGGCAGTGTTGTTCCATCTCTTTCAACAACAATCGTACGGTTGCGTTTCGTGAGGAGAGATGAGGGGCTGGTTTTCTGTGGTAGGCGTGTTGCAGGTTTGACTGGGAGGGCTTTAGAAGCCTTTTGGACCCAGGTTTGCGTGGTAGGAGGTGGGGGTAGGGTGGATTGGTGGGTGGTTGATGTTTGTTGTTTGAGCTGTTGGCACTGGAGATGCGCAACTTGGTTGGTGAGATTGGTGACCATGGCTTTCAACTCTTCAGTATCTCGGATGTGGCGGTCCTGGACAACACGCATGTGTTTCTCCAAGGCAGAATGGGTGATTTGTATAACCTTGTATCTGGCTATCATGGAGTGGAGGTCGTTTCTGAGTTGGATGACATGAGTGGTGAGGGAGTCTGATCCTGTGTCTTCCTCTTCTGAGAGGTGGACAGCAGTGCCGACTGTGTGGACAGGTGATGGAGTATCCTCAGCCATCTGAGTATCCTCAGGCGAGGCTGGGTTTTGGGAAGAGGAGGGCAGAAAAGGGGGTGCAAGAGGGTTTGCAGCCCCTTTACCTTTGCCTTTACGTCTGGCAGACATCAAAGGTGGTGGAAAGCGTGACGCAGTTGATAGAGGTGATGGAAAACAAATAATAAAGGATGATTTGTCTGTAAAAAGTCTTTAAAGTGGATGGGTAAGCGGTGAGATTTGGTTGTTGACCAATGAGGTGGAGGCTTGGCGAAAAAATTGGTGTGGTTTTTTCTTTCGCTGTGGTTGTAACGGCAACGGAGTTATGAAGCCGGGGTGGAGTAGTCTAGTTTTCCTTGTTTGGGTAGGACCACCCCGTTAAACATCTTGAGGCATTTCGGGTGGTGCCCATATGCCAGGAGGGGGGCAAGGAGAGATGTGAGTATGTTTCTGTTGATGGCATGGACTTTCTTCCACACCCCATATGGGATTTAGTAGGGGCCCGGGGCTGAGGTATTCGAGGATTTGCCCAGGGCAGATGAGATCTCTTCAGGGGCTAGTGGAGGGTGTTTGTGGTCGAATTGTGGGAATGCCACTGCTTGCGTTGGCGGTTTTGATGGGAAGAAGTGATCTAGCAGAGCTTCGTTGATTTCGTTAGGGGAGTTTGCACCCGGTAGGTCAGGGAATCTGTCTTCATCTCTTCCCATGGCCGACTCCATTGCCGTTACAACCACAGCGAAAGAAAAAACCACACCAAATTTCTTGCCGAGCTTCCACCTCATTGGTTGACAACCATTCCTCACCGCTTCACCCTTTCACTTTAAAGACTTTTCAACCACAAATCATCCCCCCTCATTTGTGTTTTATCACCTTTATCAACTGAGTCCCATTTCCCAACCCTCTGATGTCTAATAGACGTAGGGGCAGAGGGAGGGGTGGTGCAAACCCCTTTGCAGCCCCCTT
>JACCEG010000028.1:642902-655520 GCA_014065205.1 Tuber brumale | reverse complement strand
GTGCCTGCTCCCGCCTCTACCACCTCTACAGAAGAATACCCTTCCATCCCTGCATTTTCACCAAGACCTTTGGCTGAAGGAATCTCCAACACCAACCTTGGCATTTTACTTCGCACTCAACACCTTGAAGATGGCTTCTAGGCCTTGCAGAAACACCTCATGGTGATTCAAAAACGTCATATTACAGATGTCCAAACACTCCAAGTTCAAGTTTCGCACCTCTCCTCCCAAGTTGTACACCTGCAGTACCAGCTTCTCCACCAACAACCCCCCCCACCACAACAAACTACTTTGCACGCTCCCCCACCACAACAAACCTGGGCCCAAAAAGCTGCCCGAGCAGTCCCAGCCAAACACTCTACTACTCCACCAGCCAAAACTTGCACCCCAGCTGTTTTGACTAAACGCGACCGTACCATTGTCATTGAAAGAGATGGCTCCATTCTGCCTGATACCACCAACCCCCTCACCATCCGCGATGCAATCAACAATGCAATAAAGAAGCCTCGTATTGCAACAATCGAATTTACCACCAACCACCATGTCCTCCTCCTCACCAAGGATAACACACCTGCCACCTCTGTCCTCAAAGCGCATAGTTCTGCCATTGAGGAAGCAATCAGAGCCACCATCCCAGCAGCCATTGGCCTCAGAAAAGACGAAATCTGGCACACGGTCATCCTCCACGGCGTCCCCACTTCCTCCACCTTCTCCAACATTCAGCCTGAAATTCAAGAGTTCAACCCAGGCACCCACCTCCCACGTCCTCCTAGATGGCTCACCACCCCAGCCCAACGTCAGGACAAAGAAGTATCAGCCATGGTCCTTACAATTGCCGGCAAAGACTCCCCAGACAAAGCCCTCAGCAGAGGCCTCTCACTACTTGCGAAGAAGTTCAAAGTACAACGCTACTTGTCCTTTGGGCCTGACACCCAATGCACCAAATGCTTGGCCTTTGGCCACCACCCCTCTCAGTGTACCGGTACCCAGCATTGCAGCATCTGTTCCATGGAACATCCAGCACACCTCCACACCTGCGGCAGATCAGATTGCCCTACCAAGGGCAAAGCATGTTTGCACACCGCCATCAAATGTGTCAACTGTGGCGACTCCCACTAGGCTAATTCTGAGGAATGCCCCACATACCTTAAGGCACACCAAGCGGCAACTGAGAGAAGGAACAGGGCTGTTTAGGGATATTACTTTTGTTTCCTATATTTGTTAGCCATCTGGCGGCTGGGAAGATTTCCTTTTGTCATTATGGCACATGAGCTGGCCCACTCGAACGTTGCTACCTTTCTATATGAGACGGGACATCTGATTGGCACCCTTGCGTGGTGTAATATTTTTATGTTAGTTAGCTGCATAGCCGCTGCGGCTCGATAAGCGTAATGAGATATAATGATAATAATAATAATAATAACTTGCCATCCTCCGTCTCCGCTACACCTCCGGTGATTGAAATTTGTTTCTTATTTGGGATAAACTCAACACCACACCAAACTATCACCACTTTTCGGTCTCCACCCTCCCCTTGGGGGGGGTGTAGGCTATCACTTTTCATCCCTCTGGACTTCGGGTCCATCCCCACTGCCCTCTCCCTTTGAGGTTTACCCTCTAGGGATATTCTATCCTCTTCTTCCAGCATCTCGCGATGCTTTGTACCTCCCTTACCCCGCTTTTGCCTGGCCTCGCTTAGCATTAGCACGGTCGGGTCTCCCTCTTTTCATCACATCAGACGGCTGGGACTACGGTTTGCGGTACGCGATTACCAGGGATTCCCGTATCCCTCCCCTAAAGAAACTGTAGAGTTGTGTCGGGTTTCCTCAACAGGCTACGGTCGATTTCGCCATTCTCCTTCCTCACACATCGCTTCAGCAGGTGGTATCCCATCCACTATAGTGACACTATCTCTCTTAGAACAAGGGACTACATGAGAGACGTGTTAAAACTGCTGGCTTTGTCTGGGGCTTGCTGGAGGCCGCCTAGTAAGACACGAACACGATTCCGACAGTTGTTTTGTTACTTGGGTCTACCCCTCCTCCATACTTCCTCGGTGCGATCGGCTGGCACCCTACTGCTACCACAGGCTGGCACCCTACTGCTACCCCCCCACCTTAGCTGGCACCTTACTGCCTTCTACACTTCCTGCTGGTCTCGGACCAGTACCACCCCCCCCAGCTGGTACCTTACTACCACCTCTTCCTGGTCAGCACTTGGGCTGCTGCCCTCCCCACCAGGTCCGGTTTTCCGGCGGACCTCTGGGGGTTCCTGGGCCCTGCCACACGCCTCCCTCCTACTTCGGTCGTGCTTCTCCCTGCTTTGGTTTCCTTTCCCCCGTTGCCCTGGTTATTTTTATCCTTTTAGTGCTCGGGTCCGGTTCTGTGATGGAAGATCCTTAGGTTGCGACCGGGTGACCTAGGCTGGATGGTTTATGGGTTTTCTTTTGTTTGGGGTTTCTCTCTGTTGTTTTGGTTGGCTCACTATTGGGGCTGGGGATTTTCTCTATGTCGCGCGTCTGTGGAGGGTTTTGGTTCGTGTGCACTGTAGCGGTTGTGGTTAGGGGAGTTTTTTATACCGCCTGGCCTTGTAGTTAGACGGTTTTTCTTCAGCCTTTCTGGGCCGGGGCAGGGGTGGAGGTTTAGGTCTACATAGCTTCCGCTGACGTGACCTGGTTCCTTTAATACTTAAATTAAATAAGATTTAAAAAAAAAAAAAGAAAAAAGAAAAAAGCTATAATAACTGTCCAGTGGGCACCCGCGGCCAAAACGCAAGCAACAATTTAGTAAGGAAATCCTCCTACCCGCCCGTAGCCTAATAAATAAAGGAAATACAAGTAATTGAAACCTAGGCCGCCCTGTTCCTCCTATCAGTTGCTGCCTGGTGTGCGTGAAGGTAAGTGGCACACTCCTTGGAGGTAGCCAGGTGATTGTTGCCACCGTTGAGGCAGAGGATGGTAGTGTGTAGACACGGCTTGCCCTTGGTAGGGCAGTCTGATCTTCCACAAGTCTGAAGGTGGGCTGGGTGCTCTTGGGAGCAGATGGCGCAGTGCGCGGCTTTGGTGCATTGAGAAGGGTGGTGTCCGAATTCTAAGCATCGGGAGCATTCGGTGTCAGGACCAAAGGTGAGGTAGCGCTGGACTTTGAATTTCCTTCCAAAGAGTGAGAGGCCTCTGCTGAGGGCTTTGTCTGTTGGGACTTTGCTGGCAATGGTAAGGACCATAGTAGAAGCTGTCTTATCCTTGCATTGGGCATCAGTGGTGAGCCATCTGGGAGGGCGCGGGAGGTGGGTACCAGGGTTGAAGGTTTCAACCTCAGCTTGCACACTGGGGAAGGTGGAGGTAGAAGGAATGCCGTGAATGATGACCTTGTACCAGATTTCACCCTTTCTAAGGCCATTGGCAGCAGGAACGGTGGTTCTAATGGCTTCCTCAATTGCAAAGCGATGGCTTTTGAGGACAGTGGAGGCAGGAATATTATCCTTCGTGATCAGGAGGACATGCTGGTTGGGCGTGAACTCTATGTTGGAAATCCATTGCTGCTTAATGGCTGTGTTGACAGCGTCGCGGATGGTGAGGTGGTTGGTGTCTTCTGGAAGAGGGGTTCCATCTCTTTCAATCACAATTGTACGGTCGCGTTTTGTCAAAACTGCAGTGGTTGCATTTTTGGCTGGTGAAGTTGTTGTAGACGTGGTAGAGAGTGTTCTGGACGCTTTCTGGGCCCAGGTCTGCTGTGGTGGGGGTGCTGGTAGGGGGGTAGTGGTAGGGGGGCAGGGGTGTTGTTGTAGCTGAGCCTGAAGGGCCGTGACTTGAGTGGTGAGGGTGGCAACTTGGTCTTTAAGTTCTTGAGTATCTTTGATGTGGCGTTCTTGGACAACCAACATATGGGCTTCAAGGGCTTGGAGGCGATGTGACATTTGATTGATGTTTCCGGCAGCATCGTTTTGTCTCTCAAAAAGAGTATCAGTGACTCTATCAACTAATTCCAAGGAAAGACGTTCTTCGCCAGGCTCGGAATCTGGAGGATTGCTGGCATCGACAACAGTCTGGACAGGAGAGGGGGAACCCTCTTCCATATCACTGTCTGCTGGTGAGGAGTGTTGTTGTGGGCGGGGGCTGGGGTTGAAAGGGGTGGCAAGAGGGTTTGTGGCACCTCTGCCTCTTCCTCTGCCTCTGGGGGCCATCGGAGGGGATGGGTGACGAACGCAGTTGATAAAGGTAGATGGGAAGAAATTATAGAGTATGATTTGTGCATGAAAAGTCTTTAAAAGTGTTGGGGGAAGCAGTGAGAATTGGTTGTGGGCCAATGAGGTTGAAGCTAGGCGAAAGGTTTGGTGTGGTTTTTCTTTCACTGTAGTTGTAACGGCAACGGAGTCTGTAGCTGCCTGCTGCCTCACTTCACCCTTGAAAGGCCGCAACTGCTCAGGGGACCACTCTGCAACTAATAACGACTGCCCTCCCGACCCAAGCCAGTGGCGCGAGACAACCTGCCACCAGCCCAAGAGGAAAAAAGGATGGATACAGACGAGGATAACTCAAGACCTACCACTCCTAAAGGGAAAGGTAAACTGACTGACACCGGCGTTGAGGAGACCCCATGCCAAACAACCTCCTGCACCCTCCCAAGGGACCTGTTTAAGGCCCCAATACCAAAACGAGTCGGCCCCCCCCGTGGGCTGATGCGTTGTCCTCTGAAGACGCCATCTCAGGGGCATAAAGGTGGAGGACCCTACCTGCACCTCGCCCATAGGGCCACCCCCCCCCACCCTCCCTTAAGCAACTTTTTTTTGTTCAACATAACTGTTTGGGAAGCTGGGATGTGTTTCTTTCATTGTTTAAGAGCTTTCAGTCCCTGCAAGCCCCCCCACAGATAATACTGTGGAAGGACCGGGCTGTGTACCGCAACAGACTCCCCGACTCCGTTGCCGCTACAACCACAGCGAAAGAAAAAACCAGACCAAATTTCTTGCCGAGCTTCCACCTCATTGGTTGACAACCATTCCTCACCGCTTCATCCTTTCACTTTAAAGACTTTTCAACCACAAATCATCCCCCCTCATTTGTGTTTTATCACCTTTATCAACTGAGTCCCATTTCCCAACCCTCTGATGTCTAATAGACGTAGGGGCAGAGGGAGGGGTGGTGCAAACCCCTTTGCAGCCCCCTTCAACCCACCCATCCCACCTCCCAACCCAGCCTCGCCTGAGGACACACGCATGGAGGAAGAACCAGGCTCTCCAGTCCAGACTGTGCCTGCTCCTGCCTCTACCACCTCTACAGAAGATCATCCTTCCATCCCTACATATGCACCAAGGCCTTTGGCTGAAGGCATTTCCAACACCAACCTTGGCATTTCACTTCGTACTCAACACCTTGAAGATGGCTTCCAGGCCCTGCAGAAACACCTCATAATGGTTCAAAATCGCCATATTACAGACATCCAAACACTTCAAGGCCAAGTTGCGCACCTCACCTCTCAGGTTGAACACCTGCAGTACCAACTCCACCACCAACAACCCCCCCCACCACAACAAACCACCTTACCCGCCCCCCCACAACAACAAACCTGGGCCCAAAGAGCTACCAGAGCAGTCCCTGTCAAATCCTCTACCATTCCAGCAGCCAAAACTTGAACCTTGGCTGTTTTGACCAAACGCGACCGTACCATTGTCATTGAAAGAGATGGCTCCATCCTACCTGATACCACCAACCCCCTCACCATCCGCGATACAATCAACAATGCAATCAAGAAACCTCTTATTGCAAGGATCGAATTCACCACCAACCACCATGTCTTCCTGCTCACCAAGGATAACACACCTGCTACCTCTGTCCCCAAAGCGCATCGTTCTGCCATTGAGGAAGCAACTAGAGCCACCATCCCTGCAGCCATTGGCCTCAGAAAAGACGAAATCTGGCACAAGGTCAACCTCCATGGCGTCCCCACATCCTCCACCTTTTCCACTATTCAATCTGAGATTGAAGAATTCAACCCCGGCACCCACCTCCCACGCCCTCCTAGATGGCTCACCACCCCAGCCCAACGTCAGGATAAAGCAGCATCAGCTATGGTCCTCACTATTGCCGGCAAAGATTCCACAGATAAAGCCCTCAGCAGAAGCCTCTCACTACCTGGGAAGCAGTTCAAAGTGCAACGCTACATGTCCTTTGGTCCGGACACCCAATGCACCAAATGCCTGGCCTTTGGCCACCACCCTTCTCAATGTACCGGCACCCAATATTGCAGCATCTGCTCCATGGAACACCCAGCACAACTCCACACCTGCGGCAGATCAGATTGTCCCACCAAGGGCAAAGCATGTTTCCATACTGCCATCAAATGCGTCAACTGTGGCGATTCTCACCCTGCTAATTCCAAGGAATGTCCCACATACCTTAAAGCACACCAAGCGGCAACTGAAAAAAGGAACAGGGCTGTTTAGGGCTTTTACTTTTGTTTCCTATATTTATTAGGCATTTGGCGGCTTGGAGGATTTCCTTTGGTCATTATGGCTCATGAGCTGGCCCAATCGAAGGTTGCTACCTTTCAATATGAGACGCGATATCTGACCGGTACCCGTGCGTGCTGTAATTTTTGTATGTTAGTTAGCCTCATAGCCGCTGCGGCTCCATAAGCGTAATGAGATATAATAATAATAATAATAACAGCCACGCCTGAGGACACACGCATGGAGGAAGAACCAGGCTCACCAGTCCAGACTGTGCCTGCTCCTGCCTCTACCACCTCTACAGAAGATTATTCTTCCATCCCTACATTTTTACCAAGGCCTTTGGCCGAAGGCATCTCCAACACCAACCTTGGCATTTCACTTCGCACTCAACACCTTGAAGATGGCTTCCAGGCCCTGCAGAAACACCTCTTGATGGTTCAAAACCACCATATTACCGACATCCAAACACTTCAAGGCCAATTTGCGCACCTCACCTCTCTGGTTGAACACCTGCAGTACCAACTCCACCACCAACAACCCCCCCCACCACAACAAACCACCTTGCCTGCCCCCCCACAACAACAAACCAGGGCACAAAGAGCTACCAGAGCAGCCCCAGTCAAATCCTCTACCATTCCACTAGCGAAAACTTCAACCCCAGCTGTTTTGACCAAACGCGACCGTACCATTGTCATTGAAAGAGATGGCTCTATCCTACCTGATACCACCAACCCCCCCACCATTCGCGATGCAATAAACAATGCAATCAAGAAACCTCTTATTGCCAGAATCGAATTCACCACCAACCACCACGTCCTCCTCCTCACCAAGGATAACACACCTGCCACCTCTGTCCTCCAAGTGCATCGTTCTGCCATTGAGGAAGCAACTAGAGCCACCATCCCTGCCGCCATTGGCCCCAGAAAAGAGGAAATCTGGCACAAGGTCATCCTTCATGGCGTCCCTACATCCTCTACCTTTTCCACTACTCAATCTGAGATTGAAGAATTCAATCCAGGCACCCACCTCCCACGCCCTCACAGATGGCTAACCACCCCAGCCCAACGTCAGGATAAAGCAGCATCAGCTATGGTCCTCACTATTGCCGGCAAAGACTTCACAGATAAAGCTCTCAGCAGGGGCCTCTCGCTCCTTGGGAAGCAGTTCAAAGTGCAACGCTACTTGTCCTTGGGTCCTGACACCCAATGCACCAAATGCCTGGCCTTTGGCCACCACCCTTCTCATTGTACCGTCACCCAACAATGCAGCATCTGCTCCTTGGAACATCCAGCACACCTCCACACTTGCGGCAGATCAGATTGTCCTACCAAGGGCAAAGCATGTTTGCATACCACGATCAAATGCGTCAACTGTGGCGACTCCCACCGGGCTAATTCTAAGGAATGTGCCACATACCTCAAAGCACACCAAACGGCAACTGTGAGAATGAACAGGGCGGTTTAGGGATATTCTTTTTTGTTTCCTATAGTTGTTAGGCATCTGGTAGCTTGCAGGATTTCCCTTTGTCATTATCCCTCATGAGCTGGCCCACTCGAACGTTGCTACCTTTCAATATGTGACGGGATATCTGACCGGCACCCTCGCGTGGTGTACTTTTTGTATGTTAGTTAGTTTCATAGCCGCTGCGGCTCCATAAGCGTAATGAGATATAATAATAATAATAATAATAGCAACAGACCATCCTCCGTCTCCGCTATACCTCCGGTGATTGAAATTTATTTCCTATTTGGGATAGACTCAACACCACACCAAACTATCACCACTTTTTGGTCTGCACCCTCCCCTTGGGGGGGGTGCAGGCTATCTCTATCCATCCTTTTAGACTCGGAGCTTGTCTCCCCATCCCTTTCCCTGTGGGTCTACCCCCCTGGGATACTCTATCCTCCCCTCTGGCATCTCACGATGTCCAGAATCCTCTTTGCCCCGCTTTTGCTCCGGCTGCGCTTAGAATCAGCCCGGTCGGCTACAACCCTTTCTTCATCTTGGCAGCCGGCTGGGATTACGGTTTGCGGTACGCGATTACGATGGATTCCTGTATCCCTTCTCCTAAAGAACCTGGAGGAGTTGTGTCAGGTTTCCTCAACAGGCCAAGGTCGATTTCGCCACCCTCCTTCCTCACTCATCGCTTAAGCTGGTGGTATCCCATCCACTATAGTGACACTATCTCTCTGAGAACAAGGGACTACATGAGAGACGTGGTAAAACAGCTGGCTTTGTTTGGGGCNCACTATAGTGACACTATCTCTCTGAGAACAAGGGACTACATGAGAGACGTGGTAAAACAGCTGGCTTTGTTTGGGGCCTGCTGGAGGCCGCCTAGACGGACACGAACATGATACCGACAGCCTTTTTGTCGCTTAGGAACGAATGCCTTCCTCCTACACTCCCTACGGTTGCGATCGGCTGGCACCCTACTGCTATACCACACCTTGGCTGGCACCCTACTGCTACCAAACAGCTTGCATCTTACTGCCGTCTTCACTCTTCGCGGGCTTTGCACCCGCACCCCCACCCAAGCTGGCATCTTACTGCTACCCTGGCTGGCACCCTACTGCTACCCCCATTTTGCTGGAGATTCTGCGGCAACAACCCAACCCTAGCTGGCACCTTACTGCTACCTCTCGTCAGGGCTTGAAGGTGGCGCTGCCGCTTCTGCCCCACAATCCTTCCTCTAGGTGACAAGGCCGACACCTACCTCCATACCTCCTTGTGAGCCCATCCCGGGTGAGGCGTTACCGCCCCAGTTTTCATCTTTTGGCTAGTCATCCCTGTAGGGGGTGCATTTTGGGATATTAATTGGTTTCTTTTGTGCCTTCGGGCCGAGATTTCCCGCGGGGTTTTTCCTGATCTTTCTTGCTTGTTTCTAGTCAGGCTTCTTTTATTCTCCGGGTTCGCTTGCGAGGTAGGGATGGGCCTGGCTGGGGGCACGCGGGGGACGGACGGCGTTCACCTGGCGGGGGCAGGGATGTTTGAAATTAAGGTTTTCTTTTTGCCATAGCTTACGCTGCATGCACGTTCTTGTACCTAACATGTAATATATCATATAAAGGAAAAAAAAAAAAAAAAAAAAAAAAAAGCAACAGACTCCCCACTTTTGCATCTTTTAAATCATTTGCTCCACCATGTAAACACGGGACACAAGACTCCGTTGCCGTTACAACCACAGTGAAAGAAAAAACCACAGCAAATTTCTTGCCGAGCTTCCACCTCATTGGTTGACAACCATTTCTCACTGCTTCATCCCTTCACTTTAAACACTTTTCAACCACAAATCATCCCCTCTTATTTGTGCTTTATCACCTTTATCAACTAAGTTCGATTTCCCAACCCTCTGATGTCTAATAGACGTAGGGGTAGAGGGAGGGGTGGTGCAAACCACTTTGCAACCCCCTTCAACCCACCCATTCTGCCCACCAACCCAGTCTCACCTGAGGACACACGCATGGAGGAAGACCCAGGCTCCCCAGTTTAAACTGTGCCGGCTCCTGCCTCTACCACCTCCACAGAAGAATATCCTTCGGTCCCTACATTCTCACCAAGGCAAATGCCTGCAGGCATTTCCAACACCAACCTTGGCCTAACCGTTCGCACCAAACATCTTGCAGAAGCCTTCTAGGCCCTGCAGGAACACCTCATGGTGGTCCCAAACCGCCACATTACAGACATTGAGACACTTCAAGGCCAAGTTGCGCACCTTACCTCGCAAGTTGAACACCTGCAATACCAACTGCACCACCAACAACCCCCCCCACAACACCAAACTACTTTGCCTGCTCCCCCACCACAACAAACATGGGCCCAAAGGGCTACCAGAACAGCCCCAGCCAAAACCACAGCTATTACAGCGGCCAAAACTGCAACCCCAGCTGTTTTGACTAAACGCGACCGTACCATTGTCATTGAAAGAGATAGCTCTATCCTACATGATTCCACCAACCCCCTCACTATTCGCGATGCAATCAACAATGCAATCAAGAAACCTCTTATTGCAAGAATCGAATTCACCACCAACCACCATGTCCTCCTCCTCACAAAGGATAACACACCTGCCACCTCAGTCCTCAAAGCGCATCGTTCTGCTATTGAGGAAGCAACAAGAGCTACCATCCCCGCAGCCATTGGCCTCAGAGAAGACGAAATCTGGCACAAGGTCATCCTCCATGGCGTCCCTACCTCCTCTACCTTCTCCACAATTCAATCTGAAATTGAAGAATTCAACCGAGGCACCCACCTCCCATGCCCTCCTAGATGGCTCACAACCCCAGCCCAACGTTAGGACAAAGAAGCAGCAGCTATGGTCCTCACTATTGCCGGCAAAGAGTCCGCAGACAAAGCCCTCAGCAGAGGCCTCTCACTACTTGGGAAGAAGTTCAAAGTGCAACGCTATTTGTCCTTTGGCCCTGACACCCAATGCACCAAATGCCTGGCCTTTGGCCACCACCCCTCCCAGTGTACCGGCACCCAACATTGTAGCATCTGCTCCATGGAACACCCTGCACACCTCCACACCTGCGGCAGATCAGATTGTCCTACCAAGGGCCAAGCATGTTTGCACACCTCTATCAAATGCGTCAACTGTGGCAACTCTCACCAGGCTAATTCTAAGGAATGTCCCACATACCTCACGGCACATCAAGCGGCGACTGAGAGAAGGAACAGCGCTGTTTAGGTTTCTTACTTTTGTTTCCTAAATTTGTTAGGCATCAGGCGGCTTGGAGGATTTCCTTATTTGTTGTTTGTGCTTTGGCCGTTGGTGCCCATTGAAAAGTAGACACTATCATTTAGTACGCGCGATTTTTGGACGGGCATGTTTGTTGCCCTCAAAAGTTGTATGTTAGTGCCGCTTCATAGCCTCTGGTTCCATAAGCGAGACAATGATATATAATAATAATAATAATAAAGAAGGGACACCATCCTCCGTCTCCGCTACAACTCCAGTGATTGAAATTTATTTCCTATTTGGGATAGACTCAACACCACACCAAACTATCACCACTTTTCGGTCTGCACCCTCCCCTTGGGGCGGGTGTAGGCTATCTCTATCCATCCTTTCAGGGTTTGGGCTTGTCTCCCTTCCCTTTCCCTGTGGGTCTACCCCCCTGGGATACTCTATCCTCCCCTCTGGCATCTCACGATGTCCAGAAACCTCTTTGCCCCGCTTTTGCTCTAGCTTCGATTAGCATCAGCACGGTCGGCTACAACCCTTTCTTCATTTTGGCAGACGGCTGGGATCACGGTTTGCGGTACGCGATTACGATGGATTCCTGTATCCCTCCTCCTAAAGAAACTGGAGGAGTTGTGTCAGGTTTCCTCAACAGGCCAAGGTCGATTTCGCCACCCTCCTTCCTCACTCATCGCTTAAGCTGGTGGTATCCCATCCACTATAGTGACACTATCTCTCTGAGAACAAGGGACTACATGAGAGACGTGGTAAAACAGCTGGCTTTGTTTGGGGCCTGCTGGAGGCCGCCTAGAAGGACACGAACACGATACCGACAGCCTCTTTGTCGTTTGGGGCGAATGCCTTCCTCCTACACTCCCCGCGGTTGCGATCGGCTGGCACCCTACTGCTAAACCACACCTTGGCTGGCACCCTACCGCTACCAGACAGCTTGCATCTTACTGCCGTCTTCTCTCTTCCCAGGCTTTGCTCCCGCACCCCCACCCAAGCTGGCATCTTACTGCTACCCCGGCTGGCATCCTACTGCTACCCCCATTCTGCTGGAGTTTCTCCGGCAACAATCCAACCCCAGCTGGCATCTTACTGCTACCTCTCGTCAGGGCTTGAGTGTGGCGCTGCCGCTACTGCCCAACAATCCTTCCTCTAGGTGACAAGGCCGACAGCTACCTCCATACCTCCTTGTGAGCCCGCACCGGGTGAGGCGTTACCGCCCCGACTTTCACTATTGGCTAGTCATCCCTATAGGGGGTGCATTTGGGATATTAATTGGTTTCTTTTCTGCCTGCGGGCCGAGATTTCCCGCGGGGTTTTTCCTGATGTTTCCTGCTTGTCTCTAGTTAGGCTTCTCTTATTCTCCGAGTTCGCTTGCGAGGTAGGGATAGGTCTGGCTGGGGGCGAGATGTAAGGTTGGCTCCATACCAGAGGGGCTTGGGACGGACGGCTTTTACCTGGCGGGGGGAGGGATG
>JACCEG010000028.1:538515-633420 GCA_014065205.1 Tuber brumale | reverse complement strand
GGGCTTGGAGTAGAGGTAAATGGACCTTCCTATCTTCACAACGTCAGTTGGGGGGACAGACACCACGATGGAGGTAGAGTTCTTGGTTGCCCTTATTTCAGGGTTTGGTTGGAGGTATCTTGCAGAGAAGATTGTCACCCCCGTCGCGTTCCGAATAGAATTTCTGAGTTCCGAGCGGAGCTCCTCTTGGTCCTGTGGCAGAAAAGGGATTGGTAGTCCGTGGATAGCCAGCTGGACTTCATTTGGTGCAGGCCTAAAGGGCCTGAATGGGTTCTCCCCGACTGGGAATGCCTTGTTGAACCTCGCCGCCAGGGCATCGTAGTAGGGGGAGTAAGCTGTTGCTGGAGTTTGGAGCGAGCGAGCCGTGAGTGTAACGGCACCTCAGGCGTTGACCGACGCGCTAAAGCACACGGGGTGGGGGCAGTTTGCCTCCCTGAGGACTTTTGCGGCTATGTCCAGGGCTGTTGCTGCTATCCTCAGTGCATCAGCGTGGGGTAGGGGGGTCACCCGGGGCGCGAAGAATCTTCTGTCAGCCGCTGGTAGGGGGGGTGGCCCTCTGACTGAGGGGCCCTCATCCCTAGACGGTGGGTGGAGCTCTGTTTTTCTTTTTTTTATTTCTTTTTTTTTTTATATCATATATTGCTTGTTAGGTACAAGAACGTGCATGCAGCGTAAGCTATGGCAAAAAGAAAACCTTAATTCCAAACAAACAAACAAAAGAAACCAGCGGCTCTAATCTCCAAAATGACAAATCCGTCATAAGCACCTCCCACGGTGACCACTCAAATCAGTAAAGAAACAACAAAATCATTCCGCATAAACAGTAAATGAAATTCATCAAACAAGTATATAAATCAAAGCAGGGCAGCAGAGGAGGGAGAGCCTTCCTTAGGGGGCGAGAGCGGCCTAATTGGCGGCATAGGAGGAGGGAACCCGGTGCCTGTGGTCCGGATATAGTTGGCGAGGCCAAGTATGGCAGGAAGTGAAGACCAGATGGGCGAGCCTTGGCCAATGTCAGAGACTCCATGGAGGTAGAGTGACCTCTTGTCGGTTTTGGCAGAGCTGTGAAGGATTGCGTGGGCGAACGTTTTGTCATCCTCCTCACAGAAGGCGCATAGGGGGGAGGACCCTTGGTCATCCCAGGTGTGGTGTGCGGCAAGATAGTTCTTCCCAGATCGTCCCTGGTATATCCGTCCAGCTGTGAATCGATCTAGCCCCCTGAAGGGGTGAGGCTTAAGTGTGGGCTTGTATTGGTAGTATAGCGGAGGTGGTGCAAGGTGTATCCAATCGGCGAGGAGCCTCCCTCTTAGGGAGGCCTTGAGGGATTTGTAGCTCAAGTTGGTCGGGGGCATCAGTGTCAGCCCTGGTTCTAGGGTAGGGTAGGCAGCTGGAAGGGGCGTGTCCCCACGTATCACAGGCAGGAGCAGCCGTGCAAGTCCATCTATCGGTAGGTGTCTCCTCATGGGTTGCTCAGCTTTATATCGACTCCAGCCCAGAGCGATATAGTTCTGTTTTCTGCCATCAAGGAGCCTTCGATGTTGGGTCCTATCTGCATGCGAGATGTATGAGGGAAAGTCTGGGGGGAGCCTGGCCGAAGCCGGGTTGTAGGCAGGGGAGGAGCAGGCCAGTCGCAGTGCAGCCATCCTTCTCTTGTGGGGTATCAGCAAGCTAAGGGGTGGGAGGCATGCCTCAATAGCAAGGATGGTAGTAGGGGTTGAGGTGAAGCAATTAGTCACCCAGCGCATCACCCTGTTCCATAGGACAGACATCTTGTCCATGGTTGCCAGCGTCGGTACGGGGAGGTCAGCCCCATAGGTAAGGATCGGCAGGATGAGGCCCATAGCCAGCCTGCGGCACATGTGGGGGGGGATTCCAATCCCTGGAGGAGCGAGCCTTCTGACGGCTGCAAACGCGGCCGAGGCCAGCGTGAGTCTTTTGGTGAAGTGGGTAGTTGTTTCCAGCGTTGGGGTGAACCAGTACCCTAGCCACCTCAGGCAGGAAGAGGGTGCAAAGACCGAGCCGTTGAGAGATATAGGTTGCTTAGAGACCGGGGATCTATCCTTAGGCGTTCTCCAAGGGATTAGTTCTGTTTTGGGGATTGAAAAGGAAACTCCAATCAATGATGCCGTTCTCTGAAGCAAAGAAAAAACATATTGAAGATACCTAGTATTCCCCCTATAAGAAGAAGTCGAAACCGTAATTGAAAAATCATCAACATAGGAGAAAATTACCCCTCGGAGTATAGAAACATGCAATTCAGACACATAAATCACAAATAACAAAGGAGAGACAGGAGATCGTTGCGGAGTTCCAACTTGTACCGGGGTAAACACCCCCGGTGCTCCTTGCAACATCAAGCGGCAGGAGCGGTCTGTGAGAAAAGAACGGACCCAGGCCACAAGGTACTTGGGAGTGCCCTTGGCCCTGAGTTTGGCTGTTAAAAGATTGGAAGAAACATTATCGAAGCCCCCTTTTATGTCCAAGAACAAGGAGGAGGCTTTGGAGGAAGGATGTTGGCGCGCCCTGACTTCCTGAACCAGGGCAGTCGTGGCATCGAAGGTTGAAAGGCCAGCAAGTGAGCCACATTGGTTCGGGTCGAGCAGCCCTACCTCGCGGGCAATCAGGGAGAGTCGGGTAACCACCACTCTTTCCAGAATCTTAGAAAATGTCTTAAGTAGAACGATGATCCTGAACGAGGCAGGGGTAGAGTAGTCTGATTTTCCAGGTTTCGGTAGGACTATTCCGTTGGCCATTTTGAGGCTCTTTGGGTGGTGGCCATAAGCAAGAAGCGGGGCGAGTAGAGAAGTGAGGAGGGTGGGGTTTATTGCATGTACTTTTTTCCAGACCCCATACGGGATCTGGTCTGGGCCAGGGGCCGACGTGTTGGAAGATCTGGCCAGGGCGGAGGAGATCTCCTCGGGAGCAAGTGGAGGGTGTTCAGGGTCGAAACGAGGGTAGGCGACCGACTGTGAGGGGGGTTTAGACGGGAAAAAGTGGCCTAGTAGAGCCTCGTTAATTTGTGATAGGGAAATTGCGTCAGGGAGGTCCGGGAATCGCTCTTCCTCTCTTCCCATTGCGGCCCTCTTGGCCTTCCAGACGGTCTGTGGCGTGACTGCTGCTAGGAAGTCTTTCCAGTAGTTGGCTTTGGCTTTCTTAATCGCCTTGAAGTATCGATTCCTGTGGGTTCTCAGTTCATCCAGGGACGTTGGGGTGGGTACTTTCCGGTGTGCCCTTGAGGCACGGTGGTCAGCTTGTCTCAGGTGGGTTATCTCCATACTCCACCAGGGTTTTGAGTGGATCCTGATCTTTTTTGTTGGGGTGGATGATTTCAGAAGAGTGGTGAGAGTGAGCATGTGTCTCTCTAGCCAGTTGTCTAGATCGAGGTCGGTGGGGTGGGAACGCGGTAGTGGGAATTTTAGTTCTTTCAACTCTTCCATAATGACTTCCCAGTCCGTCTTGTCCCGGTATGGTGATGGAGGAGCCATTCTCATGAGGGGTGCGGTAAACGTGATGGCGATAGGGAGGTGGTCCGAGGCCGTCGCCGGGAGGTGTGTTGACCCGGAGTGAAAGAATTGAGTGAGGGGGGTGTTCATGAAGGCCAGGTCTATAACCCCTGGTCTCGTGTTGCTGTCGAATGGGAACCTAGTGTAGGCTCCTGGTGTATTGGAGAGCTGAAAGCCCGAGTCTAGTGCCAGTTCGAAGTAGCGGTTGGAGGTGGAGAACTCGTTGGAGGTAATCGTCCTTAGAGGGTCAGCTTGTGGGTGGTGGATGTTGAAGTCCCCAACCACCAATGTGGGGTAGGAGTTTTGGGGAAAACAGGTAACTGGGTCGACCGTTCTGTTTCCGGAGGAAGTGGCCACTGTGGAGTAGAGGTTGCATGCCCTGAATCGTGAGTGGTTAGAGTCAAAAAGCCCTTGCGGAGAATACACATCAAGGGCCATAAAATCAGGCCTGTCAAAAAAAACAAGGTAGTACTGAAAAAACATTCAAAAAATCCAAGTAAACATAGGTGGCCACCTTGGGAGGGGTCCCTTGTTTAAACGGTGGAGCAAATGATTTAAAGGAAGCAAATGTGGGAAGCCTATTCTTATAAACGGGGGGGTCTTGCAGTAAAACTATCTGTGGGGGAGCTTTTAACGAACTAAAGCTATTAAATAATGAAAGAAACACATCCCAGCTTCCCAGGCAGTTATGTTGAACAAAGAAAAGTTGCTTAAGAGAGGGTGGGGGGGGTGGCCCAATGGGCGAGGTGCAGGCAGAGTCTTCCACCTTTTAGGCACCTGTAATGGGGTTGTCTGAAGAGAACNGGGTGGGGGGGGTGGCCCAATGGGCGAGGTGCAGGCAGAGTCTTCCACCTTTTAGGCACCTGTAATGGGGTTGTCTGAAGAGAACGCGTCAGCCCACGGAGGAGGGGGGCCAACTTGATTGGGTATTGGGGCCTTGAAGAGGTCCATTGGGAGGGGGCGGGATGTCGATTGCCGGGGGTCTCTTCCACACTAGTGTCAGTTTGTTTGCCTTTCCCCTTGGGGGTGGCCGGTCTGGAATCGTCGTCATCTGTATCCATGTTCTCACCCTCCGTCCGAGGGGGTAGCTCTTCCCTCGCTGGCGGCTTGGGTCTGGAAGGGCAGTCATTGCTAGTTGCCGAATGGTCCTCAGAGCAGTTGGGGCACTTGAGGGGAGAGGTGAGGCAGCAGGCAGCCACCGCCTTGAGGTGCCCATCTTTAGGGCAAGTTGGGTTCGTGCAGCGGTGGGCCGACCGAGGGTGGGACCCCGAGCAGAGTGGACACACTGAGGCGCTCTCTTTGCACATGGGCGAGGGGTGTCCGAACTTCCAACATTTTCGGCATTGCATGTAGTGGCTCTTAGAGTGGCAGACATCCACTTTACGGGGTTTGGAGTAGAGGTAAATAGACCTTCCTATCTTCACAACGTCAGCAGGGGGGACGGACACCACGATAGAAGTAGAGTTCTTGGTGGCCATTATTTCAGGGTCTGGTTGGAGGTATCTTGCAGAAAAGATTGTCACCTCTGTCGCGTTTAGGATAGAGTTCCCTAGTTCGGATCGAAGTTCTTCTTGGTCCGGCGCGAGGAATGGGATTGGTAGTCCGTGGATGGCCAGTTGGACCTCGTTTGGTGCAGGCCTGAAGGGCCTGAATGGGTTGTCGCCAACCGGGAAGGCCTTATTAAACCTCGCCGCCAAGGCATCATAGTAAGGGGAGTAGGCTGTTGCTGGGGTTTGGAGCGAACGGGCCGTGAGTGTTAAGGCACCACGGGCACTAACTGAGGCGCTGAAGCATAGGGGGTGTGGGCAATTTGCCTCCCTGAGGACTTGTGCGGCTATATCCGGGGCAGTTGCTGCTATCCTTAGTGCATCAGCGTGGGGCAGGGGGGTCTCACGGGGCGAGAAGAATCTTCTGTCCGCCGCTGGTAGGGGGGGTGGCCCTCTAACTGAGGGGCCCTCAACCTTAGACGCTGCGACTTGGGCGGCAGAGGCTGAAGTCTGACCTCCTTCCTTCGCCCTACTGGACTTCCTTCCCCCAGCCTGCTCTTGCGGGGCTGCAGCCTGGGCATAGGTTGATGGCTGGGGTTTTGCCTTTTTAAGGGCCTTGTTAAGTGATGGTTCTAAGTAGCCAGGTGTGAAGGAGTAGGTATCGTATTTTCCCTCACGGAAGGCCTGGGCCTCCCATGAGCGCGGGTATTTGACAGAGTAGGCTTTCGGATCACCATACCACTTATCGGTGGCGGTATCATAGCGAGGGATGTCAGAGTCGAAATCGTCTGTGGGGCTGGTCGGCGGGACAGCTGGGGCATTGAAATTCTTCGCCTGGTGTTAGTTTTGTTTCCCCATCTGGGGCTGTTGCGGGGCCATTGCTAGCTTAGCAGAGAGGGAGGCCGCCACTCTTGACGAGAGGTCGGCCACAGTGGCTTGGATAGAGGCGAGAGAAGGGCCTGTACTGGCATGGGCTTGCTGTGGTTGGGAGGTAGGGGTTCGCATTTTGGTTTCCAGGAAGCCTATTCTGGAGTGGAGGGCTGCAATTCCTTCAAGTGCAGCCATGAGTAGGGGGAGGATCGACGCTTCTCCTGCCGAAAGGCTCCTGAGATCCGCGTCCCAGAGCCTGGGGAAGACGTCACTGTTGGTTGCTAGGTTGGATGTGGTGTGGTTGTACATCTCCCTGAGGAGTGGGAGGTTTGGGTCGAGGGGACCTACGGAAGAGGACCTTGAGACATTCTGGGGGGGGGGAAGAGTGTAGTTGGGCAGCTGGTGCCAGTTGGGGTGCAGTGGGGACTTGAGCGGACCTCCCAGCATAGGGGTGGGAGCGGTCGGAGGTGCGGGACTCTGGGCGCGAGGCCCTGCCAGTGTTGTGAGCCATAGCAGAAGCTGTGAGTCAGGTAAGGGGTGGGGTCGCTTACAGAGTGAAGACTAAGCGAGAGGCGAAAATTGGTGTGTCGTGCTGGTTGCCACCCAAAAACTTGGAGTTTACGGATGACCGAAAGCGGTAATATTTCAAGCAAGAGGTGAATAGAGGGCGCAGAGCATGTGCGTGGAGCTCTGTTATTCTCTTTTTTTTACTTTTTTTTATTTTTATTTCATATATTGCTTGTTAGGTACAAGAAGGTGCATGCAGTGTAAGCTATGGCAAAAAGAAAACCTTAATTCCAAACAAACAAACAAAAGAAACCATCATCTCAAATCTCCAAACACGACAAATCCAGCGCAAGCACCTCAAACGGTGACCACTCAAAGCAGTACAGAAAAAATCAACAAACTTTCAGCAAAACATACGAAAATTTATCAAAAGCAGTAAGGAACTCAACTCAGGGCAGCGGGGGGGGTAAATCCTCGCAAGAGGGTGAGAGCGGCCTAATCGGCGGCATGGGTGGTAGGAATCCGGTACCAGTAGTGCGGATGTAGTTGGCGAGGCCAATGATGGCGGGAAGTGAGGACCAAATTGGCGAGCCTTGGCCGATGTCGGAGACTCCATGGAGGTAGAGCGTCCTCTTATTAGCTTTAGCTGAGCATTGAAGTATTGCGTGGGCGAACGTTTCTTCGCTCTCCTCACAGAAGGTACACAGGGTGGAGGACTGAGGGTCGTCCCAGGAGTGGTGTGCGGCCAGGTAGCTTTTCCCGGCCCTTCCTTGGTGTATGCGTCCCGCGGTAAAGCGGTCGCGGCCCAGGAAGGCGCGTGGCTTCAGCGTGGCCTTGTATGGGTAGTAGAGAGGGGGTGAGGCCAGGTGGATCCAGTCTTCCAGGAGTCTGTTTCGCAGCGAGGCTTTGAGGACCTTGTAGTCTGGCAAGATCTGGGGTAAAAGAGCCAACCCCGGTTCCAGGGCCGGGTAGGCAGGTGGGAATGTTATGGTTTGTCTCGTGGCCTGCAGCAGAAGGTGTGCCATCGAGTCAATGGGTAGGTGTCTCCTCATGGGTTGTTCGCCTTTGTATTGCCGCCATCCTAGGGGTATGTAGTTCTGAGTTCTCCCCTCGAGCAGCTCCCTATGCGTGGACCTGTCTGGGTGGGAGGTGTGGGAGGGGAAGTCTGGGGGGAGCCTAGCTGACGCTGGGTTGTAAGCAGGAGAGGAGCAGGCTAGGCGAAGTGCCGACATCCTTCTCCGGTGAGTGATCAACAAGTCAAGAGGGGGGAGGCAGGCCTCAATGGCCAGAATAGTTGTTGGGGTTGAGCTGAAGCAGTTCGTAACCCATCGCATAACCTTGTTCCACAGGACCGACATTTTGTCCGTCGTGGCTAGCGTTGGTATCAGGAGGTCGGCTCCGTAGGTTAGGATAGGAAGGATGAGGCCCATAGCGAGCCTCCGGCACATGTGGGGGGGCATTCCAATCCCGGGAGGCGCAAGCCTTCTGATGGCAGAGAAGGCCCCAGAGGCCATTGTGAGACGTTTGGTGAAGTGGGTGGTTGTCTCCAGGGTGGGGGTGAACCAGTACCCCAGCCACCGTAGGGAAGCGGAGGGTGGGAAGATAAAACCATTTAGAGCTATCGGTTGGTTGGATACTGGAGATCTGTCCTTAGGCGTCCTCCAGTGTATAAGTTCAGTCTTGGGGATTGAGAAGGAAACCCCAATCCGTGCTGCCCTGCTTTGAAGCAAAGAAAAACAATACTGAAGATACCTAATATTCCCCCTATAAGAAGCAGTAGAAACAGTAATTGAAAAATCATCAACATAGGAAAAAATCACCCCTCGGGGTATGGCAACATGCAATTCAGAAACATAAATCACAAATAACAAAGGAGATACAGGTGATCCTTGCGGAGTCCCTACTTGGACGGGAGAAAAAACCCCGGGCGCCCCCTGAAACAACAAGCGACATGAGCGATCTGTAAGAAAGGAACGAACCCAGGCTACCAGGTACTTGGGAGTCCCTTTGGCTCTGAGTTTAGCTGTAAGGAGGTTGGATGAAACATTATCGAACCCTCCCTTTATGTCTAAAAACAGGGAGGAGGCTTTATAGGAGGGGTTTTGCCTTGCCCTGACTTCTTGGGTGAGAGCAGCGGTGGCATCAAAGGTTGAAAGGCCGGCGTGTGAACCACACTGGTTGGGGTTCAGGAGCCCCACCTCGCGGGCTATGAGGGAGAGGCGGGTTGCTACTATCCTTTCCAGTATCTTCGAGAAGGTTTCGAGTAGAACGATAATTTGGAACGAGGCAGGGGTCGAGTAATCTGTTTTCCCCGGTTTGGGTAGGACCACCCCGTTAGCCATCTTGAGGCACTTTGGGTGGTGCCCGTATGCCTAGAGGGGGGCAAGGAGGGATGTGAGTATGTTTGGGTTGGTGGCGTGGACTTTCTTCCAGACCCCGTACGGGATTTGGTCTGGGCCCCGGGCTGAGGTGTTCGAGGATCTGCTAAGGGTCGATGAGATCTCCTCGGGGGCTAATGGTGGATGTTCAGGGTCGAACCTCGGGTAGGCCACCGCTTGCGTTGGCGGCTTTGGTGGGAAAAAGTGGTCTAATAGAGCTTGGTTGATTTCTTTAGTGGAGTTTGCATCCGGCAGGTCAGGGAATCTGTCCTCATCTCGTCCCATGGCCGCCTTCTTGGCTTTCCAGATTGATTGTGGTGTCACGCTGGCCAGGAACTCTTTCCAGTACTTGGCTTTGGCCTTCTTAATTGCCTTGAAGTATCGTTTGCGGTGGGATCTTAGATCTTCCAAGGATTGTTCTGTGGGGTCCTTCCTATGTTCCCTCGAGGCCCGGTGGTGAGCTTGTCTTAGGTGGGTGATTGTCATGTCCCACCAGGGCTTCGAGTGGATGGAGACCCTTTTGCTCGGGGTGCAGGCTTTGATCAGTGTGGTGAGTGGAAGCAAGTGTCTTTCTAGCCAGTTGTCTAGATCGAGGTCGATTGGGTTGGGGCGTGGTGGTGGAAACGTCAGGCTTTTCAGTTTTTCCTTGGCAACTGTCCAGTCTGTCTTGTCCCAGTATGGGGTTGGAGGAGGTGGTCTGATTAAGGGTGCCGTGAAAATGATGGAAATCGGGAGGTGGTCGGAACCTGTCGCTGGTAGGTTGGTCGACCAAGACTGTAGAGAACGAGTTATGGGTGAGTTGATGAAGGCCAGGTCAATAACCCCGGGCCTAGTGTTGTGGTCAAATGGGAATCTGGTGTATGCACCAGGGGTGTTGCAGAGTTCAAAGCCATTGTCATGCGCTTGTTCGAAGTACGGGTTAGAAGTTGAGAATTCGTTCGATGAAATGGTTCTTAGACGGTCAGATTGTGGATGGTGGATGTTGAAGTCACCCGCCACTAGAGTGGGGAAGGGGTGTAGGGGGAAGCATGTAGCTGGGTCGACTGTTCTGTTCCCAGAGGAAGTGCCAACCGTCGAGTACAGGTTGTACGCCCTAAATTGTGAGTATTTGGAGTCAAAGAGTCCCAGGGGGGAATGAACATCGATGGCCATAAAATCAGGCCTATCAAAAAACACAGGAAGTACTGCAAACACATTCAAAAAATCCATGTAAACGTAGGCGGCCACCTTGGGAGGTGTCCCCTGTTTAAATGGCGGGGCAAATGATTTAAAAGATGCAAAAGTGGGGACCCTGTTGCGGTACACAGGGGGGTCCTGCAGCAGTATTATCTGTGGGGGGGCTTTCAGGGACTGAAAGCTATTAAACAATGAAAGAAACACATCCCAGCTTCCCAGGCAGTTATGTTGAACAAAGAAAAGTTGCTTGAGAGAGGGTGGGGGAGATGGCCCTATGGGCGAGGTGCAGGTAGAGTCCTCCACCTTTATGCGCCTGAAATGGGGTCTTCGGAAGAGAACGCATCAGCCCACGGGGGGGGGGCCAACTCGTTTGGGTATTGGGGCCTTGAACAGGCTCATTGGGAGAGTTCGGGAGGTTGATTGTCGTGGGGTCTCCTCAACACTAGTGTCAGTCTGTTTGCCTTTCCCTTTGGGGGTGGCGGGTCTTGAGTTATGCTCATCGGTATCCATCCCTTCTTCCTCATGGGCTGGTGGCAGGTCGTCCCTGGCAGCTGGCTTGGGTCGGGAGGGGCAGTCGTTATTGGTTGCAGAGTGATCCCCTACGCAGTTGTGGCATTTTAAGGGTGAGGTGGGGCAGCAGGCAGCTACTGCCTTCAGGTGTCCGTCTTTGGGGCATGTAGGGTTGGTACATCGATGAGCTGAGCGGGGGTGGGATCCAGAGCAGAGCAGACAAACTGAGCTGTTCTCCTTGCACATAGGAGAGGGGTGTCCAAATTTCCAGCATTTCCGGCACTGCATGTAGCGGTTCTTGGAATGGTAGAAATCCACTTTGCGGGGCTTGGAGTATAGGTAAATGGTCCTTCCTATCTTCACAACGTCAGTAGGGGGAACCGATACAACAATAGAGGTAGAATTTTTAGTGGCCCTTATTTCAGGGTTCGGCTGGAGGTATCTTGCGGAGAAGATCGTCACTCCTGTTGCGTTTAGGATGGAGTTGCCCAGCTCAGATCGGAGCTCTTCTGGGTCCGACGGGAGGAAGGGGATGGGTAGGCCGTGAATGGCCAATTGGACTTCATTGGGGGCCGGCCTGAATGGCCTGAACGGGTTCTCTCCAACTGGGAACGCCTTGTTGAACCTCGCGGCGAGGGCGTCGTAGTATGGAGAGTAGGCAGTAGCAGGAGTTTGTAGGGAGCGGGTTGTAAGATTGAGGGCACCCCTGGCGTTAACTGAGGCGCTGAAGCACAGTGGGTGGGGGCACTTTGCTTCCTTTAGTACTTGGGCTGCTATGTCTGGGGCTGTTGCGACTATCCTAAGCGCGTCTTGGTGAGGGAGGGGAGTCTCGCGGGGTGAGAAGAACCTTCTGTCCGCAGCCGGAAGGGGGGGTGGCCCTCTAACTGAGGGGCCCTCACCCATCGATGCTGCGACCTGGGCTGCAGAGGCAGAGGCCTTGTCTCCATTCTTCGGTTTCTTTGACTTCCTTCCATCAGATTGCGCTTGCGGTGCGGCAGCCTGGGCATAGGTTGAGGGTTTGGATTTTGCCTTACTGAGGGCCTTGTTGAGTGACGGCTCTAGGTGGCCAGGTGTGAACGAGTAGGCGCTGTATTTTCCCTCGCGGAAGGCCTGGGCTTCCCAGGATTGCGGGTTCTTAACTGCGTAGGCGTTGGGATCACCATACCACTTGTCTGTGGCTGTGTCGTAGCGTGGGATATCAGAGTCAAAGTCAGGCATCGGACTGGCTGTTGGGGCAGGAGGGGCAGGTTCGTTTCTTGGGGTCTGTTTTAGCTGTTTTGCAGGTTGGGGTTGGTGGGCTGAGGCGGTGGTCTTTGCTGTGAGAGAGGCTGCAACTCTGGATGAGAGGTCAGCCACTGTGGCTTGGATAGAGGCTAGGGAGGGGCCCGCTGTGGGTTGGGCTTGTTGTGGGGGTGTCGTTATTTTTCTTTCTAAGGAGCCGATCCTGGCATGGAGGGCTGCTATTCCTTCGATTGCTGTCATGATCAGGGGGAGGATTGAGGCTTCTCCCGCTGTTAGGCTTCTGAGATCAGCATCCCATAGCCTAGGGAACACGTCTCTGTTGGTGGCGAGGTTGGAGGTGGTATGGTTGTACATCTCTCTAAGGAGGGGGAGGTTGGGATCGAGTGGGCCAACAGAGGAGGACCGTGTTGGATTCTGGGGGGGGGAGGAGTGGATCTGGGCTGCTGGTGCCAGGGCAGGGGCGGATGGTACTTGAGCAGTTCTTCCTGCATAGGGGTAGGAGCGGTCAGAGGTGCGGGATTCAGGGCGCGAGGCCCTACCAGTGTTGTGAGTCATAGCAGAAGATATGAATCAAGTGAGGAGTGGGGTCGCTTATAGATTGAAGCCTAAGCGAGAGGCAAAAATTGGTGTGTCGAGCTGGTTGCCACCCAAAAACCTGGAGTTTAGGGATAACCGAAAGCGGTAATTTTTCCAGCGAGAGGTGAATAGAGGGCGCGGAGCGTGGGTGGAGCTCTGTTATTAGTATTATTATATTATTGAAACCTAGATACTGAGATATTTATACTGCATGCAATATTATAAACAGGATTTCCAACCTTCTATGCTTGCTTTTTGACCTATGTACTCAAGCAGGATATCATGCCTGTGTTATTGCAAGCAATTGACATTTTCAAACATCATCCTCTGACTTTCTAATGTCTACTGAGCCCATTTTTGTTCTAAAACTCTTCATCGTACTTCATACCCCATGATCTTGTCGATCTTTTATTCCGATTTTTTCGACCCTGCGCGAGTACTATCCCATAGATCTTATAATGCTCTCTCATAACTCCCGAGGCCTTTTTCATGGCGGGGGTCTGGAGCTGCGTGGTGGTTCCCATGACACGCTTGCAGAGGGTTACTCTAGTGAGTCAGCAGACAAACCCACCCGCGTACCGGTACCATCTGTCCCAGATTTATTATTCCATGCCCCTCCTCCCCACCTGTGTGCATCGCCTGCCAGACTACATGCAGTCCCATCTCAGTTACCAAACCACCCGTCGCTAGCCCGTAAAAGACCAGGAATCACTGATTGTCAAAATATATCATCACACCAGACTACAGGTTCATTTGAACGAGAAGTCCCGATACTTGGACGGTGGCCAACCCCCCTACCCACACGCCATAGCCAGTCGACTCCGTGGTCCGGTATACGTCGGTGCACTGTATGATTGACGCCCGCGGGGATCGGATATTGAGAACTTAAGGGCGTAACAAATCCATTTGAGCTAACCATTCCTTTCCTTCGGAACCACGAGTATGGGAATAGTATCCCAACCCAGGAGTGCCCCAAAAACCCACCAGCAACCCGTCATTAGAATGGCGAATATGTGGCAGCCTGGCTGGGAGCGCTCATTATGGGGTGATATACATGACCTATGACCCGATGAGGCGTTCAGTTGTGCTGGGCAACACACGGCCTGTCTGGCGGAATTTAATAGCCCTTGACTAAAGAGGGTATTGGAGTTCCTGCCTCTAGAAAGAGATGTGCTAGTCCTACTTGGGAAGTCTCGGAGCGCCTTGGGTTTGATGTGATGTTGGTATAATAGGTGATAAGGCACCACGGGAAAGATGTTCATGAGTCGAGTGATGTATTGTGATGACAACGAGCCAGCTCTATCTTGGATTGCGAATTCTCTGCCGCTGATGGATGGATGGGGGATCCTTGACGTGAGTTTACAGTGATTGCTCCATACCCTACACTCGCTCATCGGACTGTGATCTGGAGTGTTAGTGTAGTAAAGGAACTAGCTTTCGGTCACTCGACTGGTCATACTTCCTTCCAATCAACCAACACTCCGCCAAGACCAGAGCAGAAATCAAGGGCAATAACAAATCTTGAAATTCACACTAATTGGAATTTTCGCGGCAAAGATGACCATGCCCCAAAACAATCCAAAACACCAAGACAGGAGATACCTACAAAGTGCGAGAGTAGGAGGGCAAATGAGTAGGAAGAGATGAGCAGCTATATACATCCCAGGTATCTTCACTAGAAAGCCCACTCGAGTTAAAAGAGGAAAAGTAACTCGTAGTAGCAGTAGAAGTAGTAGAACAAAGCTTACAGAGCCAAAATAGTGGCGTTTGATCCATACCCAACCGGGTAATAGTGCCCCTAGCATCGGAATCGTATCGGATTAGGTCTCGTGCTTCTTACTTATTGGTGGTGGAAATCTCAACCGAAATCGTTTGTCTGTGGATTCGGAACCGGTTAGGCGTTAATTATTCGAGCACGCTCCGAAGTGGAAGAAATAGACCAGGGGGTGTAGATTGTATGAGGTAAAGACATACCTTGATTCTTGACCGAATACAAAAAGTTCACGATAACGTCGTTCTCCTGAATCGGCTGTGCGTTGAAGTTCTTCCGTACTGCAGTCGCCAGTGCCTCCCTTCCGATCCGGACCCTCGCTCTTGCAGGCGACCTCCGTCCAACACCTGTGGATAGCACAGTATTATTAAAGCCTCCACTAGAACTCGGTACTGAAAGCCTGTAGGCGTGACGGTATCGATGGAGGGTTCGTATGTCGATGTCTGACCAGCCCATCTACCCCGTTTCGCTCGTTCGTTCGTTAGTATCTTGGTAACGCGACGGGACGGGGGGAGAGAATGCCAGAGAACAGGGACAGGGGGAAGAGAAACTCACTCCTTCGATACCCTCATGGGCATGGGTACCGTTAGCATTCGTGCTGGCTCCACCTCCTGCAACCCCACTCAAACCGGCGCCGCCGTTCAGGGACTTTTCTAGCGAGCTTGGGGGAGGGGCGTTCTGTTGCCGGCGTTTGTCAGTGGGCTTCTCGCGGTCGGGTTTGCCAACGGAGGTTTCGGAACGGGAGTCGTCATGGGGGTTGGGACGGGGACGGGCTGGTGGCATGGTGGCTGCGGAAAAGGGGTAGTGTTCTAATTGATGGTTGTGAGAGGAGCGAGAGAGGGGAGAAAAATGGGGAGGAATCAAGACGGGGGAAAAGGGCTGGTGGCGAGTGTGGTGGTGGGAGTGCTGGGATGGGTGGAGGTAGGTAGATGTGGGAAGATACTATGGGAGGACCTCTGCGTGCTGGTTGAGGGAGAGCCCTATTGGGGTTGGAAGCAGAGCTCCGGGTGAGCGGGGGTATTGAAGAATCACGATAGAAAGTACTTGTGCTCAAGGATTGACAGAACTTGGCAAACGCAGTGAGGGAAGGACAAACAAAAGCTCGGAACAAAAGGCTTATCTCAGAAAATTTAATAATACATTATGCTCGAGTATTTCCGTAAGTGGAACCAGAAGTACGAGTAGATTCTGTCTTAATTGATAAGGTGGGGAAACGCGAAAATCCCCTCCAGCGCGTATTACATAATTAATCGATCAGAGCCTCAGACGCGTGACATTATTACGCGAAGCCTGTCTCAGCCATGGCCCCAAGAACCAGGAAGAAAAGTGAGTACAAGTGCCCCCTAGAAAGTTACCGAACAGTTAATTTGGGTTAACCCGCAAAATAATCCTTGTCTTGTACGAAAACATCACCCATGCCACTTGTACCGGTATCTTATGATATGATAGCTACAAGGGTCCGGCATAAAGTCTTCGCACACACCAAATATCATGAGACATTAACCGAGGTTTGTTTTTAGATTCCACCGAACATGAAGAAGTCACAATTCATCATATAAAAATACTTCATTTCCGGTCACTCGTGCGATACCCCATTCTGACCATAAAACTGCAGGAAATATGGAATAAATCATATGAGAGGAAGACATTAGACATTCACGGACATGACTTGATTGTAAAAGAAAAATAGAACCAGTTACCCGAAGAAAAACACCCGGAACTACTAAAAGGAAATCAGTAAATCTCCCCCGCCTCCCCCTCCCGCTCTGGTCCCCAGCATATACCTCCGCATTTAGGGTCCCCAGGGCCGCATTCCCCTTTCTCTGCCCGCTTTGCTTACTCCGTATACCATAAAATTTCGGCAATAAAGAACTCCTCAAAAATGCTTATGCAGTAGTTCTCAGAGCTTTGCCCCTCCAATCACTCTGGCCCCTGGCAACCCTCCCACTATTCTCCGTCCCACTCCCGCTTTTGTTCTTCCTTCCACATCCCATCTCCTGTCCACTTTCCCACTTCGAGCCTTTGGTGCTTAGTACATAGTATGGCCTCCAGCAGCAGCTCAGACAGCACTGATACGGGCTATTTCTATTTTTATTTTTTTTTATATCATATAGTGTTTGTTAGGTATTGTCCGAGGACATCCTCCGTCTCCTCTACACCTCCGCTGATTGAAATTTATTTCCTAATCGGGAACAACTCAACACTGAGAAACTATCACCACTTTTCCCTACCTGCACCCCCTTTCCTGGGAGGTGTAGGCCATCTACTCCTATCTTTCCTTGCCTTCGGGTATCATCCACACTGTTTTCTCTCCTTGGGTCTACCCCTTGGAGTCCCTATTCTTCTTTGTGGCATCTCATGATGTCACCTCTTCACCTTGCCCTACTTTTGCCTGGCACCTCGCTTAGCATCAGCTACAGTCGGGATGCCTCATTTCTTCTTAGCAGACGGCTGGAAATACAGTCTGAGGTACGCGATTATGATGGTTCCCCCTACTACTCCTTAGGGAGTGTCTAGCTGGTTCCTCAACAGGCCACTGTCGATTTCGCCACTCTCCCCCATTTCTATAGTTGGGCCACGGCTGCTTCTTGGTTGGACCAGGAGACCTCCTAGCAGGACACGAATACGGTTACTGATAGCTTTGGCATCTGAGTCCCCCTTCCTACTCTACTTTTCTGTCAGGATCGGCTAGCACCCTACTGCTATCCTTCTTCAACCATGGGGCAACGCCTGATATCCCTCCCTGCCCTTGCTCCATGCTTGGGTTGCTGCACTTGTTCCTGGCTGGTAGTCTACTATCATCTTCACTAACACCAGCTAGCACCCTCACCAACAGCTACCTAGCTGGTACCTTACTGCCTCTTCACCTCCCCAGCTGGCATCTTACTGCTGCCCATACTATTCTGAGAGGACTGGGATCCATGATTGCTCCTACCACATACTCATCTCATCGGGGTTGCGGCGCCTCTAGCAGATCACTCCTGTTTGCCAGAGAGGGTTGGGTTTAGCCCTCGCTACCCGCCTTACCAGTAAGGATTAGTGGGATCAAGTTTGCAGATGTGCCCACTATTTAGCGTTGCAGGTCTTCAGGGACTATCATTTCTTTCTTTGTTCATTGTTGACTGTTGGGTTTCTTTCTTTGGGCTTCAGGGTGCTTTTGGGGGTGGGGCCCATCTGGTTGTGCCTGACTGACATGGTCGCTTGTTGGGACGGTTTTTTTTACCCAAATTCTGCGAAGAGAGGGTTTTTCCAATCGCCTTCTAGGGCCTAGGCCGGAGTGGGGGTTTTTTTGGGCCTCTCAGCGCGAGCTGTGTAGGTCATGTTTTACCGCTTAATAAAAATACAACATTGATAAAAAAAAAAAAAAGAGAAAAAAAAGAAGTATTGTCCGAGGACAAAATTAACTAGCGGTCAATGGCCAGAAAATCTTCAGTGATGACAACCACACTCCTCCACCAACCCAATATCATGAAATCTCAAAAGAGAATTAAAAAAGTATAAATACATAGTAGAAATTAATATTTAGTATACTATCCATCAGCCTTAATAATTGCTTCTACCCTATCCACCATTGATCTTGCAAATATATCAAAAACCTTTAGGTCCAGAAGTTTCCAACAATGAGTAATATCCTTCTTGATAATATTTTTGACCTCATTGACAGGACTCTTCAAAAGAAACAGCTCAGGATAGTGCTTATGAAGCTTATCTTTCACTAGAGACCAAACATTTTCAATTAGATTGAGGTTTAGTGAATAAGGAGGAATTTCCATCAGAGAAATTCCATTCCTCCTGAGCCATTTCCTGAAAAGCAAGTGAGTCTTAGCATTGTCAATGATCAAAAATACCTCTTCCTTTCCAACATGCTTCTTGATATCTTCCCATATCCTTGGAAAGTCATATTGATCATAAACATCAATAATTGACTTTGCAGTCACTCTACCCCTAGCAGAACTAGGATCAGGAAAAACAGGTAAAAGAAGACCATGAGTTTGACCATAAAAACAATCAGTCATCATCTGGCTAATCTTTCTCTCTCGTTTCCTAGTAGTAGGTTCAACACAATGCTTATTCAACTTTTCATTTTGGTATCTAAATACCCATTTTCTTCTCTTTCCTCATCCGTTCTTCATAGCTACCTCATTTCCCCATATTGCCTTCTTTCTCCACATCTGCCTTGTCCAATTCCTATGGGCTAATGCACATTTCAATCTCTTTTGAGCTAAATCCTCATCCAAATTAACAACTCTCTCTTGTGCCATCCAATTTTAAAGATGCTTTCATGTAAGTCTTCTCTTCACTGTCTTCGCAGAAACATTCGGAGCCACTCTCTCAGCAATCTCAGAGTAGCTGCCATGGCTATTTTTCAAAGCTTCCTCAACCATACCATCATCCTGCAACTTGGTAGTTTTAGGATGTCTTCCTCTAGCTTCATTCTCTGTGGCTTCTTGATATTTCTTCATAAATGTGCTTGTGACAGTATGGAGAAGAATGTCAAGATAGTGTGAAATTTGGTAATTTGTCATCTAAGGCTTGTGTAACCCGAGAATTCATCTCTGTGTAAACTTAGAAAGGTGCTTGGAGTTAATAGGCTGTTTTGCGTGACTGTGAAGAATAGGAGGTATAGTTTATTGAAAAAAAAAATCAAGTAAATGGTTTTGGTTTTGGTAGGTGTAGAAAAATTTCTTTAGAAAGTATTGAGGGAGTCAGGTGATAAGGTGAGGAGCATTGCTGTTGCTATTAAGAGCTAGTTAATTTTCTCCACAGACAATACAAAACCATCATTCTCCGTCGCCTCTACTCCTCTGGTGATTGAAATTTATTTCCTCATTGGGAACAACTCATGGATCAGAAAATATGACCACTTTTCCATTGTGGCACCACACTCGAGGGGGGGTGTAGGCCATCAATTCTCATCCCCCTTTGCCTTTGGGTATTATTCATACTGCTTTCCCTTCCACAGGATTACTCTATGGTATCCCTATACTCCTTGGTAAGATCTCGTGATGTCACCTGTTCACTTTACCCCGCTTTTGTTAGGAATCTTGCTTAACCTTAGCAATGGTCAGGTCTCCCCATTTTGCTGTTAGCAGATGGCTGGGAATACACTTTGCGGTTTGCGATTATGATGCGCACTCCTCTGCCTCCTCAGAGGGGCAGGAGTCTCTCCTCAATAGGCCACAGTCTATTTCGCCACTCTCCTCTACACCTGATGGCTAGTGGTAACCCATCCACTAAGTCACACTATCTTGTAGGGAACAAGGGACTCTTTTTGAGACTCAGTAAAACCATGGGGGCTGGCCTAGAAACCGTCTGGCAATCCATGAATACATTTTCCGATAGCTTTGCTAACTTGGACATACTCCCCCCTCTCTACTCACTCTCGTGAGGATCAGCTGGTATCCTACTGCCTCCTACACCACCCCCTTATGGATATTACCTGGTATTACTCTCCTCCCGCGCCTATGGCTTGAGACTCTGTACTCCGCTGGCTAGTACTCTACTACCATCTTTACACTCTTGGATGGTATCCTACTACCTCCTGTCTTCATTAGCTGACACCCTACTGTCTGGCTGGCACTATACTGCCTCTCCTCCATAGCTGGAATCTTACTGCTGCCACTATGTATTCCAGAATAGTTGTGGGTATCAAGTTCACCTGATGCACTCAGGCTTCTACATCAGGGAAGGCTCATCTCCTCCGACGCTCAGTCTTTACCACCATAGTGAGTGGGATATATGTGTTAGGTAGACACCAATCTCTAGTATAACTGAGGGATGTAGGCCAAAATCTTCGTTCGGAGAATCTGTCAAGGAAGGCTTGTCTTGATAAAATAGGTAAAGTAAAGATTTATGAGAGAAATATTTTTATTTTGATAAGATCTCTTCTCCATTGCTTGATGATGTCTGTCAAGCTGGGGAAGCACTGCAATATTTATATCCCGTGTCCGAGTATTCTCAGACTACATCTAACTACTATGCCAGCGAAGTACCACTCTAGTTTTGTTACGCAAACGTCTAAAACCTTACAAGTGCGAACACCGTTTGACCCTGAAACTTATCACACCCTTTAACAGTTATGGAATAGTGATCTTTCATTGCGATGACTGCACAATATGTTATACCAAGCAGCGGCCTCAAACTTAGTTGTCTGCAGAGACTCTTATATTACTTTGGTCTTGTTCACTATCGTTACAGTAGTATCTTCAGTCATGAAGTGATCAAATTCATGCTGGGCCAGCCAGTGCCAATCGCAGGTCAGTGCCCAATGTGTCAATATCTTAAGGGTCTCTAACTTATCTAGGTCTTCCTTTCTGAGCGTGCTTCTCCTTGGTCTTCTGGCGTTCATAGAAGGGTCCGATTACTAGTACCAACCAACCTACAGCTGATCTCAGAAGGGTATGGGTGGATCCGGTATGTCCTGAATAGCCTCTGCTACTGGGACATCCTCTTGGAGTATTTCACTGAAAATGTCGCATCACCTTTGGCACATAGTTTAGGAAGCCTAACCTTGAAGCTAACTATCTCAATGTGCCTACTACGGACCTCTTCCGTTCTACTTCCCAGATGTCACTTAAGGTCCCCTCTCATATATCCTGCGAACAGCATACGGATCGACAGACAGCGGCATTATATATAGTATTATGAAGTGGGCTTCAGTAACGTGACATTTTAGTTATGGGACACCACTCACAAAATCTCGCTAATGACGTGCAGGCCCTGTAAGGGGGCCAGAGGGGGGTGTTAGTACTACAGAAAATTGAGGATCTGTGGGCAGTTACCCTACTGTGAGGTCTGTGCACTTTGTCTCAGATTTCCATATGCCTAACATGAGCTCTGTCCTACCAGGCTCCACCTCGAATGCCTTTATAACTTCTTATAATTCTTTTAAATACATTTTAAGACACAGGGCAGTCAGGGTAAAAAACCTCCTGCATTTACTGGGCCATGGTTGGAAAACCTTTTCTTCACTATCTTACTTCGGCCCTACCCGGCATGTCTGAATTTTCATTAAGAAAGTTTTCCACAACTTCTTCTGCGTTTTTCATACCAGTAGCTGGCTACTATGTGTTCTCATCTTGTGAACACGGTCGCTATTTAATGAAGTACCAAAGTTCCTGCTTCTCTTGATAGCGACCGCGTACCCATTTTCTGTAAGAGCGAATCTTGCTTCTTACTACTTTTTTCAACATCCTGTCGTAGATCGCTGTCAACGTCTTCCGGTTCACTAGGCAGTTGCTGGAGATTATCAGGAACTGATTTGTGATAGGATTCCAATAGTGCAAGAAGAAATACGGGGTGAATGTTCTATCAATGGGATATGTTGCGCTTGAAGGCTCATAATCCGTGCTTCTCCATGATTTGGAAAAGACCGCATAGCTTTGGACTTAGCTTCTTTGATTTCCATCAGGTGCGAATGTTCCACGCCTTTAACATTACCTGGTCCAGATCTTGAAGTCTGGCTGTTGTCGCACTTTCTGGTCATAATAATTTGACATTTCCACCCTTGTCTTTTCTAGCAACCCTCTTGCTGGTTCATGAAATGTCTTAATCCAGTTCCCGTAGAGTGTTGCTCCTCAATTTTGCGCTTCACGCTCCTTCATCCACTATGTTTGTGGATGGAATCGGTAGTTCACATAGCATGGAGACATCCCATTTACATTGATAGCGCAGTTGTTATAGGCATGTTCTGCTAGTGGTAACAACTAATACCAGTCATCCTGATCATGGTTGACCAAACTTCGAACATATCCTTCCAGCACTTGGTTAGCACCTTCAGTCTGTCCATCAGTTTGAGGGTGGTATGCCATTGACATTCTTCGCTTTATTTCCTGCGCTTTGGAGAGGGATTCCCAGAATTTGCAAGTGAACTTGGAGTTCATATTCATGACGATTTCGGTTTGTGGGCCGTGCAGCCTCCATACTTCTTTCAGGACTTCGTTTGCGACATCCGTGGCTGTAGCCAAAGTCTGAAGTCTGCTGAAATGTGCCATCTTTGTAAATCGATCTGCTACTACCATTATTTGATTGCATCCTGGCAACTCTGCTATATAGGGTATTTGCAATGGTTGCAATAATCCATACTTAGCGTGTCTAGGCGATTTGGTATGTTGGCATGCATCGCAGGATTGAACGTATTCATTGACCCGTTCTGCAAGTCCGTTCTCATAGAAGTCCCATGTAATGATGTCCAAGGTTTTCTGTTGTCCACAATATCCGGCCACTTTCGCATCGTGACATCCTTCTATGATCTTAGTGTATAGCTCCTGGCTATTTGGTAGAAATAGTCTTTGCTTATAATGTAGTAGATTATCAGTTAAGGTCTTGTCCTTGTGGAATTCTTTTCCTTTGTCTCGTAACCTAATGAGTTCTTCCCTCCGTTGCCTCCAAGCTGCGTCTGTTCCAATACCTGGCTGTATCTTGCTTAAGAACTCTGGATTAAACTGCTTCATTTCCTTTTGTAGGATAATGGCATTTGACATTAGGACCTTTTCTGGTACCTCTGAAATATCATACCAATGTGCATTGTCTTAAGCCAATGCCTGTAGGTAGCTGATGGTAGGTTCCTGTTCCTTCACGATCAAGGATCTTGTTGCTATATCAGTGCTTCAGAATCCTGCGCTACCTTGTTCTGTCTCTTGCAAGTCATCTACCTACATCATATATGAGCTGAGAACCTTTTATACCACCAACTGAGCTATGCAATCGCCCATTCTTATATGGCAGTCCAAATCCTTATGGTTGAATAGTACGACTTTGAGTTCACCTGTGTAATCAGCATCAAGTACTCTTGCTTCTGGGGAGATTCCGCTTCGAACTGCTAATCCGCTTCTTAGACCAACTCTTCCATAAGTTCCTGCAGGTAGCCCCATGGCTATTCCCCTCCTTATTAATGCTTTTCCATATTTTGGGACAATGTCATCCTCTATGGCGTACAGGTCATGTCCTGCTGCCATTCCTGACCTTTTTGTTGGCAAGTATGCCTGTTTGCTTAATCTCTTGACCCGAATCACGGGTTCCTTTCCACCTCTTCAATGTTCCCAATCCAAATCCTTATCTCCATCCAACTCTTCTCCCTTATCGTCTACCCACACTACTTGTGACAACAAGAAACCTTCCTGCTTCAGACCTTTCTGTTCGCGATGCATAGCTCCCTCCTCAGGATAGTACGCGGGCTGTCTACTTAATGTGCCAGCCTTTGCACCCTTTGTGCCTGGTCTGTACAGAATACGAAGATTGTATTCCACTAACCTTTATGCCCATCGGATCTGATGGCCACTCCAGACTTTCCAGGTGAGGAAGTATTGTAGGTTCTCATGGTTGGTAAAGACTGTAAGCGGTTTTTCCATTCTGATCAAGTAGTGTCTCCATTCCTCAAATGCTTTGAGGATTGCGAGAAGTTCTTTATCAGGAATTTCATAATCATGATCTGCCGAATTTAGTTTTCTGGAATGGAACACTACTGGATGTAACCTTTTCTCAAAGTATTAAGAAAGAACACAACCCAGTGCGAAATTGCTACTGTCGGTTACCACCACTGTTTCTCTTTCTGGAAAGAAGTGGTAGAGTATGGTAGTTGTGGTGAATAAGTGTTTCAATTCTTTAAATGCTGTATCTTGCTCAACTCCCCTTTTGAAATTCTTAGGATTTCCTTGTAATGTCTGAGTTTGGGATTTGTGAATAGCTGAGAAGTTTTTAATTAATCATCGGTAGAAGATAGTGAATCCAATAAAGACTTGCACCTCTCTGACTGACTGATGTGCTTTCCACACCATTATGGATTCCACCTCGCAGGTGCTCCTTGACACCCCATCAACTGCTATCATATAGCCGTGCAATTCTGCATCTGTAGCATGGAAGGTTGATTTCTTCTACAATACCACTAATTGAAAGTCTGATAGACTTTGTAAAACTCTTTTAACAGCTTTAGTGAGTTCCTTTTTGTCCTTTGAGTGAATAAGAATATTATCCAGTTAACAAAGGACTCCAATATCAAGATATTCCTTAAGTACTTCAGTCATCATATGTTGGAAAGTTGCCGGAGCATTAACCAATCCAAAAGGCAGGACCTTATAGTTGTAGTGCCTGTATCTTGTATGGAACGCCGTTTTCCCTTTATCTCCTTCATTGATCCTAACAAATTGGTAACCGTCTATGAGGTCTCACTTGGTGAAGATCTTTGCACCAGCTACTTGATCTCAGAGTTCGGACATTAGTGGAAGGGGATGTTTGTTGAGGATAGTCATCTTATTTATATTAAAGTAATCCACAACTAAGTGTAATTTTCCATCTGGTTTAGGTATGAATAATATGGGTGCTCTAGCTAGTGATTGGCTCTGCGTGATCTTTTCTTGTTTAATCATGGGTTCCAAGTATTCCCGTGAAGCCGGAAGCAGTTTTCTGGATAGTAGATATATCAGCCCCCAGGCGGGAGTTGATCGTGGAATCAACTTGATTTCATGCATGAACGTCTCTCTTAGGGCTAATTCTTCGGCCGTCTGGGCTTCAAACAAATATTTGTAATGCCAGTATTCATTTTCTAATGATGAGAGTTTCACCATATTTTTGATGGGACTGAATTGTCCAATATGACATGCATTAGGATCCCGAGCGACTGATTCATCACATTCGAACTTATCCGCTATCCCTTTATCTTCTTCCATACAGTCTTCGCAACAATTTGCGCAGAAGGTCCAATTTTCTGCATATTCTATGTGAGACACTGGGTGTTCATGATGCCACCAACTGAATGCAATTATCATCCCCTAGTGCCCTGCTTTAGCCACTTCATACAACACTTCAGCAATGTGTCGGTTTCTTCAAATTTCCAACTTTATAGGTAGAGTATGACACTTCCCTACTGAGGCAGCTGATGTTACATCATAGCCTAAGATATCAACTGCATTGTTGTATTCAGTAATAGGAACGCGAAGGTCTTCCACTAGGTCCTTATTGATAAGGAACACGTTGGATCACAAGTCTAGCAAGACTTTAACTTTGTATTGCTAATCATGTATACCGAGGTAAGCGAGACACTCTGGACTATTGTATTGTCTTCACTTTAAAGCGGCTACTTCCATGCGCTTAACGTGGATAAGACTTTCTTAGTTCTTGAGGTTAGGCATTGCAGGTATTAGGTGTAGGTAACAAGATGTATGTTACTACGCCCATGTAGTTTCGACCATTGAGGTCTCCACAGATTAACTTGTACCTCTTTAGTTCTAACAATCTGGGTCTATGGACTAAGTGGCATTTCACTGATACACAATTGCGCAGCACCAGTTTTCAGGCCTGATGCCTCCTCCCGACAGGTCAAACCTAAGCTCATCTCAGATTTTCAGGCGGTTATTAGCAATTATACTCCCCTGGTGTAGGGTTCCCATTTTCTCCAATCGGTTCCCTTCGGATTTTGTTTATCGGTCCAGCTACCGTAGAGGGGCCTTGCCCACCAAAGTGGTATATCACTATGCCACACTCTGGCCAGAAGCCAAGATAGTACATATGTATAATACGACTCAGAGTCATGTGGTAGGTGGAATGGCCCTTGTCGATTGTGCTCCTTTCTTGAATTGCTATGAGGTAGATCTTGTATTGCTATCTCCCAACTTCTGCAATATAGTAACTTCGTTGCATACGAGTAGCAGGGGGCCACTAGGTGAGTCGAGGAACTTCGTACTGTTGGCTCCCAGGCCATGTGGGTATATTGAGCATTCTCTCTTTCGATCAAGACTCTCCATATATTAATTATTGTGTTCGCGCTCTCAAGTCCCTTGCGGGGTCTCTTCGCTGGGAGCTTACTTGGATTGATCCTGTAAGCAGTGACCAGCTGCCTGCCACTTTGATCACCTCAAGTGTCGACTCCCACCCCCTTAGTTTCACATGGAATACCGGATCCCCGCCATGGTTTGTACCAAATATATCTCTGCCAAAGGGTGTTCCCATTTCGATTCCAGTTCTATATGGATGCTGAATACCCAAACGCCATCACCGTTGGTGCCAAATGAACTGACCTAGGACAGTTCTTTGCTATCCGCCAGTTCCAACACCCTGTTCATTCTGGCTGGTGGCTGGATGGCAGTGACTCTGCATGCTAGTTTAGGCTTTACAAGAGCCCATCATGCATGACGAATTCCCATCTTAATCGGTCTTGAGCTGACTATTGCCACTGATACATGGGGATCTCGCCAACAAGTCTGGTCGGTGTGGTTCTTCTTTCCACATCGTGTACAATCTCCGCCTTCCCTCCTAATGTCTATCTCAATCTTAGGGATACCAGTATGGGCCTGGTCCAGGTTTGTATGGGAGGAATTAGTCGCACCTCCCATCCTTTTCCTAGGTTTCTCCAGTTCATTGTCTCTTATCCGTTTTCGTGGAGGGGCTCCACCTCCCTTAACATAAGGTTTAGCATCCCTTTGTCGCTTGGGCTGAAAGTCGCATCTGTCTTCTCTTCTAACACCTTCGACTATCTTTGGCTTAGACGGTTTGTCTATGGCAAGCTTTGCTCTAGTGAGAAGTGCCTCTTCCAATCCACTGCATATCCTGTGCGCTTCCTCCGTTTCTTGATCCGTCGTATATTGCAAGGACGACAACCTATGGACAGTTTGTTTTGAAAGTTTGTTTTTGACTTCCTCCCTCCAGGATTCCCGGGTCATGCGTGCTCTGATGTTTAGGTTTTGCATGACCGTGAGGTAACGTTCAATACTGCCTTCATACTCAACCAGCTTCATAGCTCGAAGGTTTAGTCTATCAGCTTCCACAGGGGCAAATTGTTGTATCATATCGTCTTCAAAACGAGTTCACGTAAGCAGTTCTGGCTGGTGGGTTTCCCCTTGAAGCCCATGCATAGCCTTCTGATACAAGATGGTGTAAGGAAGTATTATGTCATGCTTAGTATGGTTGAATGCTTATATAACTCATTCCTGAGTATTATCCTAGATCTGCGGGTTTCTTTCAAAATGGTTAGTATATTGTATAATCCTGACATATATGTCTGGTGTAGATTTGTCCTCAAAGAATGGGGGTGGTTTTGATGGTCGCTTCTCATTAACTGCCATCGCATTGGCAAGCATCTCTGCCATACCAGACTGTTCTAGTGTTTGTCCTCGCCTACCACAGCTTGGACATTTTCTCCTTCTGCCTTTCTCATCATCATCATCATCATCGTCGCTAGGATATCCTGGGTCACCTCTCCGGGAACCTGAGTGGGATGTCTCAGTGGCTTCTTTGTTTTTCCCTTTTTCACTTCGCGTAGGTGGAGCATAAGACTTTTCATCATCTGCCTCTTCGACTGCAGGTAAGGGTGCTGGTCCCGCAGCTTCCACACATGGTACTGGGGCTAGTATTTTATTCACCACCGCCATTAATACCATTAGGGTATTATTTGTCTCCTTGTTTGGCCACTATTGCTGGTCTAGAGACCCGCGAATCTCTGTCTAGTGAGTAGCGCTATCTAGACGCCCATGTACTGGGGTCCAGTTGATCTCTCTTTCCTGACTGATGCTTTGAGCAAGGAAGTCTAGGAATTCCGTTCTTAGGCGGGTGACCAGCTGGTCCAGCATTTGATCATGGGCTAATGCCTCCTGGCTTTGTTGCCCGATAGTTCCATGTAACCTCGTGGTTTCATCTTCATGTTCCTGCTGACGCCTATCTTGGGCATCTATCTTCTTTGCCACTTCCTGTGGCATTTCCTCTGGGATACCCTTGACCTCCTGTTCCACTATTCCTAGCCGCGTCAACAAGATCGCAATATTGTTGTCATGGTTATCTTGTCCATCGGTCGTTTAATGTTGAACCTTAAGTAGTTTTAAGGTATTGTCTTGGGTGACTGCCATCAAATGTTTGAAGGTAATATTGGCTTGGTTGAGAGAGGTGTCTATGTCTTGGCCCTTATTTAACCCAATGTTATCCCCAGACAGGTGGCTATCTTAGCTAGGTTTGCAGCATGGTCTCCTCCTGGTTTTGTTGTAGTGGCCCTAGATATCTGATTTGTGCTTACAACACTAGAGGATCAGTGAGAGGGTACAACTACTCTCCTGAATTGTGGCTCTTGAGGTGTTGCTGGGAAGGGACTATGTATGACCGAGTCATTGGTTCCCTTCGTATCAGGTCGGGTGTCCATAGGCTCTTCCACTGTTATCTTTTTTCTTGGGTTATGAGGTATCTTGACTATTGTGAGTTTTTAGAGATAGGCTAACTGTTCCAATAGTCCTAGATGCGTAATTACTGGTACTTCATACTAGAGTTCTTGATATCCTTTAAAGGGTTCAAGGAACCATATGTAAGGTATGCAATGTCTGCAATAGTCTCAAGGTTTAAGTAAAAAAGGGTTTAGGCGATCTGTCTCGAGATTCAGGACCTGAATTCCCCTTTTTTCAAGGATCACGATGTACTTGTAGTATATTTATAGGATCTTAGGCCCAAGCCGTACATTGGGGTAGTCCTTGGCTAATTGTGCCTGGTTTCTTGACTTCAGAGTACTGGGTACTCTAGTCAACAAGGTCTTCTGACTTGAGAGAACTGCATGCGAAGTGCGAACCGTGTGAGGTGCAATATATGCGCTTGAATTAATCTCTGGTTGGGATCCCAAAAAATATTGTGAACTACGAGAATTCTTGCATATACTCTTCTTCAATCTCGCGCAGCTCACTGTCGAATATTTCGTCGAATGTAGGAATGTAAATCGGGCAATGAGGAGCTTCGAATATATAATCGAATCGAGAGCTGTGGGTGTAGTTTGAAGTAAACTTGTAGTTCACATAGTGAGCCTTGAGAACAGGAGAACTATCAATATGCTGTTAGGCGGACGCCGATCTCTAGCATAACTAAAGGACATAGGCCAAAATATTCGCTCAAAGAAGCAGTCAAGGAAGGCTGATCTCAATAAAATAGGTAAAGTAAAGATTTATGAAGTAAACATATTTCTAGTGACAAGATCTCATCTCTGTTGCTTGATGATGGCTGTAAAGCTCCGGCGGCACTGCGATATTTGTATCCCGCGTCTGAGCGTTCGCGGACTACTTTGAGCTACTATTCCTCCCAAGTTCCACTCTGGTTTTAATATGCAAACGCCTAGAATCTTATAAGTGCGAACACCACTTGACCCTGAAACTTATCACACACTTTCATAATTACCGAATAGTATTCTTCTTTTGTGATGACTGCGCTTTTGGTTATACCTAACAGTGGCCTCCAACTTAGTTGTCCATATAGACTATTATATTACTTTGGTCTAGTTGACTATCATCCTAGTAGTCTCTTGGGTCACGAAGTGATCAAGTTCATGCTGGGCCACCTTGTGCCAATTGCAAGTCCCAGCCCAACATGGCAAGGTCTTAAGAGTCTCTGACTTTTATAGGTCTTCCTTTCTGAGCGTGCTTCCTCCTAGTCCCCCAGCCTCTACAGAGGGGTCTTATTACTAGGACCTACCAACCTACAGCTGATGTCATAAGGGTATGGGTGGATCCGGTATGTCCTTAATAGCCTTGGCTACTAGGACCGTTTCTTGGAGTATTTCGCCAAAAACATCCTGTCCCCTTTGACCCATTGTTTAGGCAGTCTAACTTTGAAGTTTACTATCTCAATACGCCTACGATGGACTTCTTCCGTTCCACTTCCCAGATGTTACCAAAGGTCTCCTCACATATGTGCTGCGAACTGCATGCGGTCAGACAGAGGGCGGCGAGGTATATGGTGTTGTAAAGTGGGCTTCGTTGATGTGACATTCTAGTTAAGGGACGCAACTCTCAAAATCTCGATAATGACGTGCCGGCCCTATAAGGAGGCCGGATGGGTGTGTTGGCACTCTTGAAATTCGAGGGTCTGTGCGCTGTTACCCTACCGTGAGGTCTGTGCACTTTGTTTCAGATTTCCATATGCCTAACAATAAGTACCCCCTTTGCAGCCATACTATTAAGGCTTAGCTTGGGTCAAGATGTTGTGTCTTTGGATGTCTGTCAGTTAAGGTTGTCGATTTCACTTGTTTCTGTTGTTTTTGTTCCATGTCAGGCTTGTTGGGGATATTCTGGGGCAGTTTTGTGGCTCTTAGTTTAAGTCTGAGAGGATCAAGATGTTGCCCGTAGGAGGACTGTTTTTCTACTCCTGTGGGTTTTCAGTTCAGCTACCTGGACTTGGATTAGGGTGGTGGTTTTTAAGATCTCTTAGTTTGAGCTCCCTAGTTCTTTCTTGTACCACTTAAATCATGGGAAAAATTGATAACGAAAAGAGAAAGAGAAAAAAAGTGGTACAAAACTGTGTGGGCAGCTTGCTCTATGGGATACAAAAAACCTTAATTCTAATACAATAATAAAAAGAAAAACCAAGATCAAACAATGTAAAAGCTCTCTATCTAAGCAGGAAAAATATAATCCTCAGCACACTAATCAGTGACTAATATCGAAGTAAAGTTTCCAATAACTAACAAGCTAATAAATAAAAAACTCATTACTCATCAAAAGTATAAGAACAAATTCCCAAGTACCTAAATCCCCTTATCTCCTCACTCTGCAAAATGCATATTAAGGAAATAAAAGCATATTAGTATCCCACCAGTCACCAGCTGAGCCAAGGTCATTGGCCTTTATTTCATTACTCAGCTTGCTCGGGGAAAACTTCATGCTTCATGAAGGTCCTGGTAAGGGAGAGTGAACTCTAATCTGCAGAATTGCAGGGGGGAAGCCAGTGGCAGTGGCAGAAATGTATCAAGCCAGCCACTGGATGAGGTTGGCAGAGGTGTAAACTGGCTTATCAGCATCTAGACTGTCGATTCCCGAGAAATGGGACTGGCATTCCATGACCTTAGCAGGACAGCGAAGTATTGTGTGGGTGAAGGTCTCCTCTTCCTCCTTACATCAGGGGCATATTGTGGGGTCTTTGGAGTGTCTTCTGTCTATGTATCTGGCAAGATAGCTCTTGCAAGCTCGCAGCTGATGTAGCCTTTCCTACTTATATTGCAGGAGGCTTATAAATACATGGGGCGCAGTTGCCGGACTCAATGGATACTCAGGTGGTGGAGGACATTTGGCTGCCCATATTGCCACCAGGGCTGACCGCATGGCTACCCTGTTAGCTCTATAGCCCATCTTGGACTCATAATAATGCTGTGAGTATATCAAGTATGGAGAGGCTACAGGGAGCCCAGTGGGTCCGGTTATCACTTCCATGAGGAGTTGGCATAGTGTACTAAGAGATAGGCAGGTGCTCCCAGGTTGTCTAATAACATCCCCCCTTACTGGATTATTGTGACTCAGCTGTTTTATTGTCTGGTGCCTATAGGAGTCGAGAGTGCGGTGCCTGTCCCATGTTGGGCTGACAGCAGGAGCTTGGTAGCTGCAGGATTACTAGGTGGGGAAGAAAAGACTAGTCTTCAAGCTACCAGTCTCTCTTACTCAGTAACATATATTGCAATTGGCAAGAGAGCCGCTTTGCAATTAAGTACCTCAAGAGACGTATAGTAGAAGCAGTTTGTCATCTATCTAAGAACTCGGTTCCAGAATACAGCCATCTTGCTGACTGATCCAGTACTAGGTATGAACCAGTCACTACCATCAGTTAATATTTGAAGTCGGAACCTCTCTGCTAGTTTCCTTTTGCAACAAGTAGGGACTCCATTTCTGGCATCGCTCTTGCTGCATACCCTAGCAATGACTACTTGGGGCTTTGCTGGTCTCTTCTCGCAGTGCTGCTTGTTGTTTAAGAAGGGGGTAAGCTAGTAGCCGAGCAACCTAACCAGAGTTTCCAGGTGGAAGAGCATATCATTTATGGCAACAGGGGCATGGCAGACAGGAGCATAGTCCTTTGAACTGCGCCAGTGGATGAGTTCAGTTTTCAGTAGTGAGAAACTCACCACTAATGCAGGGCTGATATTCTGGAATTGTATAAAGAAGAATTGGAGCCTGTGAATATTAGTCTAGTAGGAATTTGAGGTAATAGTTACAGTGAAGTCATCTAGATAGGAGATAACTAGGCGATTTGGGATGGATGGATAGAGGATCGCCAGGTATATGATAAAGAGAAGTAGTAGTATGGCAGATCTCTGCAGTGTCCCAATGGAAATATGCGTGAATGTTTCTAGTTCACTCTGGAAAACCCGGGACCATTGTCTGCATGACTGGAAAGACCTCATGAATGTTATTATATATTACAAAGCTTTTTTGTACACAATAATAATGGCAAGTTGGTTAGCATTAACATTGTCGAACCCTGCTTTAATATCTAGAAAAATGGTCGGTTTTATGAGTGTGGCCGCCTTCAGTAGGCAGACCTTGTTGGTAACTGTTGAGATAGTATTAAAGCAACTAAGGCCTCTGAGTGAGCCGCACTGATGTGGGTGAAGAAGGGTACTAGCCTGAGCTTAGGCAGTGAGATGGACTGCTACAATTCGCTCTAGTATCTTTATTACTGTTTCTTGTAGTACGATAATCTTGAATGAGGAGGCTAATTTGTATTCAGCCTTGCCAGGTTTAGATGGCATAATGCTATTGGCCATCTTTAAGGAGGCATGGTTAAAACCATAGTGGAGTAGATGAGACAAGAGCCAGGAGAGTGGGAGCTTGTTGTTGCCATGTACGTTCTTCTAGATTCCATGGGGGATTCCATTTGGTCTGGAGGTGGAGGAGTTGGAGCGGTTGCACAGAGTCTTGGAGACCTTCTCGGAGGTAACAGGAGGTACTTTCCTGAAGTGACAGAAGCGCAACTAGCATCTCTGTGGGGGCCTGGGCAGGCAGACGTGATCTAGGAGAGTGGAGTTGATTTGGTTTGGAGCGGAGGCATCAGGGAGGTGTGAAAATCTTTCACATAGTTGACCGCTTGCAATCTTGCCTGCATTCCATATTGAGCTTACATAAATTCAAGCCAAGTACTTCTTCTCGTGTTCTCTTTTGCTGCCATGATGGCCTTAAAGTAGGCACCTCTGGTAGTTCTGGTAAGGTCTGGAGTAGACCTATCCTTTTTTATTTCATATACTATGTAGTGGAATGCTCTTCTAAGTTCGGAGAGTCTTGGGGTCCACCAGCCTTTAGAGTGGATTGAGGATCTTTTAGTTGAAGTATTGGACTTGAGCATGGCGGTGAGTTTTAGCAGTCTCTGGTAAAACTCGATTGTCAAGGTGGAGGAAGCAGTATGGAAGGAGGAAGGATTTGGCGAGTGAAATGAGTAGAGCAGTGGATAAACTGTATCCCAAGAGGTGAATTTCCAGTTGTAACTACAGGGTGAAAGAAGTAGAAGAGGCTGGAGAGAACTATGGAGATGGCAGCATGGTCAGATCCAGTAAGTGGCAGGGAGTATTTCCATGAAGAAACAAAAGCGGCCTGAGGACTATTGTTGAATACTCATGCCAAGGTTGCACTATAACCCCCAAAATTTGCTGTCTCGGATTTTGGGGACACTCATTCTGTGTGCCAAATAGCTCAATGAAATATTGCAGCTTAACGATAGATTGTAGCTCAACACAGTTTTGTAGCTCAACAGCACTTTGTGGCTTAACATGACTTTGCATCTTCATACAATTTTATAGCTTAAAGTCACTTTTCATTCTAGGTGCAATATCAGAGTAAAGCTACACCTTTCTTGAAGGTAAGTTAATATGTTGTATTATATTGGTTGTCTCTAGTTCTACATAACATTTAATACCCATATTATCTCGAATATTTTCAAGATTATGGGCACTTTTTCAATTGATATCACCAGGGTATTGCTTTTGAATGAAGTAATTTGAAAAATGTTTAAGAAATCTTTATACCCAATGTTCACTCCTGGTAAGTAGAGGAAGTAGTCATGTATGTGCATTTTGCAGAATTATATTTACATATCAAGTGACTATTAAAAACCATGTACTGGTACTAATATTATCTAATTGATCTGGATATTGACAAAGAGCCAGGTCTGTATCTTCCTATAGTTTTTAATTACTAGTTGCAGGTCATTTCTATCTAGATTTTTGATTTTGTCAATAATTGTATGATCGCTGCTTAAGAACTTCATACTAGTGAGGTAGTACAATAACATTGTGTGTATTTTCTCTTACCTAATGGAGGAAGGTAATTGCACTTTGGATCTGAACTTCAATATCATGATATGGCTCTACATGTTGCCTTGGAGGAAGAAGTGCAGATGAAGAAGACATAATTGATTGAGATATAGCAGGAGTTTGAGGTCAGGGTGATGGAGTTGGGTTTTCAAAAGAATACTATATGGAACTATTGAAATATCTTATACTCAAAACATTTATGAAGTCTTAAGGAAATAGAATTGAATTACGAAATTATATTGAATTATACCCTGTCATTACGCCATAAACTATCATTGAATTATAAACTGTCATTGAACTTTGAACTATTTTAGAGTCACAAAATAGTGTGTCACTGCAAACTCATTTTGAGCCACAATGTGATGTTGAGCCACAAAATTGTATTGAGCCACAATCTATCATTGCGCTGTAATCTTTCCTTGAGCTATCAGGCACTCAGGATAAGTACCACCAGAAACCTGAGCTAGTGAAGTTTCGAGAGTTGGGATGCAACCTTGCTATGAGTACCAAGTTTAGGACTGCAGGCCTGTATGGTGAATTACAAGAAAGCCTAGTATATGTGCTAAGTGAGTTTAGTAAAGCAAAGAGGCTGTTGAGGAGAATGTTCTTGCAGGGTTATCACATGCTTGACTCGGATGTACTTATATTGCGGCCAGAGTCTGTCAAATGATGATGCATATTAAGGTCCCCCAGTATAAGCACTGGGAAATCCAACAATAGAAATCAATCAACAGGTGCTACAGATCTTGCAGCACCTATAGGAGTGGAGTACTCATTACATAAATAAAACAAAACCTGTAACAAATCAAACAAACCATCATGGGTATAAAAATTAACAGCCATTATGTCTCCTTTACTAAAAAACAAAGGAAAATGCACCAATATGGCATTCACAACTTCCAACAAAACATATACTGCAACTCAGGGCATGTAAGCTAGTAAAGTGGGGGGGAAAAAAACTCGTGTAAGGAAAGTACACAGCGGAGGAACCTTTCCAAAAGAGAACATCGCATAAAGCAACAATTTACAGAAAGTCATATGTATTCGCAAAACAACTAAAGAAAGATTGAAAGATATCAGTGTTACCGTGGCAGTTATTCTGAATAATTGTAAGCGAACCTATCTTAAGAGAATAACTAGGGGGGTGGGGTGAAGAATCATTTGTAGTAGGTGTAGGGTGTCGTTCCAGTAAAGCTGGCCTACATTATCAGAGGATGGGGGGGATGAGGTGCTGTCAATTCTGGATACAGGTTCAAGGAGCCCATTTTCTACCATCCCAGAAAGGCCAAACAGGCCTTGTTGAGGTAGGAGGACCATGAACTGGAAGAGAGGTACAGTGGTACTGGTCCTGGAATAATGCTGGTAAACCTTTGTAGTAGGATCAGCAGGGGGTACAGATAAATGAGGAGGACTAGTTGGTATTCTAGGAGTAGGACGGGGAAGCTCTTGCATTTCGAGGTCGATCAGGAGATGGAGAGTTTATCAAATAGTGACCTAAGTAGGGCATAACCCATCAAATGCAGCATGCTCTCTGCCACAGTTTTTGCAGCTGGTTGGTGAGCCAATGCAGCAAGCTACATTTGATTTTTGGTAGCCATCTTTAGGAGATGATTGGTTTGTCTAGCAATGTTCAGAGCAAGAGTGATTGTGGGAGCAGATAGGACATGTCTTCTACGGCTGCTTGCATAGTAGAAGTGGGTACCCAAATCGGTAGCGGTTGCGGCATTGGGCTGTCGTGAAGGTGCACTGTAGGTGGGATCGATACTTTGTGCCTTGGATAAAAGTCTGATACATTCTCAAAATTTAGCGACAGTAGCGGAGTAAACTGCCACTATGATAGAAGTGGTCCACTTAAATACCTGAATCACTGTTTCTTTTTGAAAGAATCTGGCCCCATGTATGTGGACATCTATTGCATTGGAGATAATCACTAAGATTTTTGGGGAAAGCTCATATTAGTCTGCTGGGAGTACATCGAGCAGGATGTTGTAGATGCAATCAACGTTGGTGGGAGCTATCCTGAAAACCTGAAAAGAGTTATCGGCAATGTGAAAACTCTGATTACACTTCCTGGTCGTGGGTTCAATGAAAGGGGTGTAGGAGGTAGAAGACTTATACCGGTTGACGGTAATCATAGCTGTACTATTCCTGTTGACAGAGTTGAGGCTGTTGAGTTGGAGTGTCGAGGAGACTTGTTTGAGTACTCCTGTTATAATATCGCCGAGAGAGACAACAATTTTTTAGAAATCCTCCCAGGGTGCTGGGAATATCGGGGGGCATAGAACCATCACTAGGCTACTGGTAGTGGGAGAGGCACTATGGGAGCAATCTCTTTGTTTGACACTGCAACCTAACCTAAGTAGCCATTACGGGCTTCTTTCCCTTATTGTTCTTCTGAGCCACCCATGCTCAAGTGCTCTCAATATTCAGGAGAGTAGGGCTATTTGCCATTAAACCTTATATGGGGCCAAGGAGTAACTGGGTGGTTGGATGGTAGCAGTGGTAGTCCATCTTAGCTTCCTCTGAGAGTGCGTATGCTGAAGCATATAGGATGGTAGCTGCCATCGAGTATTCGTTATGCAAGGCATACATATCAGGGTTGCAATACCACTGTTCTTTGACCTAAATAGAGAACTCATTGCCCCTGATAGAGTGGTTCAAGTTGGCCGTGTGCATGAGAAGGGTTTTCTTTGCAGGGGGCTGAGAGGCAGCAGTGGTAGTGGAGGTCTTACTAACAGGCAGAGGAAGATTGGTTGGGTGTTACCTTCTGGTAGCAACCAAGGCTGACACTTGTGAGATAATATTAATCAGTCCAGCCTGAAGCCTAGTTATGTGTAAATCCTGTGCCATGGTGGAGGTGGCTGGTACAACGTGACAATTCTCGTTCATAGAGTAGAGGCGAGTAAGGATTCTATGCATTCCCATTGGGCCATTGATAGTGTCGATGTGAGCTGAGATGGTAAAGACTGTTTGGGATAGGGTGTGGACCCTGGCTACAAGCTGTAAGAAGAGAAGTGCGATAGCAGCTTTGGCAGTATCAAAGGTGTTGGTATTGGGGTCATATATGGACATAAAGATTTCGGGATCAAGGCCCGCAAGGTGACTGGCTTCGGTGAGTAGATGAGCTATAGCCCTGCCTTCTTCTATCCCTGAGGTCACTTGTGTGGCCAGGGTGCTAGTGCTGGAGATGGGGTAAGACCATCGGCTCTGACAGGATGAGGCAGTGCAATATGGGCTAGCTGCAGTACCTGTAGTACTCTATAAGTGAAGGGGAACAGTCACAATATCCATTATGATGTGTGAATTCCTTGGGTGGTAGGATGGAATAGGTTGTTCTCAGTTGAAATATGCCTTGCAGCGTAGCCAAGGACTTGTAGCCTATACTCCTATATCAAAGTAGTTGGAAGTTCAGATTTTGGCTTGTGTAATAGTCGCGATGATAAAATGTTAGAGTTTTGGTCGACCTCAAGTAGTAATTCTTTATTTTACGGATGTTGTAGAGAGGATGAAGCGTGGTACTGATATAGGCCTGAAGGGAGGAGGTTGAGTTAGAAATTTCCTCAGGGGAAATAGCATCCCATTCTTCTCTAATCACTATTTGTAGTAAGAAGTTGGTAGCAGGAAGAGGAGAGCACTGATGATTCTGGTCCTTCCTTATTCGCCATACAGGTTCAATAGGATTTAGCTGTGGTAAACTTGGGTGCTAGGTAAATAAAATAGTGTAACATGTTGAAATCGCTCAATATCTTCAAAGTATATTTGGCCCGATGCAGTGATACCCCATCTTGCTGAAGGCGCAGGTAATCGTTTCGTTCTTGACTGAGTTGAAGCCAAAATGAATGCAGGTGTAGGACAATGATATAATCATAATAGCTCTGACTATTGATTATTTTACCCCAGTTATCCTTATTTTATATTACCAGAGAATCTTTTCCATCTCCAAAAATTCATCTCTCCACCATACTTGTTTGTAGTTTGTGAAATTTAAGAAGGAGACAATCCTCGAGATACTCTTTACCCATGATTCAAGTTACGCATATATTTTCTAAAAAACTATCCACATTCAAAGTACACTCATCTGATGAAATAACCTTATACCTGTCCTGCTGAGTGCATTGATGAAAGGTATCAGGAAACTGTAAGGAGAAAATGTTACTTTTTGCAGTTAGAAAAGGCTTAATATAGGTGATTCAGTGATGGTATCCTTGGCTGACCAAAAATCGACAAAATGTATATTCATCAACATTAATCCCAAGTTCTTTGGCAATAATAAATAGTAAATTAAGTCGATTCTCTGGGAAGGCAGTGACATGTGCTACAAGACGAGATTGTTCTGCTGAGGAGAGAATCCACAGGGTCCTCTCACAAAGTGTCTGATTGGGGTGTTTGGCTTTGCACAAATTGCAAATACAGTGCAAACTGGAAGCCCAACAGGTACTGCAATACAGCTGAAGGGCCATTGCACTAAGGTCCTTAAGGATCTGATCTTAGGCTGCCGGAAAAGTGTTATTTTAGTTTGGAGAGACTTAGGAGGTAGAGGCAGAGGAGGTTTCGCTATCCTAGGAATATATAGAGGAGAAGGAGATTTCAAACGAGGGAGTTCAGAGAAATTGTACTCTTTATCTGAATATGATAGAGTAGAGGAAGTTGCTGTTGTCATGATGTGCTTGTATTAAAAACTATCTGAATTGCCGCTATTTCTTTATCTTTTATAGAAGATTGCTTCTTCTTATTACCTTAATTTATTTGGAATTAAGGACAGTTGTTCTTATAAATGGATATCTTTTCCCTTCTGCTCAGTCAAGATGGCTGCTAAATTCCTATAAGGTTCAGATTGCCTGACTTGCTCCACATATCACGTAGTTTATATTGGTTACAACAACCGTCTGATGTTCGGTTTATTGTCTGCCATTATTGTCATTGTCTCCCGCCCTTCTTCAACCTGTGTGATTACTAAATGCCGGACCCTTGTACAATTTGAGTTAAGGAAACCACTAACGATGGCAAGGTTGTAGCGAAGCCACAACCCCAATTGCGCACTTGCTCACAACCTGAGGCACTCTCAATAGAGTGGCTCATAGATCAATGATAGATTTATATCATATTTAGAGTGTGTCTGGTTGCCACCTCAAACCTTCATTATCTCTGATTATAGAGGTTTGCCACAAAACTCAATTTTGCCTTTGAGTAGCATGTCTGGTTGACACCAATATTCAACAATCAAAATATGATAATGATATCTAAATAAAGGTTTGTGAAATACTGATCTGACCAGTATTTCACAAACATTCATTTTGAAACAGTGTGAATAGGATATAATGACCTACCCCAACCACCAATCTTTGGAATAGAAAAAATAAAAAAATAATTATCACAATCCAAGTGCTACTGTATTCCTCTGGCCAATCATGCTGATTTTTTATGAGACCTTTTTTGAATTGACTTTTTTGGTGACCAGACACACTTCTTAGAACTTGAAAATTGTGGATTATGACAACCTGTGATCATTGTGGTTGCCACCTGCAACTGACATTTTGTGATTATGAAGGTTTGAAAAACCCCCAACAATCAGATGCATCCTTAATCCAAATAAAATTCCCACAACACAAAAATAAAAGTTGGAGACTTATTTGCAAAGACTTAAAACAATATAAGGGAAAGTCAGAAGGGTGTTTAAAAAATCAGGGGATGTTTAGTAGTGCTCTGTAATTCTTAAATTCACATACAAATAAAAACTATCATTGAGCTGTGAACTATCGTTGAGCTGTGAGGCACTCTCTTGAGAGCCCCAGGTTGCGAGCAAGCGAGCAATCGGGGGTTGTGGCGGAGCCACAACCTCGGCACGGTTACTCGAGTACTCGGACATGGAAGTAAAAATCGTTGAAGTACTAAGTTGGCCAGAATTGTAGAAAAGATCGACAAGTTGGAGTTTGCAAGAATCCAGACCAGCCCTATTGCAGTGCAACATGGGACTAATGATTCTATTTTGCTTCTCCCTTCTTTACTTTCTATATCTAAGTCTCCAGGGTTTGATGGGGAATTAGGTTATTAGGTATTTGGAACTTTGAAAGTCTTTTAATGACAGCAGTATCCACTGGGTTCCACAATGATCAAGATGCAACTGCTCCCGGGTTTTAACTTTCTCAGCTCCCCTTTTTTACCCATGTTGTCAATTTCATGATTCCCGGGATTCCTTGTTCATATCCCTGTTTTGCTCGATTTTTACTTCCATGTCCGAGTACGGGACTGTGTAATTGATAGCTTTCACTTCATCCATACCGGTATACTGAAAGTTTCAGGGCATTGGACATATTAACTAAAAAGAGGAAAAAAAGAAAAAAAGAAAAGTTCTATCTTTGCTGGAAAAATTCTTGATCCAGACTAACCCAACCCAGTAGTAGCTCCACTCTTCAGAATGAATGAATGAAAGAGTAAATAAATAAATAAATAAAAAGAGAATTAGAACAGGATTTCGCAATGGAGGTAAGCTAGTGGGAGCAAGTTCCTTGTATGATCCATGCTCTATTATTGTCCACTTCTTTTCTCAACCTTCTCTAGTACCGATCTTCGAATTCCAGCATTTGCGACTCCTCCAAACCCAAAGCTACAAACATATTACACAGCATTAGAGGACAGCTCGTGATCGGGTCGCGAGTGGGGATGGGGGTGGCGGTGGGAAAACGTACGCCGGAATTATCCTGCACATCCTAGCAACGGCCGACGGCGCCCAATTCTTCTTGACAGCCTCCCAACGACTCTTGATGGTGGCCTTGCCCTGTCGGTTGTAGATATCAAGCCCCGTGAGGTGCAGTGGGGTGGAGAGCATTTGACAGGCTGTGATGACGTATTCAGTTATGATATCACCACGAAAGTGTGAGGCATTGGAAGGGCGCACCAGCGGGTGCCAAAAACTGAGCAAAGCTCTCCGGCCTGACGCCTGTGCTCTGCGGCATATAAGGCGCAAGTAATGGTGGAACATTGAACGAAGAAAATATGGTCATTGCATCCCTTGTCGAAAAGAGAATGAATGTTGGCAATGGGACAGGCCGGGGAGAACCAGTACCAAACATCCTGGCAAAATTGCGGTCTTTGACGAGACCTAATCCCATGTTCATGCTATGGGCTAGTGTTAGATAGGTGGGGGGGGGGTGAGGCTTGGGTTGGGGGAGAGAACATGCCTGGATGTTGCAACAAACTTCTCTGTGCCGGCTGTGACAGTCCTCAGATCCGTACCATTTCGCAGCGACGATGCAGTATCAATAGAATTCGCAGTAAGGTAGGTTCCGAAATACGTCATCTGTTCACCGTCAGTTTGGGCATCTCATGAGGAAGGATTCATGGGGAGACTCACATAGATAAGTGCGAAGGGCTTTGAAAAGAAAAATCTATGAGGGGTCTTGAACAAGGTTCTCAGCGACGCCGCAGCCGACGAAAGCACAGATGATGACCGGCCAGAGGCATTCTCAATGATACTCCTGTAGATGAGCGTTGGTGGTCAGAACTGTCGTAGAAGTCGCAATTGAACCGAGAATCAGTGTGAACAATGATTTTCTTACCGATCGATCAAACATATGACTACCGTATGGATGAGGGGGGAGTAAGTGACAGAGCGATACAACCAGGAGGGAACAAATGGGAGAGTATACGTACTGGGGGAAACAAGCATCGTCGCAGTGCCAGCGGAGACAATGTCAGTCAAAATCCGTTCGGCCACGAATGACGATTTTTCAAGGCCGGGATCAACTTCCTTTGCCCTACCCACCATGGCACCGGGTGTTGGATCTGGTGGTATTGCTGTCGGAGGAGAGGGAGCCGACATGTCTGTCTATGGCAAATTGCAGGAATTTAGAAGCATAAGAAGCTTGTGTGGAGGAGAAAGAGACGGAGGAGGAGGGAGACACTGTGATTCTGTGAGTGCGCCATTGCACATAACTCACCATCAAAATTTTCTTGTCAGGCCAACTGCCCCCGAATAGCCATCGGGTATCGTCACTGATTTAGGAATAGGGTCGTGTGACCCTAGTACTCGAGTACTATTGTACTAGGGTAGAGCATGAATTCATGGTACAGAGCAGGGATCAGATGTGAGATAGCAGTGGTACAGCACTTGCAGAGGTATACCATAATTTTGTCCAAATCAAAGTTCTTGAATCTAAGATATTACTTGAGAGAAAATTCACAAAAATCCAAACTTTCCATAGCACTACTGTAAATGATAAGGATACTATTTCTATGTAAAAACATCTACTTAATTTCCAACCTCTCAAAAGTAGTATGCAATTGAACTGTGAGATTCCACCAAGACACTATTTCCCCAACAAGAATGGTGGTCTTGGCATAATTTTGAGGAAATATTTATTGCAACTACTCCTCAGAGAATTTATATCATTTGAGGTTTCAATGATAGTAAAGTAGCATAAACATTTTCTGAGCATCCTATGAAGTTATCCTATTTTTCATTTTGGTATTGGTGCTGGAATAAGTGTGAAATTGTCCATTTATATTAGAAAACCACTCAAACACAGACTTTTTCAACTGTACCAAAGTTCCCTTTGCAACGGAGAATGACCACCCCTGCTCTGTACCATGAATTCATGCTCTACCCTAGTACCAGTGCTCGAACATGGGAGTAAAAATAGACTACGGAAGGGATAACAACAAGGAATTCCAGGAATCCTGTGTGAAGTACTCGCGCATGGCCACAAAGGACGGAAAACTTGTGGTGGCAAAGCAGGGATTATTGTTGATCGATCCATCAACACCATGGAACGAGACATCGCTTTGGAGAAGTCGGAAACCCAGGACAGTTGCATTGCTGCTTACTTTCCTCCAGAGACAGGAATTGGATATCCTGAAGGACTATTTAGAGTCTCAAGATATCCCTATACAACCTGGTTTGTATAGTAATTTACTGAGCCTAATTTCATGATTCTTACCTCACACTACCCCAGCCTCCTCCTCCTATTTGTAATATGATCTACCTAGGATCCACTCCCGATTGCTCATGTCAACCAGGCCTTGTTTTTTTTCCACTAATACCGACCAACTGCCAACAACCACATAGGATCTTGCTGATCTGCTTTTCCGCCCTTTATGACCATGCGCGAGTACAGTCGCAGCTCGCTGTCTCGGATGGCCAAAATCCGGCCAAAATCCAAAGAATCTGTCCGGGACATGGGATGATCCGGGACGACAGATCAGGTTTTGGTGCAAGAAATTTTTAGGATTGTGAGGATTTCATCCGGGAAAGCGGGGATCCGGGAGTGAGATCCGGCACAACTGGGTGCGACTGTACCGTAAATTTATTAACTCGAAAAATTGAGTATCTCCGGACAGGGATGTAATCTCAGGATGAGGCCATTGCTGGTCCGTGTCTGAGTGATCGACAATGATCGCTGAACAACTACAGAACGTCAATATTTAAAAGACAGTTGACTTTCCCGGAGCAGGACTCACGACTCCGCCGTCACCGGCTATCACTCGTTATAAACGAAACGCCAAGGCACTATACCACGATCAAAAGAGGGATATCATATGATGCCTTGCATCTAAAACGTGCACTAAGGTCATTGCATTATGTAACGCTCAACCCTTGGAGGAATTAGGGCTATGCCATGATATGCATAGTTTACAAGTCCCTATGTTCAATTCACATACCAGGTTTACTATTGTTCCTTTCTTTTTTCTTTTTTGTTTACTAATTATTTTGGATATTATTTTATACAAATTCATTTAAAGATAGGAAATATTGCTTATTAATTAAGAGAAGATGCAATTCTAGTACTTTAAGTAACCTTACATTCAAGTTTTACTTAAAATCTAGAGCAGCAGAAACATATCAATGGGACTTATACTTTGAATATACAAATTTTGTTCTACAGATGTGAAGCAAAAGCAATGTTTCTGTGGTAGGTGTAAAGAGACAAATATATAGGTAATGTTGGATATATGATAACATTTGCCAAGAAAATCAAGAGTTGTAAAAATTAAAATGATTACAAACCACAGAACTTAGGAGAATTGAAATAAAAGCTCTGAAATAAATAATGAATTGGTAGGGAATTGAATGCAAGATAATAAAAGATTACAACTTTTATAGCATAGTCCAAATTCCTCCAAGGGTTGAGCGTTACTTGATGCAGCACCCTTAGTATAGTTTGTGTCTTCCAAAATGTGCACTAGACTTTTAAGTAAAATCAATTGTTAATGACACAACATTCAGAGGCTTGAAAGATAAGAGAAAACCTCTACAAGATAGCCCAAGTGAAACAGAACAATATAGAAGTCTTTTTTTAATTTTTTTTGACTATGGCTAATGTGCTATTAAACTTTCAAATAACGCACATTTAGTGTAAAGTATCTAAAAGTGTTACATTAGCCACACTCTTTTTATCATGTGAATTATCATACAAGCTTACTAAGCAGATAAATCCTAATGCAAATGTATCCAGATCTATTATTATATGTAAAAATTAGATAATTTGTCGATAATATAAAGTTATTATTAAAAAAAGAGTATTAATACGAATAGGAGTCACTACTTCTTATAGAGGAAATATTAGGTATCTTCAATATGTTTTTGCTTTACTTCAGAGGAGGGCAGCGAGGATTGGAGTTTCCTTCTCAATTCCCAAGAGAGAACTGATCCACAGGAGGACGTCTAGAGACAGGTCCCCGGTTTCTAACCAGCCGATAGCTCTAAATAGCTCGGTCTTCCGGCCCTCCTCCTGCCTGCGGTGGCTGGGATACTGGTTCACTCCAACCTTGGAAACCACTACACACTTCACCCAGCGACTCACACTGGCCTCAGGAGCTTTCTCGGCTATGAGAAGACTCGCTCTCCCTGGAATAGGAATTCCCCCTCACATGTGCTGGAGGCTTGCAATGGGCCTGGTCCTCCGCATCCTGACATAGGGAGCTGACCTCCTCTCCCCCACACTTGCCACTATGGACAAGATGTCTGTCCTATGAAACAAAGTGCTGCAATGGGTCACCAACTGCTTCAAATCGACCCCCATTACTATCTTAACCATGGAGGCATGCCTCCCTCCCCTCGACCTACTTATCCCTCACTGAAAAAGGATAGTGGCTCTAAGATTGGCCTGCTCCTCCCCTCCTTACAACCCGGCGTTGGCCAGACTCTCACCAGACTTCCCCTCATACACCTCCCACCCAGATAGGGCCACGTACTGGTGTCTCCTCGAAGGGTGGATCCAGAACTACATTCCTCTGGGCTGGGGCCAATACAAAGCTGAACAACCCAATGAGAAGACACCTCCCGATTGATGCACTGCCACACCTCCTCCTGCCGATCCTACCACAGCCTAAAACCTTCCCACCAGCCTACCCGGCCCTAGAGCCTGGGCTAGCTCGAATGCCTTCCCTCCCCTCAGCGTATAAGTCTCTCAAGGCCTCTCTTAGGCAGAAGCTTCTAACAGACTGGCTCTACCAAGTACCACCCCCCCTATACTACCCTTACAAAGACACGCTGAGACCGTATGCCTTCATGGGACTTGACTGCTTCACAGCAGGCAGAATACACCAAATGCAGGCAGGAAAAAGCTACCTCGCTGCACACCACTCTTGGGGAGAACTCCTGGCATCCTCACTGTGCGCGTTTTGTGAGGATGATGATGAGACGTTCTCTGATGCTATCTTCTATTGTTTAGATAAGGCTAATATGAGGTCACTGTATCTCCTTGGAGTTACCAATGTTAGCCCTGCCTCACTTATATGGTCCACAACTCCAGCCGTGATCAGGCTAGCAAACTATATCTAGACAACTCGAACCGGATTCCCTCCTCCAATGCCGCTGATTAGGCCGCTCTCACACCTGAGGGTGGGATCTCCCTCCTCTGCTGCTCTGCTCTGACTTATATACTGGATTGATGAATTTTCTTTACTGTTTGTGCGTGGAGAATTTATTGTTTCTTTACTGGTTTGAGAGGTGACCCTTGGAGGTGCTTATGATGGATTTGTCAACTTGGAGATTGGAGCCGATGGTTTTTTTTGTTTGTTTGTTTGGAATTAAGGTTTTATTTTTGCCATAGCTTACACTGCATGCACATTCTTGTACCTAACAAGCAATACATGATTTAAAAAAAAAAAAAAGGAAAAAAAAGAACACGAATAGGAGTCAGAGTTTTAATGTATATTCTTCTGTGACGATATATTGAATAGAGATGTAGCCTGATTTATTCTATCTATGAACTGTGGCCTTTTCACTATAGTTTAACATCTCCAACAATGCCACTTCCATCATATTGAATTTGTATATAGCGACACAATCTTAATAGCTTGAGTACGAGAATATAGCACAGTATCAAAGATATACTGTCGGCACACTTGAGTGAGGGGTATGGTAGTAGAAAGGAAGATTGGTAGTAATTCATGTCCTTGATTTCTTTATAACACTCGGAGCGGTAACTAGCTATATATACAGGTGTGCATAATTAATTGAAGAAAAGAAATAAACGGGAAACTTGGTAAGAAACATAAGTGCAAACAAGTTTGACTCAGAAAAACTGCCAAGAAATGGCAAATAAAATATGTATAAACCGTGGAAAATCAACATGTAATGCACTTTCTGAAAAGGTCATAGTACATAAATGAAAATAACTGAAACATCCCACACATGCAATAAGAAAATATATATCCAATTATCCCATCGTTATTATGAAATATAAACAAAATACCTGTGGTATATACTCTAGCTGTAGTAATGTTCATAATCTATCGGTAAACCAGAAAATATAATCGTGGAGAGAAATACAAGTTTTTTAAAAGAAATATACTTCGGAAATGAATAGTAGGAAATTTCAACACATCATATAACCAAGTTTTATACTGTCTGGTTGGCCAACAAGGTAGATGTCCAAGAAAGCACTCAGTACCAGATATTGGGGTAGAAATGACTCACATGCCTGGTAAATGTGCAGTAGAGGATAACAGCATTTGTGCATATAAGTTGATTGAATATTAACATGAGAAAAGATGAAGCCAGTGATATAAGTAGTATAGGTGAAGTACAATATAAGTAGAATGAGATGCCTTTCTATCAGCAAAAATAAATCTTACATCCGGTACATTAGGTGAGTCAGATGCAGAGAACGCTGGAATATGAATCGCAATTTAGGATACAAGGTAGTGTAATAACACCTGTCAAAATGTAGTCACTCAAGGATGGGATTCACCAGAGGTAACCAGATTCAACCAGACATGGCAAGCAAATATACAAGACACAACCAGACGTAGCTATGAAATCCACATGATGCAATCAGAGGTAGCAACCAAATCTAAAAGATGAAATGAGATATAATAACAAAACATTTAAGACATATCTTGACATCATATTCGTGTCAAGAGCCATGGATCAATTTACCACATGTACAGAATACAAGAGTCAGACAGCTGACCTAGATCACACTTGGCAATTTATAAAATCTATCCGCAAAGGTTTCTTTGTTATAGTGCAAGTATCCTACAAAAGTAAGTCTATAGAAACAGCAAGTACTATACTAGCAAATATCTACTTCTATAACAGCCGGTAACTCTATAGGTACAAATGCTAAGTAGATGTTCTACACCTTGTTGGAAGGGTGGCATCGAGTAGGTCTAGGTTCTAAGGTATCGGAGGTGGCATCTGAATGACTGTGAAGAAATCTGATATCAAAGTTAGCAGTGACCCAAAGCCTCGCCATGAAAATACCACTTTCATAACCGCCTGTAACTCTAGGGATATTGATGGCAGATAGACGTTCTCTAGCTCGCTGGGCAGCCGATTTCAAGTGGGTCTAGGGCCTAAGGTGTGGGAGGCTGTGTCCAAACAACCATGAAGGAATCTGGCATCAAGATCAGCAGTTAGCCAAAGCCTCAGCAAGTAAATACCACTTTCACAACAGGCTGTTGTAGCTTGATGGGTATTGATATTGAGTGGACATTCAGTAGCTCGTTGGAAAGCTGGTGGCTAGTAGGTCTAGATACCAAATATTTGGAGGGTCTGCCCAATAGACTGTGAGAGAGGCTTGCATCAAAGTCAGCACCAAGGCAAAGGATCACCAAAGAAGTACCACTTCCATAACAGCCGGTTTGTCCATGGATGTAGATGCCGAGTGGATATTCGATAGCCCATTGGAGAGCTGGCTTCGAGTGGACCTAGGTGCAAAGGTATCGGAGGCTGTGCCCAAAGAGCCAAGAGGGAATCTGGCGTCAAACTGAGCACTTAGCCAAATTTTGTCCAGGGAATACTACTTTCATGACAGCCTATAGCTCTATGACTATTGATGCAGAGTAGATGTTTTACAGCTCGTTTAGAGGCTGGTATCAGGTGGCTGTAGGTCTCTAGGCATTGGAGGCTGCATCAGAATGACCATGAAGGAATTCGGTGTCATAGTCAGTAGTTAGCTAAAGTCTTGCCAAGAAAACACTACTTGTATCACAGCATGTAGAATCATGGGTATTGATACCATGTAGACGTTCTGCAGCTCATTGGTGTACTGGCATTGGATAGGCCTAGATACTCAAGCATTAAAGATTGTGTCCAAAGGGCTGTGAGGAAATCTAGTATCATAATCAGCACTTAGCCAGAGCCTTAGCAAAAAAGTACCACAGGTATAACAGCCTGTATATCCATGGATGTTGACACCGGGTAGACGTTCATTCACGTGTTAGAATGCTGTCACTGAGTGGGTCTGGATGTCAAGGTATCAGAGGCTGTGTTCAAAGGAGTGTGAGGAAGTCTGGCATCAAGGTCAGCACATAGCCAAAGCTGCACTAAGGTAATACCAACTTTATAACCGCTTGTAGCTCCATGAGTATCGATGCTGAGCAGATGCTCTATAGCTTGCTAGAAGGTGGGCATCGAGTGGGTCTGGTTCTACAGGTATAAGCAGCTGGATCTGAATGACTTTGAAGCGATCCGGTATCAAATTCAGCAGTTAGCCAAAGTTTTACCATGGGAATACAACTTTCATCACAGCCTGTTACTTCAGGGGTATTAATACCAACTAGGGATTCTGTAGCCCATTGGAAAGCTGGCATTGGGTAGGCATAGGTATCAAAGTATTGGAAGTTGTGTTCAAAGAACGGTGAGGCAGTCCAGGATCAAATTCAGAAGCTAACGAAAAGTGTGCCAACAAGGTACAACTTTAAACACAACCTGTATCTCAGCGGGTGTTCACGCTGAGTGGACATTCCATAGCTAGCTGGATGGCTGATATCGAGTATGTCTAGGTGCCAAGGTATCTGAGGCTGCACCCAAAGGACTGTGAAGGAATCTAGTGTCAAAGTCAGTACTTAGTCAATGCCCCACCAGGAAATACCATTTTCAAAATAGCATGTACCTCCATAGGTATTGGTGTCAAGTAGACATTTTATAGCCCGTTTAATGGTTGGGATAGGGTATGTCTGGGTGCTAAACTATTGGTGGCCGTTGTCCAAAGGATTCTGTAGTAATCTAGGGTGAAATCCAGCACTCAGGCAAAGTCTTACTAGCTTGTAACTTGATTGGTATTGGCCACAGTTAGATGTTATCTCACTTGGTAGATAGCTGACATCATATATGTCTGGGTACCAACGTATCACATACTGCGTCTCAATGGGACTATAGGAATCTGGTTTCAAACCAAGTACTCAAAAGGCTCTGTAGGTAATAGAAGTCAAAGAGGTTGTGTAGTTGCGAGAATGTGTGCCCCAGGAAAATGAACCATACCCGGTCCTGGGCCAGGTTACCACCAACAGACCTCAACTATCACTGGCTTTTAGAGGGAGATATTAGGTACATGGAAATCAGAGACAATTAGTGCACAGACATCACGGTAGGGTAACTGCATACAGACCCTCGATTTATAGAAGCTAAACACCCCCCTCTGGCCACCTTAAGGGACCAGCAGGTTATTAGCAAGATTTCGACTAGTGCATCCTATAACTAAAATGTCAAATCAAGGAAGCCTAGGTCATAACGCCATATATCTCGCTGCAGTCTATCGGACGGCATGCAGTTCGCAGGATATATGGGTGGAGACCTTTGGCAATGTCAGGGAAGTGTAATGGAAGAAGTGCACAAGAGGGGCATTGAGATAGACGGCTGCACAATAGGGGCTTCCTAAACTACGAGTTGAAGGTCATAGGACATTTCCGGAGAAATACTCTAAGAGGATGTCCCATTAGTGGAGGTTGTTGAGGACATACCGAATCCACCCATGCCCTTCTGAGATCACATATAGGTTGGTTAGTCCTAGGAATTGGACCCCTCTATAGAGGCAGGTGGACCAAAGGGAAGCATGCTCAGACAGCAAGACCTAGATAAGACATAGACCCCTAAAGAGGTTGACATGTCGGGCTTGCACTTGCGATTGGCACTAGGAAGTATTGCATGAAACTGATCACTTCATGACTGATGAGATTACTGGAACACTAGTCAACAAGACTAAGGTAATCCAATAGTATATGCAGATAACTAAGTTGCAGGCTACTGCTTGGTATAATAAATAGTGCAGTTGTCGCAACAGAGGAATACTATTCCATAACCCTAAAAGGGTGTGAGAAGGTTTAGGGTCAAACGGTGCACCCACCTATAAGATTCAGGACATTTGGGTATTAAAACTAGAGTGGTATAGCGGAGGCATAGTACTTAGTAGTAGTCTGCGAATACTCAGATGTGGGATATAAATATCGAAAGGCCTGCCAAGCTTTACAGATATCATTAAGCAATGGAGAAGAGCTCTTATCAATATAATTTTGTTTTCTCTATAATCTTTATCATTACCTATTTTATCCAGATGCGCCTTTCATGACAGATTCTCTGAACAAAGATATTGGCCTACATCCTTCAGTTATACTAGAGTTTGGCATCCGCCGAATAGTATATTGAGATTTCCCTTCTTACCAAGACTTACTGTATGAACTCTGAGTTCACTTCAAACTCAACCCTCAACTCATGCAGCGGTTACATTTTCGAAGCACCTCACAGTACCGTTTATGTTCCTACATTCTAAGAAAGATTCGAGATGCAGCTGCACGAAATTGACTTCATTGAAACCACAGAACCCTCAGCTTTCACAATCCCTTTGGGGATTCCAATGCGGGATTACTTCTCTTGGTTTGATCGCACTTGGCTGAGTCCAACCTTATTGTGGAGTTTAAGCAAGTTAAAAGACTTCGTTGAGTGGAGTACACAGTACTTTATTAAGCCACTAATAGGCACGTTAGGCCAAGGACAAACTAGTCCTTCTGCTTGGGCCTAAAAACCTATATATGTACTATAAGTACATTTTAAACATCAAAAAAAGGAAATCCAGGTTCTAAACCCAGAATCAGATCGCCCCCATCCTTCCACACTATCTCCAAAAGAATACCTGTTGCACCACCTGTGATTCATCAAATTTCTCAAACATTTTATGGGAGAAAGACAATATTGGCACTAGGTATCAGACCCAGATCCCAACAACACATGGTGAGAGTTAAAGGAATCAGATAATCTCTTCAACAGGATAGCGGAAGAACTCCAGAGCCCTATGAGTAGAATCATGGTGGGAGAATCGCTGGATACATAACCAGATCAATCTGCAACTGATGATTTAATACAGGTAAGTCAATCTACATTAACACCAGTTGATCTGCCATTCTGGAGAGAAATTGTATTCTGTGCTCTATGCTCTTGTAGCATGGCTAGCGCTTTCCAAATATCTCTGGCATCGATACTGAAGTGCAGGGAACATGCTACCAAGCCAGCTAAGTTGGCTAGTCGTCGGGGAATAACATTAGGTTGTAGTAGATAAGATATCAATATATCTTCCAACGAAGAAAATATCGCCTTCAAACATTTGAAGGGAGTTACCGAAGACAATACCTTAAAATTAGACTCTATCGCCCTGGCAACCACAGCAAAAGAAAAAACCACACCAAACTTTTCACTGAGTATTCAACCTATTGGTCAACAAACCTTTCACACCACTTCCCCCCTTTAACTTAAAGACCTTTCACCAAGAAATCATCTTCTATTAGTTGTTTTTTATCTACCTCCATCTACTGCGTCCATCCCAAGTGCCCTCTGGTGGCCCTCTGAGGCAGAGGAAGAGGCAGTGGGGCCACAAACCCTCTTGCCACCCAATTCAACTGCAGCCTCCATCTACAACAACACCGAACACTAGCAGATACTGATATAGGGGAGGGCTTCTGCTCACCTGTCCAGACCATCGTCGAAACCAGCAATCCTCCAGGCTCTGAGTCTCATGACGAAATTCTTGCTTTGGAGTACCTGGATAGTAACACTAATACTCTTCATGCTTCACAAACCGAGATCGCCAATATTACAAGCCAGGTATCATACCGTCTTCAGTCTCTTAAAGCCCATGTACTGGGGGTTCAAGAACACCACATCACAGATACCCAGGAGCTTAAGGACCAAGTTGCTACCCTCACCACCCAAGTCAGGGCCCTTCAGGCCCAACGCCAACAACACCCTGTCCCCCCCACGACCACCCTATCTACCCCCCTACCATTACCTCAACTACAGCAGACCTGGGCCCAGAAAGAGTCCTGAACATTCCCTACTAAGTGTACAACAACTTCACCAGCGAAAAATGCAACTCTTGCAGTTTTAACCAAACGCGACTACACAATCGTCATTGAAAGAGATCGATACCCCCTCTCAGAAAACACCAACCACCTCACTATCTCCGATGCTAACAACACAGCAATAAAAAAGGACTGGATTTTTAAAATTGAGTTCATGTGCAACTACCACACTTTTCTAATCACCAAGGATAACATCCCTGCCTCCACTGCCCTCAAATGCCACCTCTTTGGAATTGAGGAAGCTATCAGATCAACTGTTCGAGCTGCCAATAGCCTGAGAAAGGATGAAGTATGGTACAAAGTCATTATTCACAGCATTCCTACCACCTCCACTTTCCCCACTGCGCAAGCTGAGGTTAAAACCTTCAACCCTGGGATCCACCTTCCCCATCCTCCACGATGGCTCACCACTGACGTCCAACATGAGGACAAAGTAGCCTCTACTATGGTGCTCACCATTGTGGGCAAAGACCCCATAGAAAAACCTCTCCACACAGGCCACTTGACTTCTGGTAGAAAGTTTAATGTCAAACGCTACCTCACCTTCGACCATGACACTCGATGTTCCAGATACTTGCAATTCGGCCACCATGCCTCTCAATGTACCAAAGACCCCCAATGCGCTATCTGCTCCCCGGAGTACCCAGCCTACCTTCACATGTGTAGCAGATTAGACTGCCCCACTAAACTCAAGCCATTCCTACACACTATTATTCTTTGCCTCAACTGTGATAATAGTCACCTGGCCACCTCCAAGGAATACCCCACTTACCTTCACACACACCAGGCAGTGACTCATAGGAGGTATAAGGCTGCTCAGGTTTTAATTACTTGTATTTCCTCTATTTGTTAGGCTTTAGGCGGCGAGGAGGATCTTTTTTATTTTGGTGTTATTTGCCCTTTCACTGTGGGTTCCCATTCAAAAGATGACACTACCATTTAGGAGATGGGATTTCTGGACTGGCATGTTTGTTGCCTTGATAACTTGTATGTTAGTTCCACTTCATAGCCTCGGGCTACATAAGTGAGACCATGATGGATAATAATAATAATAATAATACTTCAAAATTGATTAAGGTACGAGAACAGATTGGTGATGGTCAAGACAAACATGTCAATGACATCGTATTGCTATTGATGCAGCTAGCCGGAGTGGAATGAGAGGTAAAAGAAATCAAGGGAGAAATACTGCGAGAACTAGAGGAAAAAGATGGATGCTCAAGATTGGTGTCAAGGGGAATACGAAGAAGTATGCAAAAGATTACAGGGAATGCTCTGGTAATAAAGCCCGCAGGGTCTAGCCAGCAACCACATGCTGGAAATAATAGTTACTAGCCTGCTAATGGAATGCCTAGAATTCTCTTCTCAAAGTGTTAGTCACGAGAAGGATGTCGACTGGGAGTTGAACGTGTAGAGGTTGGATCACATAATTTCCTAAAAGGTAATTCTGGCACTCAAAACCCCCAGCACTACCAGGGGAAAGAATCAAATGATGCCATAAGAGCATTCACAGACTCCTTGAACCAGGTACTAGCAGTAGTACTAGAACCAGGTGCTTCAAGACAAATACCCTTACCGGCTGTTGAGGAAGAGAATGATAATGACTATTACTCTCCACCAATGGACAGGGAAAAGGGGAAAGGCAAACAAGCCGCTGATATATCCCTCTCAGGGGCTCAAGGCTGAGATCCTGATGACTCTAGCGATGGCGACGATTATGAAGTAGAGAGAGGTAGAGGGGGAAGTCCTAGCAGTGGTCGGCAGGGACAAACATTAGAACAGTCTGGTATGGCAGAAACACTTGCCAATCTGATGGCAGTTAATATTAAGCAAGAAGCAGAACTGCCTACATTGTTGGAGGTGAAATCCAGATAAGACATTTTTTTTATTTTTATTTTTTTTATTTTTTATTTTTTATATCATATATTACTTGTTAGGTACAAGAACGTGCATGCAGCGTAAGCTATGGCAAAAAGAAAATCTTAATTCCAAACAAACAAACAAAAGAAACCATCGGCTCAAATCTCCACAAAGCAACAAATCCGTCGCAAGCACCTCAAACGGTGACCACTCCAAATAGTAAAGAAAAATTAACAAACTTCCAAAATAACAACATAGGAAATTCATCAACAGTAACGTGAAGCTTAATTCAGGGCAGCGGGGGGAGGAAGGTCCTCCCGGTGGGGTGAGAGCGGCCTAATTGGCGGCATTGGTGGCGGGAATCCGGTACCAGTAGTGCGGATGTAGTTGGCTAGGCCTAAGACGGCGTGGAGTGAAGACCAGATAGGTGAGCTTTGGCCAATGTCCGAGACTCCATGGAGGTAGAGTGCTCTTTTATCGGACTTGGCTGAGCATTGGAGAATTGCGTGAGTGAAGGTCTCTTCTTCTTCCTCGCAGAAGGTGCATGTTGGGGAGGGGTCGGGGTCCTCCCAGGAGTGGTGAGCGGCTAGGTAGCTTTTCCCAGCCCTTCCTTGGTGTATTCGTCCTGCTGTAAAGCGGTCCAGCCTCATGAAGGCGTCAGGCCTTAGTGTGGCTTCGTATGGGTAGTAGCGGGGGGGTGTGGCTTGGTGTGTCCAGTCTTCTAGGAGCCATGTCCTTAGAGAGGCCTTGAGCGTCTTGTAGCTTGATGGGGTAGGGGGTAGTATGGAGAGCCCTGGTTCCAGGGCCGGGTATGCAGGTGGGAAGGATGTGGCCTGCTCCATTATAGGCAGCAGGAGGTGAGCCATCGAATCGATAGGCAGGTGCCTCCTCATCGGTTGGTCTGCCTTGTATTGACGCCAACCCAGAGGAATGTAGTTTTGTTTTCTTCTTCTTAGTAGGGTCCAGTGCTCGGACCTATCCAGGTGGGAGATGTAGGAGGGGAAGTCCGGGGGCAGCCTGGCTGCTGCCGGGTTGTAGGCAGGAGAGGAGCAGGCTAACCGAAGCGCCGCCATCTTCTAGCGGTGTTTGATCAGAAGATCCAGGGGCGGGAGGCAGGCTTCTATGGCCCGAATGGTTGTTGGTGTTGAGCTGAAGGAGTTTGTGACCCATCTCATGACCTTGTTCCACAGGACCGACATCTTGTCTGCCGTGGCCAGCATAGGTGTGAGAAGGTCAGCCCCATGCGTGAGGATAGAAAGGATGAGGCCCATGGCGAGTCTCCGGCACATGTACGGTGGTATTCCGATCCCGGGAGGTGACAGCCTCCTGATAGCGGAGAAAGCCCTTGAGGCCAGTGTTAGGCATTTGATGAAATGGGTGGTTGTCTCGAGGGTGGGGGTGAACCAGTATCCTAGCCACCTTAGAGAGGAGGAGGGCTCAAAGACCGCACCGTTTAATGCTATAGGTAGGTTGGAGACTTGGGTCCTGTCTTTTGGTGTCCTCCAGTGGATCAGTTCAGTTTTGGGAATAGAAAAGGAAACTCCAATCTTCACTGCCCTGCTCTGAAGTAAGGAAAAAACAAATTGAAGATACCTAATATTCCCCCTATAAGAAGCAGTAGAAACCGTAATTGAAAAATCATCAACATAGGAAAAAAGTCACCCCTCGGGGTATGGAAACATGTAATTCAGAAACAGAAATCACAAATAACAAAGGAGAAACAGGGGACCCTTGAGGTGTTCCCACTTGGACTGGAGAAAACACTCCAGGGGCTCCCTGGAACAACAGTCGGCATGATCGGTCTGTAAGAAAAGATCTAACCCAGGCTACCAGGTATTTGGGTGTACCTTTGGCCCTGAGTTTGGCAACTAAGCAGCTGGAGGAGACCTTGTCGAATCCACCTTTAATATCTAGGAATAGGGAGGAAACTTTGGAGGAGGGGTCTTGTCTTGCCTTGACCTCTTGGGTCAGGGCTGCTGTGGCATCAAAGGTCGAGAGGCCGGCCAAAGAGCCGCATTGATTTGGGTTCAGAAGCCCCACTTCCCGGGCTATGAGTGAGAGGCGGGTTGCTACTATCCTGTCCAGTATTTTTGAAAAGGTTTCAAGTAAATCCAGATAAGACATATATGTCTGGATTATATAGTGTAACGACTATTTCGAAAGAAATTTGAGGATCCGGGAAAATGCTCGCAAGCTAGTCATCTACCTGCTAAATCTTATCAAAGGAGACATAGTTCTTCCTTTTATCATTGAGTACAGAAAGGCTATGGACAGACTTCAGCGGCAAACCCAACAGCCAGAGTTAGCTACGTGGACCCGGTTTGGACATGATATGATTAAATATTCAGCCGAGCTAGAAGCCAGAAGACTAGTGCTTCGTGACCTGAAGTAAGTCTAGTACGAAGGCAATGTTAAGCTGTTCTTGATGTTTATGCATCACCTCAATATTAGAGCTTGTATGACAGATGAGTCTAGGATAGTGGAAGTAGAAAATAAACTTCCAGAACAAATAGTTACCCGGTTATCGGCATTACAATACGATACAGATAAAGAATGGGAATTAGCATTGAGGCTGATTGTGTGCTCTGAAGAGGCATTGCTCACAAGGAAGAAGCTGGCAAGGAAACAACTACGCAAAGTATGAGAAATCTACAAAGCGAAAAGAAAAGAGTGACAGGACTCAAAACAGTAGGGACAAAGGCCTAATAAACCTGATGTCAAGGGAGGGAGAGACCCACTATGAAAGGGGAAATGGGACGATGAGCCAGAAATGCTAAAAAAGAAGGCAAGAGCGGAGACGAAAATGACGCATACAAAGTTGTGCCAGACTCGTACCGGTATTGTGCAAAGTGTCATAGACACTCGGAGGTGGGACAATAATTACACACATTATGGAAAGAAAAACGACACCTACCCAATGTGTTAGGGAGATGCCCATATATCGGCAGCAACAGTCAGTTTCAAACCGAGAAAAATAGGAATTCGGCATGCAAGATCTGCTATTTTAAAGCCTAAACTAGTAGACAGAGTCACTACTATCAAGCAACTATCTCAAATGTATAGGATCTGGGAACTGGAGGAAGACAAAGAACAGACTAAGGTCAGTTTACAGGTACCAACCCCGGCGGCGTTTGAGTAGTTGGTGTCCATACGGAATTGGAATCAAAATTGGAACCCCATTTGGCTGAGCTATCTGGGGCACCAAGCAGGATGGCGATCAGGTAGTCCGTGTGCAACTAGGGGAGTTGAAACTCAAAATGATCAAATCGGTGTCAAGCAACTCTTTCCTGTCAAGATCAAAGCAAGTAGGATGCAGGGGAAGGGACCCTATGAGGGACTTGTGATCTCGAACATAAGGAATCGATATATAGAGAGTCTTGACCTAAAGAGAGAATAGTTGACATACTCAAATGACCTGTGACCCAACAGTACAAAGTTCCTCGAAACACCAGGTGGCCACTCGCCACTCGTATGCAAGCAAGTTACTAGAGCAAAGAAGTTGGAACATCACAATACAAGACCTACCTGATAATAATACCAATCAGAGGACAACAGAGGTGGGCCATTCCCCCTATTACTCGAGTCTGAGTCGTATTATATGCAGGTACTGTCTTGCCTTTTGACCAGAGTGTGGGGAAGAGATGTACCGCTTTAGCGCCTAAGGCCCATGTTAGGGAAGTTGATGGATAACTGGAATCCTAAGGGAAAGGAGCGGTGAATATGGGAACCCCACACTGGAAGAGTAAAATGGCTTTTAGGCGCCCAAAAATCTACCGTAAGCCTAGAGCTAGCCTGTCTGGAGAAGGTATCGAGCCTGAAGTCTGGTCGCGCACAATTGTGTATCGGTGAAATGCTACTTAGTATGTAGTCCCAAATTGTTAGAGCTAAAAATCACAAGTTTAGTGGAGGAGACCTCAGTGGTCGAAACTACATGAGCGTAATAACAAACATCTTATTACCTACACCTAACACCAATGATGACTAAATACAAGAACCAAGAAAAGCTAATCTACACTAAGTCTGTAGAATTAGACACTCCGAAGATAAAGTAATACCACTGTCCATGGGGGATTGCTTACCTTCATATACATGATAAGTGTTACAAAGTTAAAGTTTTGTTAGACACAGGATTCAACGTGTTCCTTATGAGTCAGGACCTTGTTTAAGAGCTTCGCATTCTAATAGCAGAATGCAACAATGCAGTTGACATCATCGGCTTTGATAGAACATCAGCGGCCTGAGGAGGGAAGTATTATACCCTACTTATAAAATGGCAAATAGGTAAGAACCGATAAATATCAGAAATATCTTGTGTAATTGCTAAAGAAGAGCACTACGGAATGATAATTCCCTTTGGTTGGTGGCATTGTGAACACCCAGTGTCACATATAGAAGATGGAAAAAATTAGACTTTCACTGTAAAGAGTTGCGAAAACTGTTTGGAAGAAGATTCAGAAATAGTAGATATGTTCGGATATGATGAATCAGTTGCTTGGGAACCCAATACCTGTCCTATCAGGCGAATTAGAACAGTCAAAGACACGGCGGTACTGCAATCATTACTAAAGGAATAGCCGCATTACAAACATTTGTTTGATGCCCAGACAGCAGAAAAGCTTGCCCCCAGATGAACCTTTGCCCAAGAAATCAGATTAGTCTCTGGATTAACACCCCCTTAGGGACCGCTGTATGCATCATCTTAAAAACACCTTAAGGGTTTACTAGAATACTTGGAAACAATGATCAAGCAGTAAAGAATTACTCGAAGTCAATCGCCATCAGAAGTACCTATATTGTTGGTATCCAAACTGGATGGCAGACTACGCTTAAATTGTGGACTACTGAAATCTGAATAAGATTACCATCCCCAACAAAGATCTACTTCTATCAATGTCTGAACTTGGAGACCGAGTAGCTGGCGCCACGATCTTCACCAAGTTAAACCTTAAAAAAGGTTACGACTTGTTCAAGATTAAGGATAGAGATGAATGGAAAACAGCTTTCTCAAAGAGATACAGGCACTACAAATATAAGGTTATGCCATGTGGATTGGTCATTGCTCTGACAACTTTCCTAGATATGATGAACCCAGTACTTAAACAATACTTAGAGGTGGGAGTTATATCTTACCTTGATGACATGCTGATATATTTAAAGGATGAAAAGCAATTTATCGAAGCTGTCAAAAGGGTTTTAAAAAGTCTATCGCATTTTCAGTTCGCCGTATCACTAAAATAGTTGACCTTTCATACCAAGCAAGTGGAATTCCTAGGCTACATTATGGCGGTCGAAGAAGTGTCCATGAGCACATGGATGATGGAATCAAAATGGTTGGGAAACCACCCAAGTCAGTTGAATAAATGGAGGTCTTGATTGGATTCACTAATCATTACCGATAATTTATAATAAATATCTCCTCTATCTGCAAGCCCTTGAGCGAGATATTAGAAGGAAATCCAAATGATTTTGAAAGGGTAGTTGAGCAGGATATGGCACTTGAGGAACTAAAGTAGTGATTCACCATAGCCCCCATACTTTACCACTGTTTTCCGAAAGAGAAAAAGTGTTGGGAACTGATACTAGCAATTTTACTCTTGGTTGCGTCGTTTTTCAATACTTTGAGAAAATACTACATTGAGTAGCATTCCATTCGTGAAAGTTGAATTCAGCGCAGTGCAATTACAAGCTTCATGATAGGGAACTTGACACAATTCGAAAAGCATTTCAGGAATGGAGTCACTACCGGATGGGAATGGAAAAACGGCTTACAGTCTTTACCGACTATCAAAACACGTGATACTTGCTCACCTCAAAAGCCTGGAGTGGCCGTCAAATTCAATGGGCTCAGATGTTAGTGGAATACAATTTCTGTCTTGTATACTAACAAGGCATGTAGGGCGGAAAGCCTGGCATATTAAGCAGATGGCCAGAGTACTATCCTGCGGAGAGAGCTACCCATAGTGCTTAGAAAACCCTGAAAGCACCAGATTTCTTGGTTACACTAGTAGCGAGAGTAGGCGATGAAGGAGAAGACGGGTATGGGGAAAAGGATTGGGATTTGGAACCACGATGAGGTGAAAACAAACCCGTAATTAGGATTAAAAGGTTGAGCAAAATGGCATGCTTGCCAGCAAAGGGCTCAAGAATAGCAGAAGGATATGACCTGTACGCCATAGAGGATGACATTGTCCCGAAATATGGGCAAGCATTAATAAGGCTGGGAGTAGTCGAAGGGCTACTGGAAGAAACCTATTGAAGAATTGCTCCAAGAAGTGGGCTAGCAGTTGGAAGCATAACCTCCACTGGATGAGGAGTAATCAATACCGATTAAACAGATGAACTCAAGATCACACTATTCAACCATAAGAATATAGACTGCCAGAAAACAATACGTGATGGCATAGCGCAACTAGTGGTAGAAAGAATTAATACGTTAAATATGATAGAGATTGACTACTTGAATGACACAGAATGCAGGACTGCAGGATTCGGAAGCTATGATATAGTGAAAAGATCCTGGATCATGTCAGAACTGGAACCCAGTATCATATACATACAGGTATCGGCTAAAGACAGTGAGCATTAGTACGACATTTCAGAACTAGCGGAAAAAGTTCTATTGTCAAATGCAATTATCCTACAAGAAGGTATGAAATAGTTTAATCTTGAACTCTTGAACGAGATACAGGCGGCTATCGAAAGAGACCCTGATTAGGGGCAACAGATAGAAGAACATATCAGATTAAGAGATTAAGGAACAGATTGCCGCTAGGATTAGACATTAACTGACGATCTACTATATTATAAGCAAAACCTATTTGTACACGAGAGACAGGCACTATACAACAAGAGCGTGGAAGCATGTCACAATGCAAAGATTGTAGGACATTTTGGACAAGAGAAAACCTAGGAAATTATTGTGCAGGACTTCCATGGGAAAGGACTGGTGGAATGGGTCAATAACAATGTATGATCCTGCGATGAATGCCAACAAAACCAGTCGCCTAGTCTCGCTAAGTATGGATTATTGCATCTACTGTAAATCTCCTATGCAGCATGAATGTCCATCTCTGTAGACTTTATCACAAAACTACAGGAGTGGCAAGGATGTACTCAAATCATGGTCATAGGTGATAGATTCACCAAAATGGCACATTTCATCAGATTAGGGACATCAGCTATGGCAAAAGATGTTGAAAACGCATTCCTAAAAGAGGTCTGGAGGCTGCATGACCTGCCAATTGAAATCGTCTGCGATATGGACTCCAAGTTCTCATGAGAATTCTGGAAATCCCTATGCAAAGTACATGAAATTAAGCGAAGAATGTCAACAGCATACCACCATTAAACCAATAGACAGACACAACGTACCAACCAAGTGCCGGAAGGATACCTGGAAAGTATTATCAACTATGATTAGAATGACTGGTATCAGCTATTACCATTAGCCAAGCACACCTATAACAATTCCGCTACCAACACTCATGCGACGTAGCCATTCTATACTAACTACAGATTTCATCCACAGATAGAGTGGATGATGGAGTGAGAAGCTAAAAATCTTGGTGTAATATTCTGCGCAAACTAGATTAAGACGATACATGAAGGCGCCAGAGGATCATGAGAAGAGAGTAGAGAAGGAATATCAAAATACTAGGACCGAAAAGCAAGACAACAGCTAGATATCAAGATCAGGAACAAAGTAATGGTAAATGTAAAAAACCGTCACATATGACCAAAATCCTAGGCGCTAAGCACAAAGATTTACGGCCCCTTCCCAATATTGGAAAAATGTAAATCATGAGTATTTAAGTTCAACATAGCGGATGGAGCGAATATCCATCCCCTATTCCATGTCATATTACGAGAACCGTATCGCAAATCGGTTTTTAACAAGCACCAACAACCTCTCCTGAGAACTGGAGGATATCGCTGGCAATCCACAAATGGGGCCAGAAAAAAGTTGGTAAGAAGCGAGATATGTTCTTACAGGAAGCGAGTACGTGGCCGCTATCAAGAAAAGCGTGAACTATGGTACTTTGTCAAGTGGTAAGGGTGTTCAGAAAATGAGAAAACATCGGAGCCAGCTACCAGTATAGAAAATGTAGAGGAAGTTGTGAAAAGTTTTCATAATAAAAATCCGGACAGGCTAGTAAGGGCCAGATCTAAGCCATTGAGTAAAAGGATTACCTACTGTGGCTATGCAAACATGGGAGGATTTTTATCCTGACTACACTGAGTCTTAATATGTATACAGAAAGAGTTGTAAAAAGTTATAAAAGCATTTGAGGCAAAGCCTGGCAGGAGGGAGCTCATGTTAGGCATATGGAAATATGAGACAATAAGTACACAGACCTCATAGTAGGGTGACTGTGCACAGACCCTCGATTTAACGAAGTCAAGTACCCACCTCCGACCCACTTATGGGGCCCCCAGGTTATTAGTAAGAATTTGAGAGTGGCCTCCAATAACTAAATTCTTACAGCAATGAAGCCCACTGCATAACACCTGATACGTCGCCACCATCGGTCCGACCATATGCCGTTCCGAAGATATAGGGGAGGGGACATTTGACGACATTTGGGAAGTGGAACAGATGATATCTGTGAGAGGTGCATTGAGATAGTACGCTTCAAGGTCAGGCTTCCTAAACTAGGAGTGGAAGATGACGGGACATTTCCAGAGAAATACTCCTCGAGAATGTCCCATTAGTAGAGGCAATTGAGGACATACTGAATCAACCCATACCTTTCAGAGATCAGGTATAGGTTGGTTGGTCTTAGCAATAATACCCCTCTATGGAGGCAGGCCGACCAAGGGAAAGCATGCAGAGACAGGAAGACCTAGATAAGTCAAAGACCCGTAAATATATTGACACAACGGGCTTGAACTTGCGATTGGCACCAGGTAGCGCAGCAAGAAACTGATCACTTCATGACCGAAGAGACTACAGAAACAATAGTCAACATGACTAAAGTAATATAATTGTCTATGCAGATAACTAAGTTGAAGGCCACTGTTTGGTATAATAAATAGAGCAGTCATCTCAATGGAGGAATACTATTCCGTAATCCTAAAAGGGTGAGGGAGGTTTCAAGGTCAAACGTTGCTCGCAATGACAAGTTTCTGGACTCTTGCCTATTAAAACTAGAGTGGTACTTCAGAGGCATAGTAGTTAGAAGTAGTCCACAAATACTCAGAGGTGGGGTATAAATATCCAAGTACCTCTCTAGCTTTACAGATATCATCAAGCCACGGAGAAGAGATCTTAGCAATGGAATTTTGTTTACACTATAATCTTTATCTTTACCTATTTTATCCAGATGAGACTTCTGTGATAGATTGTCCCAACAAGGATTTTGCCCTACATCCTACAGCTATACTAGAGTTCGGCATCTTCCTTACTGGAGAACTTGTATCCCTTTCAGTCTATAATTCTTTTTGAACTTAAAACTGCTTTCTTACCATATCTTCTGTTTTTGCTACTACCTCAAGGTTTGCTTTCTGCCAGGGAGGCTGGTTCTAGTACTTACCATGGCTAGTATAGTATCAGATCATTCTTGATCTAGCCATGCTAGTATGACCTCTAGGTGAAAGTGACCAGATCTAGAAACAGGGCTTGCCAACTCCTCTGCTAGGAAGTCTGTATGATGTTCAAGAAAATCCTAATTACCACTTGACACCCCAATATCCCGGGTCACTACCAGACACTCCAGGCATCTCCTCTTACCACCAGAAGCCCCTGACATCCAATATTACCACTAGATATACCAAATGCAATGGGAACATCCATGGTGCCTCTGGATTCCTGGGACCTACCAGGGTGTCCATGGCACCACCTGATTTACAGCATGCATGAGCAGTAGATGATACCTGCCTCTTGTCCAGACATGGTACCTGTGCAACTGATGCAGCTATCCGTTTTGTTGATATAGAATATCAGGAATTCCAAGCCCATACGGATAATACTTTTGCAAGTAAATTACCGACTCGCCACAATATCTGTTGAGAGAAGAAAAAGCTCCTAGAAGATGGGTACTTCTCAAGTGGATACCAAACACTAAGGTGACTTGAGGGAGATGTAGGCCAAATCTTTGATTGGAGAATCTGCCAAGGAAGGCTCATCTTAATACATAGGTAAGGTAAAGACTTTAAGTGTAAAACAATATTATACTGATAAGATCTTTTCTATATTCATTGACGATGTCTGTAAAGTTTTGGAGGTACTGCGATATTTATATCACATGTCGGAGTGTTAGAAGACAAGTTCTAACTGCTGTGCTTCGAAAGTATCACTCTAGTTTTAATATACAAGTGTCCAGGATCTTATAGGTACGAGTACCATTTGACCCTGAAACTTCTCCCTCCCTTTCATGGTTACAGAATATTATTCCTCAGCTAAGATAACTGCGCTATTTTTTATACCAGAGAGTTGTCTTCAACTTAGTTGTTCGCATAGACTATTATATTACTTTAGTCTTATTGACTATCATTCCTGTGGTTTCTTCACTCAGGAAGTGATCAGTATCATGCCGGACTACCTAGTGTCAATCACAAGTCCAAGACTGATATGTCAATATCTTAAGGGCCTTTGACTGATGTAGGTCTTTCTGTCTGAGCATGCTTCCTCTTGATATGCCTGCCTCCCCAGAATGCTGGTATTACTAGGACCAACCAACTAACAGCTGATCCCAGAATATTATGGGTATATGCGGTGTGCCCCTAGCAGCCTCTGCCATTGTGACATCCTGTAGAAGTATGTTGCTGAAAATGTCCTCTCACCTCTGGCTAGTAATTAGGAACCCTAACCTTGAAGCTTACTATCACAATGCACCTACACTGGAATCCTTGCATTCCACTTCCCAGATGTTGCTAAAGGGCTCCTCCCATGTATCCTGCGAAAGGCATATGGTTGGACAAATGGCAGCAATGTATATGGTGTTCCGAGGTGGGCTTTATTGATGTGACATTTCAGTTATTGGACGCCACTCTTGAAATCACGCTAATGATGTGTGAGTACCATAATGTGACCAGAGACAGGTGTTGGCTTCTCCTGAAAATCGAGGGTCTTTGTGCAGTTACCCTACTGCAAGGTCAGTTCACTTTGTCCCATACTTTCACATGCCTAACATAAGCTTCTTCCTACCAGGTTTTGCCTTGAATCCCTTTCTAACCTTCTATTTTTATATAAACTTCAGGATACTTTGTGGTCTGGGTAAACAACCTCCAGCGTTGCCTTGGCCACAGTTGGAAAATCTTTTCCTCGCTATCCTACTTCTATCCTTCCTGGCATATCCAGATATTCACCATGAAAACCTTCTACAACTTCTTCTTTGTTTCGATACTCATTGTTGGCTTCCTGGTATTCTCATCTTGGGAACACTCTCCTGCTATTTCATGAAGTGCCACTGTTCCCACTTTTTCTGATTGAGACTATAGACTCATTTCCTGTAAGAGTGCATCTCACTTCTTACTATTTTTTTAACCTTCTCCTGGTGTATCCTTATCATTATCTTCCTTCTCTCTATGGGGTTGTTGATCATTACTGTCAATTGATTCCTGATAGCATTCTAGTAGTGCCACATAAAATATGGGATCGATGTTCCATCGCTTGGGTATGTTAAGCTTCAACCTGCGTAATACTCTTTTCTCTAAGATTTGAAATTGGCTGCAAAGATTTGGACCTAGCTTCTTACACTTTCATTACATACGTATGCTTTTAGTGTTTAGGATTACTTTGTCACCAATTTTGGAAGTCCAGTTGTTTCCTTGTATTCCGCTTATAATATTTTGCCATTCCTTGACTAGTTTTTGCTAATGACCCTCTCAGTAGTTCATATATCGCCTTAATCCTGTTTGCGTAAAGTGTTGTTCACAGATTTTCAGCATCTCACTCCTTTGTTCATTCTATCTGTGGATGGAATCTATAATTCAAATTGAAAAGTGAGATCCCATGAGCATTTGTAGTGGAATTGTTATAAGCATAGTCAGCCAATGATAATAACTGATACCAGTTATCCTGATCATTGTTCACAAAACTTGGAAGGTATCCTTCCTGCAATTGGTTGGTATGTTCCATTTGTCCATCAGTTTGGGGATGGTATGCCATTGACATGTTTTGCTTAATTTCCAACACCTTGGAAAGGGACTTCCAGAAGTCTCATGGGAACTTTGAGTCCATGTCTGACACATTTCCGGTTGGTAGGCCATGTAGTCTGCGGACTTCTTTTAGGAATTCGGTTGCGATATCCTTAATGGTTACAGATATTTCTAGCCCGATGAAGGGTGCTATTTTCCTGAAGCGATTTACTACTACTATATTATACCTACAATCTTGTAACTCATGTAGTTGTGTAACATAGTCTACTGATATTTATGCCCATACCGAGTAGGGTATTTGCAATCGTTGCAATAATCCATGCTTAGTATGTCTAAGGGATTTGTTCTCTTGGCATTCATCGTAGGATCATACATTGTCAATGACTCACTTCAAAAGTCCTTTCTAGTAGAAGTCTCGCATAATGATTTCTAAGGGTTTCTCTTGCCCAAAATGTCCTGCGCTCTGTTTATCATGATATCTTTCTGTAAACTTGCTATATAGCATCTGGTTGCCTGGTATAAACTGCCTTTGCTTATAGTATACTAGATTGCCATTTAGGATCCAATCCTCGGTGAAATCTTTTCCTTCATCTTGTAACCTAATAAGTTGTTTCCTCCTTTGCCTCCAAGCTGCATCCATCCTGATAGCTTCCTATATCTCGTCTAAGAATTCTGGATTATCCTAATTCAGAACTATCTGTAAGATAATAGCATTCAACATTAGAACTCTTTCCTGTATCTCTGAAATGTCATACCAATATTGGTTGTCTTCTGCTGATACCTGTGAGCATCTGATCCTAAGTTCTTATTCCTTGATGGTTAAGGATCTAGTTGTATATCAGTGGTTCCAAATTTCTGAGTTCCGTATTTTATTTCCTTTAATTTTCCTACTTCCGTAACTAGTAGCCTACTATCTCAATGTGCATCCTATAGAATCCTTTCGTTCTACTTCACAAATAACGCAAAAGGTGTCCTCTCGTATACTCTACAAGCGGCATGCAGTTGGATGCACAGTAGTGATGTATATGATGTTATGAAGTAGTCTGCATTGATGTTACATTTCAGTTATGGGACACAATTCTGAAAATCTTACAAAGGTCATACAGGCCCCATAAGGGGGCCCAAAGGGGTATGTTGGCTTCTCTGGAAAATCCAGAGTTTGTACGCAGTTGCTCTACCCGAAGGTCTGTGCAATTTGTCTCAAATTTCCAGATACCTGATGACGTTCAGGACAGTGCAAGCAAATCTGGATCTAGGCATATTCAACTAGTCCAAATAGTCTGCTACTGTTTAGAAAGTATAGGCTTTGGGAAGCAAGAATTGAGTTATATTAAACTACTAATAATCAGTAAATACAGGACTTGAATTAGATGAGGTAGAATTAGCACCATGAGTTAAGCCAAAAATTGACAATTGGCCTCAAGCTGGCAAGAAACTCAACACTCAAGTTAAGATAAATATTCTTTCTATAGGTATGTTCAATTTATTTAAACTTATGATATAACTTTAAGTAAGATAAGTGAATAATCAGGAATCAAGGATACAGAGAAACTTCTAAAATCTAAGAAGTATTCCACAAAAGAATCTGATCTGCAATGACATCCACAAGTTATAGCATTTATGTACTTTCAAAGACTGAGTGTGACAAATCCAACTTGGAGCAAGACCAGAATGGAGTTGGCTCTTCCTGTAGCTTGTGGAGCAGACAAGGGGTAAAGGGTTACTTTGCATATTGCTCGTGATAAGTGGAAATGGATCTGCATGAGACAGATTAATTGTTGCAAGTGTCGACATCAAGAACACTTTATTTTCTGACCAAATGAAGACTGTATACCCCTGGTAATCTCCGAGTTTAATGCAAGTACCAGAGATACTGTAACTTCCTATAGTTTGGCTACAGCAATTACAAACTACAGGGCCAGCTGTGAGGCAGGCAGTAGTGATGTAGAAGCTGTGGGTAACAATTCAGCTGGAAAAATCCAACTTTTTACTTAAAAGTCAGGAGCTAATCCATCAACTCAGAGTAATATTTCCAGAGTCTTCTCAGTATTAAGAAGTCGTAGAGCTGCAAGGTGATAAAATAAGTTGAAATATTGATATAAAAGAAATTCCACAAACATGTATACCAAAATCATCATGAATGTAAGGATGTGATTGCATATCAGCAAAATGAATTCATTCTAACTCTCCAGGAGTTCTGACCATTGATAGTACGGGGAGAGCTGGATGATAATAGAAATCTAACAATGAATGTTGTATCCAATCTTGGACCAAGACAAAAACCAATTGTCCTTATTACTGATTATGTGTCAACCTTTAACTCACATGATGGGTGCCACTATCCATGGATGAAAGAGGATGAACATTAACTAAGAAAAATGTTACAAAGGAAGGATATTATGGTTTCAGACTTTGTAACTCCATGGAGTAGATTGTAGGCACCAGATTGGATTCTAGTTGAAAATTTGCCAGACTATAGAGCATCAGCGGAACTGGATCAGCAGTATAGTATGTGTACTGCTACAATGCATGTTGAATATAGAAAGAATGATTAGTGGACAAGTGGGGATTTTGTTTTGCAGGTTCAGAAGCTAGCTATTTTGCTGTTTGAGCTGATATTTCAAGGATGTATGGGCTATTTCTTATTTGATAATACAACTAGTTATTCCACATTTACACTAGTTGTATGGAGAGCAAAAAGTATGAGTCTAAGGTCTAGTGGTGCCCAGAAGCGATTACATACAGGAATCAATACTACAACAAGGGAAATACAGCTAACAGTCAATAAAGATAGCATTGCAAAACGATTAAAGAAAGTATTAGAGGAGTGGCAATTATGGAAAAGGAGCTTAAGGCTTCAATACTGTGAAGGTGAAACTGACAAGTTGCTAAAGACTTTTCTTGCTGGTGGAACATGCTGTGCACATGCAATCATTGCTGCTGAATACAACTTCCAAGCTTAAAAGTGCTGGCTTTAAGAGGAAATTAAAAGCAAGAATTATAACGTCTTGTTTTATCCTAAGTTTCATTGCAAGTTAAACATGCTTGAATATGTTTGAGAGGGGGTAAATGGATATACAAGAAATAAATAGGGGTAGAGTATTAAGACACGCGGATAGCTAATTCTTGAAGCACAAGAGTCTGTTGCTAGCAAATTGATATGGAAGTTTGCAAAGTCGAGAGAGAGAATTGTACAAGCATATGAAGAAGAAATTCAATCTAGGTTGACAGAATTCTCAACAGCTGTAAAGCAAGCCTAAAAAGGTCATAGGCGTATAAGTGAATCTCAGAATCTTGCATAGTATAACAATTTACTGTAATCATGTATATCATTACCCCTTTAATAAGTACAATTATTTCCGGTTCTTAGCACTGACTTCACTCGCTCAGTAAAAAAGTACTACACAACTATGCAATACTTTTTCACTAGCTTGGTACATATTTTAGATGACATGAACAACACATATTTTAGATTCAAGACATTAGAGATGCCAGTTTTATTCAACTCTTATACTCTTTCCCTTAAAGACATATATGCTTTACTGTACTTACTCTATTGCTTGCATTCATTTATTCTTTTTAACAAACCAAAGTGGAAAATACAGTAATATAAATAAAAGATAAACACACATTCATTGCTCACACGCTCCGCGCCCTCTATTCACCTCTCACTTGAAAAATTACCACTTTCGGTCATCCCTAAGCTCTTAGTTTTTGGGTGGTAACCAGCTAGACATACCAATTTTTGCCTCTCGCTTAGGCTTCATTCTATAAGCGATGTCACAACCCACCACAGTCACTGCCCTGCTATCACTCACAACACTGGAAGGGCCTCTCGCCCAAAATCCCGAGTCTCTGACCGCTCCCACCCATATGCAGGAAGAACTGCTCTAGTCCCTACTGCCCCTGCACTTGTACCAGCTGCCTCTATTCACTCCTCTCCACCTCAGAATCCATCCTGGTCCTCCTCTGTGGGCCCCCTAGAGTCCAACCTACCCCTACTTAGGGAAATGGACAACTGCAACACCTCCAACCTCGCTACCAACAGGGATATGTTCTCCAGACTCTGGGACGCTGATCTCAGAGGTTTATCGGTGGGCGAAGCATCGCTCCTCTCCCTTGTAATAACTGCAGTTAAAGGAATAGCAGCCCTCCATGACAGAATCAGTTCCATCGAGATGAGACTTGTCACCCCCCCGACCCAGAACCAAGGCAACACGGGCCCTGCCCTAGCCTCAATTCAAGCCACAGTGGCCAACCTCTCATCCCGAGTGGCAGCCTCTCTCTCGGCGAAGACTGCCACACAACAAAACATTAAACACGCTGGTCAATATACCAAGGTATCAGCAAGAGATCCAGTGGCCCAAACTAATCCCGCAACTAGGCTGGCCGACGATTTCGACCCAACATCCCCCGTTATGATACCGCTACCGGGAAATGGTACGGAGATCCAAACTCCCACACCGTCAAATACCTGTACTCCTGAGAGGCTCAGGCTTTCCACGAGGGGAAATACAGTGCATACACCTTTACCCCTGTCTACTTAGAGCCAGCGCTTAACAAGGCTCTAAGCAAAGCAAAACCCAAACCATCCACCTATGCCCCGGCTGCTGCCCCCCAAGCGCAAACCGCTAGGAAGAAGTCTAGAAGGTCGCAGGACGAAAACCAGGCCTCGGCCGTCCAAGTCACAGCATCCAAGATGGCGGGCCCCTATGTTCGAGGGCCACCCCCCCTGCCAGCGGCCGACAGAAGGTTCTTTTCAGCAAGGGAAACCCCACTTCCACACCAGGATGCGCTTCCGATAGCTGCTACGGCCCCGGACATAGCAGCCCAAGTTCTCAAGGAGGCGAATTGCCCTCACCCCCTGTACTTCAGTGCCTCTCTGAATGCCAGAGGTGCCCTCACACTTACATCTCGATCGCTACATACCCCAGCCACTGCCTACTCCCCCTTCTACGAGGCCCTAGCCACTAGGTTTAACAAGGCCTTCCCAGTTGGTGACAACCCATTCAGGCCATTTAGGCTGGCGCCCAACGAGCTCCAACTCGCCATCCACGGCCTCCCAATACCCTTCCTCACTCAGAACCAAGAAGAACTCCATTCGGAACTGGGAAATTCAATCCTCAACCCAACTGGTGTGACCACATTTACTGCCAGATACCTTCCACCAGACCCTGAAATAAGGGCAACCAAAAACTCTACTTCCCATGTTCTATCGGTTCTTCTTGCTGATGTTGTGGAGATAGGAAAGACCATCTACCGCTATGCCAAACCACCCAAGGTGGACATTTGCCACTCTAAGAGCAGGTATATGCAGTGCAGGAAGTGCTGGAAGTTTGGACACCCCTCACCGATGTGCAAGGAAGGGGCCTCAGTCTGCCCGCTTTGCTCCGGATCTCACCCTCAGTCTGCTCACAGATGTACGAACCCAACATGACCTAATGATGGGCACCTCAAAGCAGTTGCTGCTTGCTGCCCAGCGTCCCCCCTCAAGTGTCCCAACTGCTCTGGGGAGCACTCCGCGACCAACAATGACTCTCCTTCCCACCCTAAGTCCCCTGGCTAGGGACGACCTCCCCCCTCAACGCTATGAGGAGGGCATGGAAACAGACGAAGACAACTAAAGACCTGCCACCCCGAAGTATAAGGGGAAACAGACCGACAAAGGAGTGGAAGAGACTTCACGATCATCTACTACCCGTACTCTCCCAATGAGCCTGTTCAAGGCCCCTATAACCAGAGGCATTGGCCCTCCCCCCCGTGGGCTGACACATTTTCCTCTGAAGACCCGATTACCGGTGCATAAAGGTGAATCACTCTACCCGCACCTCGCCCATAGGGGCACCTCCCCCATCCTCTCTTAAGCAACTTTTTTTTGTTCAACATAACTGTCTGGGAAGCTGGGATCTGTTTCTTTCTTCATTCAATAGCTTTCAGTCCTTGTAAGTCCCTCCACAAATAATACTGCTGCAAGATCCCCCGATCTACCGCAACAGGCTCCCTACTTTTACTTCCTTCAAATCATTCGCCCAACATTCAAAAAAGGAACACCTCCCAAGGTGGCTATATATGTTTGCTTGAATTTTTTGAATGTTTTTTCTATACTTCCTTGCTTTTTTGATCGGCCTGATTTTATGGCAATTGATGTTTACTCTCCCCTGGGGTTATTTGACTCCAGTCACTCAAGGTTTGGAGCCTACAACATATACTCTACGGTCGGCACCTGCTCTGGAAACAGGACTATCAGCCCAAGTATTTGCTTTCCTCGCAATGCCTTCCCTACACTTGTGACAGGCGACTGCAACATACACCATCTCCAAGCTGACCCACTGAGGGCCATCTCATCTAACGAATTTTCAACTTCCAACCCTTACTGCGAACTAGCAAGAGACTGTGCCTTGGAACTCTCCAACACCCTAGGAGCCTATACGAGGTACCCCTTGGACATCAACACCAGGCCTGGAGTCATTGACCTGGCCTTCACCAATGCCCCACTTACCCATTTCCTGCAATATTGGTCCACATCCCTTCCGGAAACCGGATCGGACCACTTCCCAATATCAATCACGTTCACCGCACCTCTCCTCCATACACCTATTCCAATGCCCTACTGGGACAAAACAGACTGGGTGGCCATTGAAGAAGAACTGATAACGTAGACATTCCCACCCCCCAGCCCGAATCCTGGCGATTTAGACCTAGACGATTGGCTACAAAGGCATATGTTTCCCCTTAAAACCCTCCTCTAAATGTGCACCCCATCCAAAAGGGTCACCATTCACTCGAAGCCCTGGTGTAGCATGGAAATTACCCACCTAAGGAAGGCACACCACCGCGCCTCAAGGGAACACAGACAAGATGCCACCTCTCAATCTCTGAAGGAGCTCAAGTCCCACTGAAACCACTACTTTAAAGCGATAAAGAAAGCCAAAGCGACTTACTGGAAGGAATTCCTGGCTGGGGTGACGGATGCTTCAGTCTGGAAAGCTAAGAAGGCAGCGATGGGTAGGGAGGAAGACAGGTTTCCCGAGCTTCCGGACGCCCACACCTCAACACAGATCAACACAGCCGTACTGGAACACGGTTTTCCTCCAAAACCACTAATACCGTCTGTTGCCTACCCCGGGTTCGATCCGGAACATCCCCTGCTTACGCCGGCAGAGATCTCAACAGCTCTCGCCAAGTCCTCAAACACCTCAGCCGCTGGACTGGACCAGATACCGTATGGGGTCTGGAAGAAAGTTCACGCAACTAACCCATCTCTCCTGACGTCCCTCCTGGCCCCCCTCCTAGCCTATAGAAACCACCTAAAAAGTCTCCAAATGGCTAATAGAGTGGTTCTCCCTAAACGCCGTAAGCCGGACTACTCCAGTCCCTCGTCCTTCCGCATAATAGTCCTGCTTGAGACCATTTCCAAGATACTAGAAAGGATAATCTCTACACGGCTCTCCCTCATAGCCCGAGAAGTGGGCCTCCTGAATCTCCATTAATGCGACTCACTTGCTGGCCTCTTAACCTTCGATGCATCGGCTGCTCAGACCCACGAAGTCAGCGCTAGACCGCACCCCTCCTGCAAAGCCTCCTTCCTGTTCCTGGACATAAACGGGGGCTTCGACAATGTTTCCTCCGCTGTCCTCACTGTGAAGCTCAGGGCCAAAGGCACCCTAAGGCACTTAGTTCTCGGGGTTTGATTCTTCTTCTCTGACCACTCTTGCCGACAGCTATTTCAAGGAGCACCCAAAGTGTTTGTCCCAGTTCATGTTGGCACGCCCCAAGGCTCTCCTGTCTCTACTTGGTTGTTCGTGATTTATGTTTCTGAATTGCATATTTCAATACCTCTAGGGGTAATTCTTTCCTACGTTGATGATTTTTCAATTACGGTTTCTACTACTTCTTACGCGGGGAATATTAGGTATCTTCAATATGTTTTTTCTCTGCTTCAGAGCAGGGCAGCAAGGATTGGAGTTTCCTTTTTGATCCCTATGACGGAACTAAACCACTAGAGGACGCCCAAGGACAGGTCCCCAGTCACTAAACAACCAATAACTCTGAATGGCTCAGTCTTCCCACCCTCCTCCTGCTTGAGGTGGCTGGGATACTGGTTCACTCCAACCTTGGAAACCACAACACACTTCACCAAACGACTCACACTGACCTCGGGGGCATTCTCGGCTATTAGAAGGCTCGCCCCACCTGGAATAGGAACTGCCCCTCACATGTCCTGGAGGCTAACAATGGGCCTGATCCTCCCCATCCTGACTTACGGGGCTGACCTCTTCCCCCCCACGCTTGCTACTATGGACAAGATGTCTGTCCTGTGGAACAGAGTGTTGTGATGGATCACCAACTGCTTCACATCCACCCCCATTGCTATCCTAACAGTGGAGGCATGCCTACCTCCCCTTGATTTACTAATACCTCACCGTAGGAAGATGGCAGCACTTAGACTGGCCTGCTCCTCCCCTGCCTATAACCTGGCATCAGCCAGGCTCCCTCCAGACTTCTCCTCATACACGTCTCACCCGGGGAGGGCCATGCATCGGCGCCTCCTCAAATGGCAGGTTCAAAACTACATCCCTCTGGGCTGGAGCCAATATAAAGCTGAGCAACCCATGAGGAAACACTTCCCGATAGATGCACTGGTAGAGCTTCTGCTCCCGATCATGCTGCTGGCTAAGACCTTCCCACCAGCCTACCCAGCCCTAGAACTTGGTCTGGCTGTAATACTCTCCCTCCCCTCGGCGTATAAGTCTCTCAAGGCCTCTCTCATGCAGAAGCTTCTCGCCGACTGGCTCCACCAAGTACCACCCCCCCAATACTACCCCTATAAAGCCACGCTGAGGCTCCATGCCTTCATGGAACTTGACCGTTTTACAGCTTGCAGAATACACCAAATGAGGGCTGGAAAACGCTACCTCGCTGCTCAACACTCTTGGGAGGAACCTCTGGCATCCCTGATGTGCATGTTTTGCGAGGAAGATAATGAGACATTCCCCCACGCTATCTTCCATTGTTCGCCTAAGGCTGACATGAGGTCACTCTACCTCTATGGAGTTACCGACATCGGTCCTGCCGCAACTATATGGTCTACAACTCCCACTGTGATCGGGTTGGCAAATTACATCTGGACAGCTGGAACCGGATTCACCCCTCCCATGCTGCCAATCAGGCCGTTCTAGTCCCCTAGGGAGGGATCGCCCTCCTCTGCTGCTCTGCTTTGATTTTTATACTTGTTTGATTAACTCTTTTCACTGTTTGGACGGGGAGAGGTTATTGTTTTCTGTACTGACTTGAGAGGTCACCGTTGGAGGTGCGTATGACGGATTTGTCATTTTGGAGATTTGAGCCAATGGTTTCTTTTGTTTGTTTGTTTGGAATTAAGGTTTTCTTTTTGCCATAGCTTACGCGCTCTGCACGTTCTTGTACCTAACAAGCAATACATGATTTAAAAAAAGAAAAAAAGCAAAAAAACACATTCATTGCTCACATTCTCTATCTCCACCACACCTGTGGTGATTGAAATTTATTTCCCATTTATGATAAGCTCAATACCTAGTGAACCTATCGTTACTTTCCATTTCCTACTTTGGTGAGAACTCTTCTGCTCATTTTTACCTTGATGTCCACTCTTGTGAAATATCATACCTTCTTCTATCAGGATCTGATAATACTGGGTACCTCACATTCTCCACTTTTGGCCTAGCCCCACTAAGAATCACCAGGGTTAGGCTTTTCATTTTACTGTATAATAGATGGCTGAGAACAGGGTTTACAGTACATGATTATGCTAGATTTCTGTAGTCTCTGGATGCAGAACTGTAGAGGTTGTATCAGGTCTCCTGACGAGGCCATGCTTGATTTCGCCATCCTCGTTCCAACAAATTACCTGCTGATGGTATCTCATCTACGAAGTTGCGCTATCTTCCTGTCGTCAAAGGACTACATGAGAGACATAGTAAGACATATAGCTTTGATTTGGACTTGCTAGAGGCTGCCACGCAGGACAATGTTAGGCATATAGAAATCTGGCACAAAAAAGTGCACAAAACTTACAGTAGGGTAACTGCGCATGGACCCTCGATTTACTAGAGACCACACCCCGCTCCAGCCCCCTTCTGGAGCTGCACCTCATTATACATATTTCGAAAAGTTGCATCACATAAAATAGGTGACATAATAATGAAGCCTACTTCCTAACACCATATAGGTCACAGCCGTCTGTCTGACCACACGCTATTCACAGGATAAATGAGAGTGGACCTTTCGCGACATCTTTGAAGTGGAATAGAAGAGATCTTTACGAGGCACGCGGAGATAATAGAGTTCAAAGTTATGCTTCCTAAATATTGTCCCCCAGTGATGGGACATTTTCCGTGAAACACACAGAGAGGATGTCACAGTGGTCAGAACTACTAACAGTATACCGAATTTACCGATACACTTTTGAGATCAGCTGTAGGTTGGTTGGTCCTAGTAATAAGACCCCTCCCTGGAGGCAGGCAGACTAAGGAAAACCATGCTCAGATGGGAAGACCTAGATAAGCCAATGACCATTAAGACGTTGACACGTCAGTCTTGGACTTGCAATGGGCACTCAGTGGCACATTGGTACTGACTTTGTAATTCATCAGCAGCAGTTCCCTTAATTTCAGACTGAGTCTTGACACCCCTCCTTCAATGGGCTATGGAGGGGGGTGACGACGGTCGCTCTCTCCTCCCTTACAGTCCACCTTTCCATACCAGTCAGGCTGGACGGGATTTACACTAGCTTGCTATAGTCATCGTGGCCCTCGCATTGGAGGTGTTGTTTTCCCATCTATGCCATTTCCTCATGTGCGTCTTCTCGCTGTGATTATTCTCCACCCTTATGTGTGCAGATGGGCCAGATGCTGAGAAGTCATTCTTGCTTGGGTGCAGGAGTGCCAGGGAGATTTTCACTGTGGGGTGTGAGTGGGTGTGGTTCGTGGTGTCCTTCGGTAGGTGTCGGACCACACATTGATGCAGTGAGCTCCTGTGACACAGCAGGTTATTTCATCGCGCAGGGCCACCATGTAGCTGGCGCTGTGGCATTGCTCTTCCTGGGGCACCTGGTCAGTTCGGTCAATTGGAGCTGGTATGCTGGGCAGGTCAGTCCTCAGTCACCCTGCAGTATGAGCTTCAGGTATTTGACGGCCTGCTTCTGCTAGCTTTGGTCTCTCGCTCTTAGTTTCCTGTTCAGGTGGGTTTGTATGAGGCATTTTTTCTTTTGTTGTCCAATTGTAGGTTGGCCTACATTTAGTTGGAGAGTGAGTTGCATGGTCACATGGCGTGGTGGTAGTGTTTTAGTAGTTGGCAGTGAGTGTTAGTGAGATTGTGAAATGTGGCCTGCTCATATAGTTGGTGTTGTGTGTTGGGATGACTGCAGGCTGTGGCTAGGGTGATGAGATGTTACACTGTAGGTAACTTTGTCCTGTTGCCTTACCGTCAGGGTCTGGGCGTATTTCATGGGTGGGTCGGGGGTTTGCTGTCCAGTGTTTGGATTGCTGCTGTCTCATGTGTGTTAACCAGCTACCCGGTCGCCGGACCTGCTCTCTGGCAATTTTAGCAGTTCAAGTACAAATAGAATTTGATTGTACCTGTTATTAACCTCTCCTTACATGTCTCCACACTGTTCCAGTTGCCAATATTCTTTCGGTCAGTTCATGTCCTTCAGATTGTCAAATCTTGTAGTCTTTGTCGCAGGTTCATCCCCTCTCCAGGCTGGTCTTTCTGCCCAGGGTAAAACTCGGTGCTTCGAATACGTTTGTTACTACTTTCTCATTTCTGTTTAGCCATTTCCGCAGTTACCGTGTACCGCTCGTCACCTGCTATTTAATGGGCCGTTGTGGCAGCTGACTTCAGTTGCTTTCTCCTCCCTTACAGTGTTCCTTATCAAACCCTGCCGGATTGAGCTATTTTACACTCACCTACCACAGACATCATAGCTCCTTCATCATTGGGGTTGTTTTCGAAATTAGTTCATTTAGGGGTGAGCTTATGCTGTCTATTGTTATTTTTCAGCCCTTTAGGTAGGGATGGGCTTAAGTATTAGATTTTGTTCTCAGTTGAGTGGTGGAGCTCCTGGGGATTTTCCTAAGTGGGTATAGGTGGGTGTCTTTGGTAGCGTCCTGTGGCACCCACATGATCCCTCATCAGGGTGTGAGCCCAAGTGATACATCAGATTGTTTTTTTGACCTGGGCTGGTACATGACCGCTGGTGTGGCCTTGCTCACCCTGTGGTACCTTGTGGCTTCGGTTGCTTGGCATGGAGGTGTTGGGCAGAACTGTCCTCTTTCACCCCTCACTAAAATGTTCTATTGTTTGTCAGCAGCCTTCTACTGGCTTTGTTCAGTGGCTCGTAGATTTCGCATTTGCGTGGATTGGTATAGAAGGTTGTTTCGTTTGCTGTCCTGTCGTGGGTTGTCCTACGCTTGCATCGAGGGTGGATTGCGTGGTTGCCCCAGGTGGTAGTAGGATGTTGTACTTGGGGATGGGTATTGGTGAGATCGTGTGGTGTGGTGCTCTGGAGCAGTTGGTGTTTTTAGTTGGTATGACCATTGGCTGCGACGGAGGTGGTGAGATGACAGACTCTCGATAGCTTTATCTCCAAGCCTTACCATTGTGGTCCGCGTGTGTTTGATGGGCGACCCGTAGGATTGCGGACATGTATTTAGCTTACTGCACTCTCGCGTGCATTAACCAGCTACTGGGTGGCCGTACTTGTAGTATGCCCATTTTAGTGGTACAAGTATACATGAAATTAGATTGAACCTGGTATTTTCTTCCCCTCACCTTGCCATACTCCATTTCGGCAATGGTTCCTCTTCATCATGACTATTATTTCTCTTGTTCGGGCAGCTATATGGGTTAGCATAGTATCCTGGGTGGAGTCCTTTTTGCTGTGGCATTGATGGTTCACATTCTGGCTTTGTTGGTTAGTTGAGAGACAACGTGGGTACACCAGCTCATTTCTGACGATGCTAAAGCCTGTCTTGGTTACTGTTTACCACGAGCCATTACTAAGGGCGCAAGAGTCCACCTCTTTCCTTTTGGAGTTCAATCCCGGGAGAAGCCCTCCACTGCCCATCCGCCCAGATGGCCCATCCACTGACTGCCAGGTTGGGGAGATGTTTGCACTCGCTGCACACTTTTGACTGCTGCGATTCAAGCTGGCTTTCCTTTGAGGGCTGGGGCAAACTTGATTCTTCCCCTTGGTGACATGTTGATCTTCTTGCCTTCACAACAGGGAGCCTTTTGACCATGCGAGTTTTTCGTTCCTGTCACAGATTATGGTTCCGCTAGGAGGAGAGTGGCAATAGGTTACCAGGCCCTGTATCAGATCCTGGAGTGTGGTGTGATAGCAGGGCTGTATAGGTTGCAAGAAGCTTGGCGGTCAAACCCTCCATCTGAAGACATGTAGGGTATTCCTCGCTGCAACGGCGCCTGTCTTACTCCCTCTGTAGGGATGTCCTCCTTCTGTAAGACCCCCATTTTCGTTAGGTGTTTGGGTCAAGTTGTTTGCTCAATGGGGCACAGGTCAAGCAGGCTCTCTTGGTTGTACAACAGGAGGAGCTATTTCCAGACTGCCTTTCCGGCATTTGGGTTGGGAGTGTCATGGCCCGCAGTAATTTTGCTTAGCGGTTGGGTGTAGCCGGTCTGGTAAAATCCTTGTGGTCACCCCTTGTGGTATCTGGTTTCGCTGAGTAGCTTTGGTAGATCTTAGTAGCTGGTATGATGGTGGTAGCGAGTAGCCACCAATGGTCCTCTTCAACCAGTATGCTCATGAAGGTAACGGGGCTGCTACAGGTCTCTGCGACGGGGAGGACCGGTAACTGCAGGGTCCGGGTCAATAGTCTGACATGTGAATACAAATTCAGCAGTGTTCGCTTGATCTTTCTGCCATTGTATCACTTGTATTTCCTTAGTTTATGGGTTGATTGTGTGGGTTGTGGATTTCCGCAGTTCTGCTAGTTTGCAAGGCTGTATTCCATGGATGGTAGTGATTTATTTTATTTTTCAGCTGTTGGGCAATTCACCCTCCTCCTTCCTTGGAGCTTTTAACTACCTCCTTGCCTGTCACCATCTATCCTTATAGATATTATACTGTATTTGTATGACATACTGGTCATGGAAAGATGTGAGGCATGAGGGAGGAGTAAGGTTGGTTTCGTACCAGAGAGACTGTGGATTGGCTTTAGCGTATTAGTTGTATTGTATATTTATTATCTTCTTGTACTGGTGGCTGCCCTTGGTCCCCGGGTTTGGTGTTGGTACTTGTTTGTAGGCCTTGTGCATGGGATTTGTGTTAGTGTAGTTTCCATTCTTAGTGGAGTTTGCATATTCTAATTTTGGTGGTCATACTTGTTATCAAAATAAACACAATTGTGTTGAAGTTTCCCCCTATTCATTTCATAAGTATGTTTCTTTTCAATAACTTGTATTTCTCTACTTTGCTATATTTTCTGGTTTACCTAAAGATCACGAACATTACTACAGCTACAGCATACACATATCCTATTTCCCTTATATTTTATGATAACAAAGGGATAATGGGATATATATTTTCCCATTGCAAGTATAGGATGTTTTGGTTATTTTCATGTATGTGCTACCACCTTTTCAGAAGGTGCATTACATGTTGATATTCCACTTGAAATGTCTTATTTTATTTTTTCTCTTTTTTTTTTTTATCATCATGTATTCGTTGTTATTTAAGGTACAACAAGTTGCATGCAGCACTAGCGATGGCATAAACAATCCCCATTTCACCCTCCGCCCGGCCCAACTACATCTCTAAGATACTCTGGTATGGGCTTGACAGGACATCGCGCGTAAAAGATAAACCAATCCCTACCTCATGAGCGAAGTCAGAGAATAGGCGAAGCCTAACTAAGAACAACCAGGAAAACATAGGAAGGTGACCGCACGGAATATCGCGAAAACAAGCGCAGGGAAAAAACCGCAAAGCAGATTCCACAACAAGTACGCCAGGTATACGCGCCGGCTGCAGAGACCGTAGAGGTTATCCCGGAGCCTGACGGAACCGAGAAAATGGGCCGCATGTTGGAGATGGCAAAAGATGATGCAGCAGTAGGGTGCAAGCCAAGGAAGGGGGTAGCAGTAGGGTGCAAGCCAATCCAATCGTCGAAACAGGTCAGCAACCGAACGCAATACTGTGGACTCGCGGTAATCATATTCGTGTCTTGCTAGGCAGTCCCCAGTCCAGAAGGCAAACGATTTTAGCACATTTCTCATTTAGTCCCTTGTTCTCCGCGTGATAGCCACACTTAGTGGATGGAATACCACCGCTTAAGCCAATTGTGTGGAGATGCAAGACCAACCTGTGGGCCTGTTGAAGAGTTCTCGCATAAAGTAAACCCTGTCCCCAGCCATCTGAAGGATGGGAAGTGAATGGTCGCTGACCGTGTGGAGTGGCCTTGCTAAGCGAGGAGAGGTGCAGGAATGGGTAGCGGGAGAGGCATACCGGAATGCAGAAGAGGGAAAGCCTCATCTCGTACAGAGGAGAAGAGGACAGTGAGGGATGGAGATAGATGGCTATCACTACTAGGCTGTAGCTACCACCGGAGGAGAGGGGGGGGTAGATGGTGTGTGAAGTCCAAGCGTTAAAGGTTGATTTCAATTGCGAGGAAAATAGAGGAGATGGAGGATACACTTGAAATGTCTTATGCCATTACAGTTTACAGATATTTTATTCGGGATTTTCTTGGCAGTTCTTAGAGGTCAAACCTGTATGCATGTATGTTTCTGGGAAGGTTTTCCTCCCTATTTCTTTCTTCATTTAAGTAAGTGCACCTGTATCTATACCTAGTTACCACTCAGTGTGTTAGAAAGAAATCAAGGACCACAATACTACCAATCTGGCTTCCTACTCTCATACTTCTTGCTCAAGTGTGCCCACAGTATATCTTTAACACTCTGCTATATTCTCATACTCAAGCCATTAAGATTGTAAATCTACATCCAAATTCAATAAATTGAATGTGTTATTTTCCTCTCCTTACCAGTACTTGAGAAATACATATCTTTCCTCAGCGGGGAAGCTAGAACCCATGATCACTGACTCTGACCCCCAGAAACCTGAACAACAACTGCGCTAAATGTATATTTGAACTTCTTGGATACCCCTTGACTCGCCACTTAGATAGTGGTGTGCCTTGACCTACTCTAACATCTGTTGCATCCCATTACAGGAGGTTGCATCTTACCAGGACCCACCCCTCACTGCATCATGTCTCATCCACTTGATATACCTGCTGAGATGTTGAATCTTGTGGCCAATTTCACTAGCGTGAATAAGGAAAGAAAGACGCCTATTAAACCATCAATGGACTTTGGAAAACATGGTGGGTATCTGTGATGCTCTGATACAGGCTGTCAATGCACCTGCAGTCATGTCCAGACAATACATACGAGTCCACCCCAAAAGAACACAAGTGTACTGACAACTTCAAGACTAACTACGCACAGCCAATGAAGAACTTCACGCAAAGCGAACAGAGGTACAAGGTTGGGAAGCACACCTGACTACCAGCGAACAAAATCTCAATGATGCCAACATGACTATAAATACCTTGAATGCTTCATGGGCTCTAGTTTAACCAGGATAACGAGCCTCCATGCATGCCAAGAAAGCCTCCTTTCCCTATCCCAAGAAATTGGACAATAGGCAAGAAGAATTTCGCATTTTAGCTACAAAGTTACAAATCAAACTGTAGGGTGACAAACACAAGTTTACAGTCAAACAATACAGTCTGGCCTACACAGTCTACCTGTTACGTAACCGTGCTTACACCTAAGTGTTGTTTATGATCATGGCAGAAGAAATTACTTACCGCGATGTTGGGACCTTGTCAACTAATCTAGTATAAGCTTTGATGACCCGAGTCATGTAGCTCTGCTAGAACAGGCCATCCACATCCTATAACACAAGAACCATCCCTTTCCAAAATGCCTCACTAACTTCCAACATCTGGCGGATGACAAAGAATAAAGTGACATAGCGAAACACACCGCCATCTACACCGGATTCAGCAGTGAACTACAGGATACTCTCACCACCCTCTCCGACCCCCCACACTCTTCGAATAAATATGTTAACCTCCGCAAGAAGTTGGATAACAATATACAATAATATGTGGCTGAAGTAAGAGGCTTAACCAACTAGAGCAATACTACGACAACTACAATGAGCTGACTATCAAATCCCTTAACTACTACTGCTACTAGAAGAGTACTTGCACCAATGGACTTATCTAAAGAATGATGCCAACTCGCTGACACCCAATCACAAGACAGGATCACACAGGGCTACTGTGTGTACTATGGGGGACACGGACACATGGCTAGGAATTACACTAACAAAAGGAACCCACTTCAGGATGCTCAGGCAAACATTTACTGCACACCCCCTACAATAATCCCGGAAGCCACTTGGCCAGAACATCACAAGTTGGGAAACTAGTTGTCTCATGCTTGAATTACAGCACCATCATTGGGCATGTTAAGTCTTTTCCTTGTCTTTCTATATCTAGTCTTAGTCTTGATCAAATGAAAATCATAGTTGAAAACAATCAGTTGGCAATTGCTTATAACATCATAGATGACCAAAATGTGATTGGACCTCATCTCCTCATTGACTCAGGAACAACTAGATATGCTTTCATGGACAGGGACTTTACGTGCTTCCATCACCTCCCCCTGTATAAAGTCTGAGTACAAATTATATTTTCTGTAATAAACAGGCTGCCTATCAGCTCCTGTACCATAATCTATCTGACCTGCATAGTCCTGAAAATCAATGGCTACCTAGAAACCTTATATACATCCATCACCAAGTTGGGAGAATACCCTGTCACCCATGGCATACCATGGTTGAAATAACCTAATATCACGTTCCATTTCACCAATCACAAGATCCTGTTTGAGTTTAATTACTGCCTACCTAACTGCACTCCTGAGATTACTGCAATCCGAGGAGTGGAAGAGGAAATACCACACTTTCCCAAAGCTTACACAATCCAATGCCCATTTGGGCATCAGGTCCTAGACAAAAAAGAGGTGAAAGACATAGTTCGTACAGAATATGATGACTTCAACCCAATATTTCTTGCAAAGGAACAAAACTACCTGCCACCACAACAATATGAAGACCACCAAATAGCACTGAAACCAGGCTTCGTACCTATGTTAGGACTACTCTACCACCTGTCGCCTTATGAAATAGAAGCCAGGAATGGTTCATGTGTCGAAAACCTGGATAAGGGCTTCATGCACCCCTTCTGATTCTTGGCGGCCTCTGCAGTCATGTTTGTAAAGAACATGGATGGATTGCTACGCCTAAGTGTAGACCACAGGCTCTTCAATGTGGGTACTATTAAGGATAAATACCCGCTCCTACTCCTGATTGGAACATTTATGCAAATAGCTAATGCCAAGATATCTACCAAACTAGACATGCATGGGGCCTACAATCTGAGCAGGATAAGATATGGTAACAAATGGAAAACCACTTTGCACATGCAATATAGTGTGCATAAGTCACCGGTAATGCCATTCTGACTCACAAACGTACCCGCCACATTCCAGGCCTATATCAACAAATCAAAAAAGACATTACCTTGATTTATTCTGCAAAGCGTAATTGGATGATATCCTGATCTATGGTGAGAACGAAAAGAGACATGTGCAATACGTACAATTAATGGTGAAAGCCCGGACCCAATAGGGACTGGCAGTAGAACCACAGAAGTGTGAATTTTATGTTCACCATGTCGAATACTTAGGGTTCATCACCAGCACTGAAAAGATTCATATAGACAATACAAAGGTAGAGGTGGTTATCACATGGCTACTGACAAAGAATGTTTGTAACATCCATGGCTTCCTAGGCTTCAAAAGCCTCTACCGCTAGTTTACACATGCCTTTCCTTATGGGTAATACCCAGTAATGAATTGAACTGGAAAACAGAAAACCTTCACATATACTCTCACATGTCAACATGCCTTAGACAAACCCAAAAAGGCATTCACAACTGCTCTAGTATGAGGTCACTTGGACTTTACCAAATGGGTTGTCATCGAAACAGATGCATCAGATCTTGTCTTCGTGGGAGTTCTATTACAAGACAATAAAGAAGGTGTACTTCACCCAATTGCTTTCTACTCCTACAAATATACTCCAGCTGGATACTGCTATGATATCTATGACGAGGAACTTATAGTAGTAGTGTGAGTATTCGTGAAGTGGAGATGTTACCTGATAGGTTGAGATGTGACTATCCTCACAGACCACTAAAACCAGTGACACTCCACCATCAAAAGACTCCTGAATAGATGACAAGTCTGATGGGCACACTTCTCACCACTATTCAACTACCATATCGAGTACATACCTGGAAAGGAATATGGAATAACGAAGGCACTCACCCCAATATCAGGAGAATGGGAGGAAGAAGTATAGCAGAAACAGCACCACCTAACACAGGTGGTATTTAAGTCTCAACTACTGCATTTGTTGGTAAATGCCGTGCTACCTATCAGAGTCTCGCCCAAAGAAGGACTCTGGTCATGAGCATATCAGGCTGACCAGATCTCCAAATAGATACTCTCAGCTCTAGAGAGTAGACAGAACTCATCGAGACTGATATCCCGGGTGGAATGCAGGAAGGTGGATGATCACTTAGTTTTCCATGACTGGCTATACACCTCGAAGCACAAGATGTTAATGTTAAAAATCATGCAACATACTCATGACTACATGTCAGCTAGTCATCATAAAAGGTCGAATATACATGAACACATTACTTGTCATTACTACCAGAGACCGTGGACAAAAGATATCTGGAGGTATGTTGCAAACTGTCACACTTGTCAAAGGAGTTGAACCTCACACCAAGCCCAATTTGGCATCCTCTATCCTCTACCAATACCGGAGATGCCCTAGGAACATGTAACAAGGGACTTTGTCACTAGCCTACCATGGAGCTTGTGCCACAATACCATCCTGGTAGTAGCAGACTGAGTAACAAAGATGCAACCCCTGATACCTGGTTGAACCACGATTGACACTTCCACCCTAGCAGAGCTATACCTTGGACAGGTCTGGAAACACCATGGCCTCCCCTTAACTATTGTCAGCCACTGTAGTACTATGTTCACCACTGACTTCTGGAAGACCATATGCGCGAGGTTCAACGTGAAAAAAGAAACTCTCTACAACTGTCCGCTTAGAGTCTGATGGACAAACAAAAAGGCTTAACGTAGTAATGGCAGAGTACTTAAGGGCCTATATAAACTACCAACTAGAGGACTGAGCATCATGGCTGCCCTTAGAAGAGTTTGTGGTGAACAGCCATGCATCAGAAACTACTAGTATAATACCTTTCTTTGCTAATAATGTCTCTGACTCCCAAATAGACTTCAGGAATAGTCCTCTCTCCATGAGTGATTACCATGAAGTAATGTTGTTCACCCATCTCATCCCAGACATCTACCAACAAGTATGGCAGGAAAGCAAATCTGCGGAGGCGAGCGAACAGAAGTACGCCCACAAGAGACACGTCCCTGCACATGTCCTGAGTACAGGTGACAGAGTTCGGCTTAACATGAAGAACATCGTAACTCAATGTGCAAGTCCATCACAAAAGCTATACAACCAGCGCCTTGGACCCTATTAGGTTACTACAATATTGTGAAATAAAATATATCGTCAGCAGCTGCCAATATCTATTAACATATATTACACGTTCCATGTGTTCCGGTTAGGTGCAGTGAGTGGGGACCCTCTACCAGGTCAAGTAATACGGTAACTGCTACCGGTAGAAGTTGATAATAAAGAGGAATGAGAATTAGAGAAAATCATGGATACATGTATGATAAGAGGCTGACTATGTTACTTGGTAAAATGTAAAGGCTGCGCGAAGAATACCTGAGAACGCACTGAATCCATCAACAACCACTTCGCAAGCAACGAGTTCCATACAAGATATCCTAGCAAACCGTAACTGCTACCTGAGTACTAAATGCCCTCAGAGAACCTGGCAATGGGAGGGGGCCTGATGTCATCGTGCTGCCACCCCTTGGGTTACAGGAGGTGGAAGTGTATAGAACTACAGGGAAGTGGATGGAAATGGATTGCAGCAGAAGAAATCTAGGATTGGTAGACCATGATGGAAACTCATGGAATTATTATTATTTATCATTGTCTCGCGTATGGAGCCAGAGGCTATGAAGCGGCACTAACAAACAAATATTCAAAGCAACAAATATGCCCGTCCGTAATCCCATCTCCTATATGATAGTGTCAACTTTCCAGTGGGCACCCGCAGCCAAAACGGAAGCAACAATTTAGTAAGGAAATCCTCCTACCCGCCTGAAGCCTAACAAATAAACGAAATACAAGTAATTGAAACCTAAGCCGCCCTGTTCCTCCTATCAGTTGCTGCCTGGTGTGCGTGAAGGTAAGTGGGACACTTCTTCGAGGTAGCCAGGTGATTGTTGCCACAGTTGAGGCAGAGGATGGTAGCGTGTAGACACGGCTTGCCCTTGGTGGGGCAGTCTGATCTTCCACAAGTGTGAAGGTGGGCTGGGTGCTCTTGGGAGCAGATCGCGCAGTGCGGGGCTTTGGTGCATTGAGAAGGATGGTGTCCGAATTCTAAGCATCTGGAGCATTGGGTGTCAGGACCAAAGGTGAGGTAGCGTTGGACTTTGAATTTCCTTCCAAAGAGTGAGAGGCCTCTGCTGAGGGCTTTGTCTGTTAGGTCTTTGCCGGCAATGGTAAGGACCATAGTAGAAGCTGTTTTATCCTTGCGTTGGACATCAGTGGTGAGCCATCTGGGAGGACGCGGGAGGTGGGTGCCAGGGTTGAAGGTTTCAACCTCAGCTTGCACAGTGGGGAAGGTGGAGGTAGTAGGAATGCCGTGAATGATGACCTTGTGCCAGATTTCATCCTTTCGGAGGCCATTGGCAGCCGGAACGGTGGTTCTAATGGCTTCCTCAATTGCAAAGCGATGGCTTTTGAGGACAGTGGAGGCAGGAATATTATCCTTGGTGATCAGGAAGACATGGTGGTTGGGCGTGAACTCTATGTTGGAAATCCATTGCTTCTTAATTGCTGTGTTGACAGCGTCGCGGATGGTGAGGTGGTTGGTGTCTTCTGGAAGAGGGGTTCCATCTCTTTCAATGACAATCGTGCGGTCGCGTTTAGTCAAAACCGCATGGGTGGAGGTTTTGGCTGGTGGGGTGGTAGAGGGTTTGGCCGGGACTGCTCTGGCAGCTTTTTGAGCCCAGGTATGCTGTGGTGGTGGTGCTGGCAGGGGGGTAGTGGTAGGGGGGCTAGGGTGTTGTTGTAGCTGAGCCTGAAGGGCCGTGACTTGAGTGGTGAGGGTGGCAACTTGGTCTTTAAGTTCTTGAGTATCTTTGATGTGGCGTTCTTGGACAACCAACATATGGGCTTCAAGGGCTTGGAGGCGATGTGACATTTGATTGATGTTTCCGGCAGCATCGTTTTGTCTCTCAAAAAGGGTATCAGTGACTCTGTCAACTAATTCCAAAGAAAGAGGTTCTTTGCCAGGCTCGGAGTCTGGAGGATTGCTGGCATCAACAACAGTGTGGACAGGAGAAGGGGAACCCTCCTCCATATCAGTGTCTGCTGGTGAGGAGTGTTGTTGTGCGCGGGGGCTGGGGTTGAAAGGGGTGGCAAGAGGGTTTGTGGCACCTCTGCCTCTTCCTCTGCCTCTGGGGGCCATCAGAGGGGATGGGTGACGAACCCGGTTGATAAAGGAAGATGGGAACAAATTATAGAGGATGATTTGTGAATGAAAAGTCTTTAAAAGTGTTGGGGGAAGCGGTGAGAATTGGTTGTGGGCCAATGAGGTTGAAGCTCGGCGAAAAGTTTGGTGTGTTTTTTCTTTCCATGTAGTTGTAACGGCAATGGAGTCGGAAACTCATGGAAGTAAGGAGAAGTGACCGGAATGCGCTACAAGTGGGGATTAGAAGTGGAAGGTGATTTCCTTGGTTATATAAAGATAGGTGTGCATCCCTCTATTTACGTTCTTTAGGTAACCGGTTATTTTCTTCTCATTACCTGTACCCGAGAAATACATATCTGTCTTGAACGCTGTGGCCTGAACCTGTGAACCTTGCTCCTGGTCCTGTGAAACCCAAACAGGTAATATTGTACTTGTATACCTGAACCTCCTGTCTACCCCTTGACCTGGGGCTTGGATAGTGATGTACCTAGGGCTACACGAACCTCTATCAAATCCCCTCACATTTAGCCATGGTAAGCAAGTGTTATACTATTTCCTTGCAGTTGCAAATTGGAAATTACTCACCCTTATATGATGTATGGTATGAAGTGGCTAAGGCAGGCCACTACAGTATTACAATCACTTTTGCTTGATAGTATCTTGAATATCCTGTACCACATATTGGATCTGCCATTAAGTAGACATTTAAGGTAAAGGATTATGAAACTTGGGTGGAAAAAGACAAGGAAATCACAGATATGTTTAAGTATGATAAAATAGTACAATTATAGGTTCAACTTCTCTGTAGGGCCTAATTTACATCTCCGTGAAAAAAGCAGCACTATGGGCTATATGAGTACTTGAAAACAATTACCATATATGGGGAGATTAGCTGCACTTACTCTACAGTTTTTCTTTTTTTTTACTTTTTTTTTTTTATATCATATATTACTTGTTAGGTACAAGAACGTGCATGCAGCGTAAGCTATGGCAAAAAGAAAACCTTAATTCCAAACAAACAAACAAAGGAAACCATTGGCACAAATCTCCAAAGTGACAAATTCGTCTGAAGCACCTCCTACAGTGACTACTCCAATCAGTAAAGAAAACAAACAAAATCTCCCATCGCACACAGCAAAGAAAATTTCATAAAGCAAGTATAAAACTAGGGCAGAGCAGCAGAGGTGGGAGATCCATCCCCTGGGGCCGAGAGTGGCCTGATCGGTGGCATGGGAGGAGGGAACCCGGTACCCGTGGTCCGGATGAAGTTTGCAAGGCCAATTATGGCGGGGAGGGAAGACCAAATAGGCGAGACTTGGCCGACGTCGGAGACTCCATGGAGGTAGAGCGTCCTCTTATCAGCTTTAGCCGAGCAGTCTAGGATTGCATGGGGAAAAGTCTCGTCGTCATCCTCACAAAAGGTGCACCCGGGAGAGGACTCTTGATCATCCCAGGAGTGGTGTGCGGCTAGGTAGGTCTTTCCAGATCGTCACTGGTGTATCCGCCCGGCTGTGAAGCGATCGAGCCCCATGAAAGCATGAGGCCTTAACGAAGGTGTGTATTGGTAGTAGCGTGGGGGTAGGGCCAGGTGTATCCAGTCCGCCAGGAGTTTCCCCTTTAGGGAGGCTTTTAGGGATTTGTAGCCGGAGTTTGTGGCGGGCATTGGGGACAACCCTGGTTCTAGGGCCGGGTAGGCTGGGGGGAGCGGCTCATCTCCGCGCAGTACAGGCAGGAGGAGGTGAGCTAGTGAGTCGATCAGAAGATGTCTTCTCATAGGTTGTTCGGCCTTGTATTGGCTCCAATTTAGGGGAATATAGTTCTGTTTCCTGCCCCCAAGGAGTTCCTGATGCTGGGTCCTTCCTGGGTGGGAGGTGTATGAAGGGAAGTCAGGGGGGAGCCTAGCCGAGTCCGGGTTGTAGGCAGGGGAGGAGCAGGCCAGTCACAGCGCTGCCATCCTTCTTTTTTGAGGAATCAGCAGGCTAAGGGGCGGGAGGCATGCCTCAATAGCCAGGATGGTAGTGGGGGTCCAGGTAAAGCAGTTCGTCACCCACCGCATCACTCTGTTCCATAAGACGGCCATCTTGTCCATTGTGGCCAGTGTTGGTGCGAGGAGGTCGGCCCCGTAAGTTAGGATAGGCAGGATGAGGCCCATAGCCAACCTGCGGCACATGTGAGGAGGGATTCCAATCCCTGGGGAAGCGAGCCTCCTAATGGCAGCAAAGGCCCCTGAAGCTAGCGTGAGTCTTTTAGTGAAGTGAGTTGTTGTTTCCATGGTCGGGGTGAACCAGTATCCCAGCCACCTAAGGCAGGAGGAAATGGTGAAAACATGGAGCTATTGAGGGCTATGGGTTGGTTAGAGACCAGGGACCTGTCCTTAGGTGTCCTCCAGTGGACGAGTTCTGTTTTGGGGATTGAAAAGGAAACTCCAATCATCGCCGCCATGCTCTAAAGCAAAGAAAAAACATATTGAAGATACCTAATATTCCCCCTATAAGAAGCAGTAGAAGCCGTAATTGAAAAATCATCAACATAGGAAAAAATCACCCCACGGGGTATAGAAACATGCAATTCAGAAACATAAATCACAAATAACAAAGGAGAGACAGGAGAACCTTGGGGCGTGCCAACTTGCACAGGGGCAAAAACCCCGGGTGCCCCTTGGACCAACAAACGGCATGAACGGTCTGTGAGGAACGATCGGACCCAGGCAACCAGATATTTGGGGGTGCCCTTGGCCCTGAGTTTGGCTGTGAGGAGGTTGGAAGAAACGTTATCAAATCCTCCCTTTATGTCTAAGAACAGGGAGGATGCTTTGGAGGAGGGGTCCTGGCGTGCCCTGACTTCCTGGACTAGGGCTGCCACGGCATCAAAAGTTGACAGACCGGCTAATGAGGCGCATTGGTTTGGGTTGAGGAGCCCTACTTCGCGGGCGATTAGGGAGAGACGAGAAGCCACCACTCTTTCCAATATCTTTGAAAAGGTCTCAAGTAAGACCATGATTCTAAACAAAGCGGGGGTAGAATAGTCCGGTTTCCGCGGTTTTGCTAAGACAATCCCATTGACCATCCTGAGGCTTTTTGGGTGGTGTCCATATGCGAGAAGAGGGGCGAGGAGAGACGTGAAGAGTGAGGGGTTTATTGCATGGACTTTCTTCCAGACCCCGTAAGGGACTTGGTCTGGGCCAGGGGCTGACGTGTTGGAAGACCTCGCCAGGGCAGAGGAGACCTCCTCAGGTGCCAACAGTGGCTGCTGGCGGTCAAATCTGGGATAGGCAACTGATTGCGTGGGGGGTTTACGTGGGAAGAAAAGAGCCAGTAGAGCATCATTGATCTGGATCGGTGAGCTCACATTGGGTAGGTCGGGGAATCGGTCCTCCTCTCTTCCCACGGCTGCTTTTTTTGCTTTCCAGACCGTCTGTGGCATAACTCCGGCTAGGAAGTCTTTCCAATAGTTGGCTTTGGCCTTCTTGATCGCCTTAAAGTATCTATTTCGTTGGGTTTTAAGTTCATCTAGGGACATAGGTGTGGGGTCCTTCCGGTGAACCCGGGAGGCGCGGTGGTGGGCTTGTCTCAGGTGTGTTATCTCCATACTCCACCAAGGCTTTGGGTGGATCGATATCGTCTTGGTCAGGGTGCATGATTTGAGACGAGTGGTGAGAGTGTGCATGTGCCTCTCAAGCCAACTGTCTAGATCGTGGTCGGTAGGGTGGGGACGCGGTAGAGGAAACTTCAAGTCCTTTAACTTCACAGTGATGACTTCCCAGGCCGTCTTGTCCCAGTATGGTGCTGGAGGGGCCATTCTCAAGAGGGGTGCACTGAACACGATAGCTATAGGAAGGTGGTCTGAGCCCGTCGCCGGGAGCCGAGTCGAGCAGGAGTGTAAAAAGCGTGTGAGGGGGGCGTTGGTGAAGGCCAGGTCTATAACACCCTGTCTGGTGTTTATGTCGAAGGGGAACCTAGTGTATGCTCCAGGGGTATTGGCGAGGTGGAAACCAGAGTCTATTGCTTTCTCTAAGTAGGGGTTGGAGGTGGAGAACTGGTTCGAGGAGATCGTTCTTAGAGGGTCTGCCTGTGGATGGTGGATGTTGAAGTCCACGGCCACCAGTGTCTGGGCACTTACTCTACAGTAAAAGTACTTCTTTTATTCATTCTCAAATCAAATAGCTGTTTACTTCTAGTCATTTAATATAGAAATTTAAAATTGATAACTATCGTGAATAAAAATACACTTCTACTGATATCTGAACTATCGGATCAAGTAGGTGGAGTAGTGACTTTGACAAAATCAGATCTGCAGGATAGCTACTGCTTGTTCAGGATCAAGATGGAAGATAAATAAAAAAGAACCTCCTGGATAAGATATAGGTACTACCTATGCAAGGAAGTGCTATTTGGACTAGTCAATGCTTGTGTAACCTTGTCTAATATCATGAATTAAGTCTTCGAGGAATTACCAGATGCTGTAATCATCTGCGATTTGGATTATATTCGAATATACTCCAATGATGAACCAGCGCATAGTGAAGTGGTCAATAAGATTCTCCCGTGCTGAGCCAATTTACAATTAGTAATATTACTAAAAACACATACCTTGCACATGAAACAGGGGGAATGCATAATTGTTTGAAAACTATGAAAGGTGGTCAGAAATGCAGAACTTAGTATTGGAGTTACAAACTAGGCCTGATGATTCATCCAAAACCTCGCCACCATTTGCCAACCAATAACAAACATAGTAAAATAAAATGGAAAGGATTTTAGATAGGAAGTGTGTCACGAATGTGGCTTAGCGAGGAAGAGCTTTTCACATGACTCATAGTTATGAGTCATAGGTATGTTATGTTTCCCACATGACCTCATTAGAGGTTATGGACTTCGCACATATGACCACTTTCGTCATATGATATGGTTATGATAATATGTTATGTTTCGCACATGATCTCATTTAGAGGTTATGGGTTTTACGCATGTGACCAGTTTGGTCATATGACCAGTTTATGATGTTTTGATATGACTCACAGTTGTGAGTTATACGTGACCTGTGTCACTTGAGGAGTGAGTCACAAGTACGTGAAGGGCAATTATATAAGGAGGCCACTAGGGCTGACTAGATAGGCCATCCTCCGTCTCCTCTACACACCCGGCGATTGAAATCAACCCTCAACGCTAGGTAGTCACGAACCATCCACCCCACCTCTCCTCCCACGATGGCTTCGCCCTAGGAGTGATGGCCATCTCCCTCCTCCCCTCACTGCCCTCTTCTGCCCTTCTTGGGCGTCGAGGCTTTCCTCCCTCTGGGTTCCGGTACTGCTTTTCTGCTGCCCGTTCTCGCCCCTCTCCTCGCTTAGCGAGGCAGCTCCTCATGGTCGGCGACCGCTCGCTTCCCATGCTTCAGACGGCTGGGAACACGGTTTCTGCGGTACGCGAGGAATACTCTTTAGGCCTGATGGTCGACCTCGCTCCTCTCCTTCCTTGGGAACCTCTCTTCTTCGCTTCCGTTTGGCGTTGGCTGTGGTGGACGCCTGTCTCCCTGTGTGCACG
>JACCEG010000028.1:429450-537899 GCA_014065205.1 Tuber brumale | reverse complement strand
AAAAAAAAAAAAAAAAAAAAAAAAAAAAAAAAGGCTGCCTAGATAGGCCACGCTCCGCTTCCACTATTTTCCCCCCCCTACATTTCTTCCTCACTTTCAACACCATCCGCGTCCGGTGTGCCCTCACGATCTTGCTATCCTAAGAGCCAGGCAGCGGCCTCCCTGTCACCACAGGCATGGCTTCTACAGTTCCACTTCCCTCCTCTGAGCACTCTTCTGTATCAGGAATCCGCCCCCCTGTCCCCATACTGCTCGCGCTTCTTGAAAACGCGACGACAGATGCGGGCGTATCCCCACAGCTATTCCCCTCGATCAGCTCGGGGGAGCTAGATTACCTCTCGCGAGGCGAGGCCATTATCCTCCCCCTCCTGTGCACCTCACCCCTGGCATCCAGGGCCCTCTCCACTCAGATAGATGAACTTGCAATGGAGGTCGCAAGACTCTCCGGCCAGATCGACGACCTCCGCGCTCGCAAATCCAAACCCTCTGTCCCCCCCGCTCCTCTCTCTTCTGAGAACGCTACGGCGGCCTCACTATCAGCCCTCCAGCTCTCGGTCAGGGACCTCATGTCTCGTCTGACCACACCCCCTCCCCCAACTAGTACTCCACCAACAACCTCCACCCCAACAAAACGCACCCATGCAAGACACGACAAGGGCGGCTCAGGTAGCCCCAACCAGAAAGGGCAAAGAGAAGGCGCCAGCCGACTTAGACTCCGCCCTTGCGAATGAGCTCACCCCACTCTACGAGGCGGGGGGTGACTCAGACATCCCCTGCTACAGTACCAAGGATCAGAAGTGGTATGGCAACCCTGCTGCCTACACAGCTAAGTTCCCACGCTCTTGGAAGGCCCAGACCTTCCGTGAAGGGAAGTACCCTCCTGCCACCGAGTTCCACCCAGCCCCGAAATCGTCGGCCCAACCCGGCGCCTCCTCCTACGCTCAGGCCGCATCATCTGGACAGAAGACGAAGGGCAAGGCGAGCAAAAGCAAGAACACCCCAACTGCCGCCCAGGTTGCATCTGGTCAGGCTGTGAATGCCCCGGTTAGGGGGCCCAAGAGCCTTGCGGCAGCCTAGAGATGCTTCTTCGCCCCTCGCTCGTCACCCCTCCCTCACCCCCAGGCCGAACTTATAGCTGCCTCCTTCCCAGACTCCACCGCCTCAGTCTTGAGAGAGGCCGGCTGCAACCTCCCACTATCATTCTCTGCCCGGGTAAACGACAGAGGAGGGGTAACCCTCCTTGCCCTCGCGCCTTTTGTTTCATCCACCTCCTATGCCCCCTACTACGCAGCACTTTCTGCAAAACTAAACCAATCCTTCCCTGTCGGGAACTCCCCCTGGCTCCCCTTCCGCCCAGCACCTAACGAGGTGCAACTTGGGGTTCACTCCCTCCCCATTGCCTACCTCCCCGAGGACGACGGCGACCTGTTCCAATCTCTGTCAAATACTATTCTCAACGTCAAGAACGTTCAGATCCTCTCTGCCCGCTACCTTAACCCCGACCACGGCTCCCGAGTCCTAAAAAAGGCAACCTCAGTAGTAGTCACAGTGGCTCCGGAGAAAGAGGCCGCAATGCTGGGCAACTCTTACCTTTAGTCCTCACGATGCAAGATCGAGCGGGCACACTCGGCGAGTGGCCCCACTCAATGCCCTAACTGTTGTGAGTACGGACACCATTCAGCCAGATGCAAGATTGACCATCCAGTCTGTCCCATCTGTGCCCTCTCCCACGGAAAACAGGCACACAGATGCCAGAACCCTACCTGCCCAAAGGGCGGGAACCTCAGAGCAGTCGCTAACTGCTGCCCGACCTCTCCCCCGCTCTGCNCAGGCACACAGATGCCAGAACCCTACCTGCCCAAAGGGCGGGAACCTCAGAGCAGTCGCTAACTGCTGCCCGACCTCTCCCCCGCTCTGCGCAGTATGCAAAGGCCCCCACCCAGCCTTCGCTGGACACTGCCCATCGAGACCCGCCCCCCCTGCTCTCTGTAGGGAACCACCTCTATCGCTGGATGAGGAAAGAATGGACACGACGAACGACTCCGGCGAGGGTCCTTCAACTGGTGCACGACCCCTCCTACCCCCCATCGATTTTGCGACACCCCGTCCTAGGAGGGGTGATGCCCCCCCAACACGTCCCCCCGCAAACATTCCAAAATCCTAAGAAGGTGCCCTGCTCAACCCCGCATGGCAGGCAACTCCCACTCCTATCCCACTGCCTGAGACGCCGGAAGGCGTGTAATGGCTGGTCACACCTCCCCTGTGAGTTCCGTGCTGGCGACGGGCTCCATTAACTCTATATCCGTTCTACAACACAACTGCTTGGGAAGCTGGGATGTGTTTCTCCCCTTGTTTAATTCCTTTTCTCTATTGGATCATCCCCCCACCTTTGTTGCTCTTCAAGACCCCCCATTATACAGGGGCAAACCCCCTGCGTTTGCGAATTTTAAATCTTTTTTACCCCCATGCCCCAACGGTGGCAAACCCAAAGTGGCATGCTACCTCAACCTTCCCTCCACACAACAGTTCTCGGTTCTTCCTGTTTTTTCCGAAGCAAGAGACTGGATGGCGATGGATTTTTTCTCTTCAGTTGGACTTTTTTGATTCCTTTGTAACCAGGTTTTGCGTGGTAAACCTCTACAGCACTTGGGACGGCTCCCCCTTCAAAAGGACCATCACGCCTGATGCTGCGTTCCCCCCCATGCCCTCCCCCATGCTGGTCATTGGAGACTTCAACATCCACCATCCCTCCGCTGAACCGAGTCGTCTTTTCTCTGTTCAGGACCTGGGACATCCTCTCCATTCTTTGAGAAGGCTGCGGCTGAAGGCTTTTGCCTCCTTAACACACCCGGTACCCTCACCTACTTTCCCTTCGACTCAAACCTCCGCCCCTCAGGGATAGACCTGGCATTTCCCAATGCCCCCCTCTCGCCCAACTTCCGATCCTGAGACACCCCTCTCCCTCCGACAGGGTCAGACCATGTCCCAATCCTCATCACACGATCCCAGCCCTTGGCCCGCCCCCCACCCCCCTCTCCGTCATGGAAAAAGACCAACTGGCCCGCCCTTGAGCTCGAACTAAAGAAGATGAACTTCCGCCCCCCTCCCCCCCTTCCTACGCCACGAAGACTGTCAATCTGGTTTGACATGGCCTTGGATAGGATAAGGTCCCAACTCAAAACGCACACCCCCGACAAAAGACCCTCCCATAGGTCGAAACCCTGGTGGACCCCGAACCTGACGGCTCAGAGATCAGCCTTCCATTCAACCGTCCGAGCGGCTCGCAAGGACCCCCTCCCCTCGTCCAAAGAGCTGTGCAAGGAAGCACGCCTCCTGTACTTCAAGGCTATCAAAAAGGCCAAGAATGATTACTGGAAAAACTTCCTGCAGACAGCAAACCCCCAGTCCCTCTGGATGGCGAAAAGGTTCGCGTTCGGCAACCCACCCTACAGATTCCCACAAATTCCCGGGGCAGAAAGCCCCCATGAAATCACCAAAGCCCGCCTTTAACACTTCTTTGCCAAGAAGAGGTCTTCTCCCCCCCCTCGCATCCTACGTGAGTTTAAAGACGTCCCAGAGCTGTCGGCGGAAGAAATATCCTCGGCCCTTCGGAAGTCCTCTTCGTCCTCTGCCCCCGGGCCAGATCAAATACCCTACTCAGTCTGGAAGAGGGTCCACTTGATTAACCCCACCATCCTCACATCCCTCTTGAGTCCCCTGGTAAGATATGGACACCACCCTCCCCCCCCGAAAAAGGCCAGCGGCATAGTACTGGACAAACCTGGCAAACCCTCCTATGACACCCGAGCATCGTTCCGAATCATCGTCCTCCTAGAAACCATTTCCAAGATCCTGGAGAGGGTGATGGCAAACCGGCTCTCGGTCCTGGCCCGTTTCCTGGGCCTCCTTGCCCCCAACCAGACTGGCTCCCTACCTGGTCTGAGCACCTTCGACGCGCCGGCTACCCTCTCCCACGAGGTCCAGTTGTTTATGCGCCCTAAGCTCAAGGTCTCGACCCTCTTCCTGGACATAAAAGGAGGCTTCGACAATGTCGCGGCCCCAATACTCTGCAGCCAACTCGCCACCAGGGCGGTCAATCCCTACATGATCTCGTGGATAAGGTCTTTCCTCCACGGCCGCACCTGCCACCTGGGTTTCCAGGGCGTACCGCAAATCTTCTCTCCTGTCTCGGTTGGTACCCCTCAGGGCTCCCCGATCTCACCCCTGCTTTTTGTTATCTACGTCTCTACCCTCCACCTCACGGTCCCCAGGGGCCTCATCCAGTCCTACGTGGACGACTACGCGGTCACGGTAGCCTCGAGCTCTTACTGGAGGAATATGCAAAGACTGCACAGCATCACCAAAGTACTGCAGCGGAAGGCTGGTAGGCGGGGTGTGTCATTTTCGATCCCGAAAACTGAACCCATGCACTACGAGACCCCCTCCCGAAAGGTCCCACCACCCCCAATCTCGGTTCTGCGGGACGACTTAGTCTTCCGCCCCTCTAAGGTAGTACGATGGCTCGGTGATTGGTTCGAGCCCTCCTCCACTTCAGGCACAAGGCGTACCACCTCCCACTTAGTTAGAAGACTCGGACTGGCCCAAGGCGCCTTCGCCACCATCAAGAGACTATCTAGACCCGGTAAGGGCCTTCCTCCCTTCCTCCGCCAGTGTGTGGCCACATCATTTCCTCCCCCCGATCCTCCTTTATGGCGCAGACCTTTTCTCCCCGAGTCTCACCTTGCTCAACCGCATGTCGGTTTTCTGGCGGGCTGTCCAGAGATGGGTCACAAACTGCTTCTCCTTGACACCTGTCGGCATCCTCGCTTGTGAGTCAGCCCTGCCCCCCATGCCCCTTCTGATACGTCACCGCCAAAGGCTCGCAGCCATAAGGCTGGTCTGCCTCCCTCCGGAGGCCAACCCAGCAACTGCCAGGCTCCACCCCACCTTCCCAACTTCGTCACCCTTCAGGGCCCTCGATGACCACCATTACCACACGCGAGGCCTGACATCGGTCTACACTCCCCTCTCATGGAGGTCCGCCGTCCCCTCCCGCCTATAAGAAAACACCTTCCAATTGATGCTATTGCTCACCGGACCCTCCCCTTCGTCCCCATTTCTGGCCCTCTACCGGTGGCTTCACCCGGCCTCCTCCCTCCAACCTGTCTCCCAATCGGGAAAGACACCCCCTCCTACAAGTCGATCAAGCTGCGAATTAGATCGGCACTAGTCAAAGACTGGAACGACCAGTTCCCGCCGCCCCCGACCTACCCCTACCCCGTGCCCCTAGCGCTCCACCATTTCATGGGGCTTGGTAGGTTCATGGCGGGTAGGATCCACCAGATGCGATCAGGCAAAAGCTATCTCGCCGCCCACCCGTCGTGGTTTACTGAAGATCCCTCTCCCCTCTGCCCGTTTTGCGAGGAGGTCAAGGAAGACTTTACCCATGCCATCCTTCCCTGCGAGTCCCGCCGGGTACCTCGTGAGCGCCACCTCCAGGGGCTCACTTCGTTAGATAGGGACAGCCCCCTCTGGTCAAGCGCCTCCGCTCTCAACTCCCTCGCTAAATACATAAACGTCACGGCGACGGGTTTCACTCCAGGCATCCCGCCTGCAGAGCGGGACCCTAGTCAGCCCCCGAACGCGGACGCGTCTGCTCTACCAATCCACAGTTTGGCTCCCTGAAAAGGGACCGGACTCTGCCCGTTTTGTTTTCTTTCTGGTTTGCTAGCAGATTAATTTTTCGTTATGATCAGCCGTTTTATTGTTTTATTTCCCTAGGGATTTGGTGTCGGCTATTGGACACGCTTAGGCGGATTTTATAGTTTGGTGCGAGAGTTCTTTTGTTACTTGTGGGTTTTTGACATTAAGGTTTTGTTTATGCCATAGCTAGCGCTGCATGCAAGTTCTTCTACCATAAATAAATGAATACATGAAGATAAAAAAAATTAAAAAATAAAAAAAAAATTAAAAAAATTAAAAAAAGGCTGACTAGATAGGCCATCCTCCGTCTCCTCTATTGTCCTCGCGCTTGAAATCAACCCTCAACGCTTGGAGTTCATGAACCATCCACCCCCCCTCTCCTCCCACGATGGCTGCGGCCTAGGAGGGACGGCCATTGGCCCCCTCCCCTCACTGCCCTCTTCTGCTTCCTCAACATGTCAGCGCTTTCCTTCCTCTGGGTGCCGGTACGCCTCTCACGCTGCCCGTCCCCGCCTCTCTCCTCACTTAGCGAGGCCCCTCCACACAGTCGGCGACCGTTCGCTTCCCATGCTTCAGACGGCTGGGAACACGGTTTGTGGTATGCGGGAACTCCTCAACAGGCCCATGGGTCGATCTCGCCTTTTCCCACGGTTGGCTTAAGCGGTGGTATCCCATCCACTAAGTGACGCTATCTCTCTGAGAACAAGGGACTGCATGAGAGACGCGGTAAAACGCTTGCCTTCTGCGGGGACCGCCTAGTTAGACACGAACATGATTACCGAGAGTTGACACGGTCTCGTTCGGTTTCCGGCCTGTTCTGGCGCTTGGATTGGCTTGCACCCTACTGCTACACCCTTACTCGGTTGGCACACTACTGCTCCATCCTCCTTTGCCGTCCCCCACTGGCGGCCCATTTTCTTGGTTGCGTCGCGTTCCGGGATAGCTTCTATGGTGTCTGCTGCCAGCCTGTATACCTGGTATGGTTGTTGTGGGTCCTTTGGTGTGGTTTTTCTTTTGTTTCTTTTTGAGATGTTCCGGGCGGTTACCTTCCTATGTTCCCCGGCTTTCTTCTTAGTCAGGCTTCTCCTACTCTCTGAGTTCGCTTGCGATGAAGGGACGGGTTTTTCTTTGGGGCGAGATGCGCGGTTAGGCCCATACCAGAGGGTCCTGGGATACGGTCAGGCCAGTCGGAAGGCGGAATGGGGATTGTTTATGCCATAGCTAGCGCTGCATGCAACTTCTTGTACCCTAATACAAGAAGACAAAAAAAAAAAAAAAAGAAGCAAAAAATACGCTGACTAGATAGGCAGCCTTCCTCTCCTGTATTTTCCTCTCGCTTGAAATTAACCCGCAACACTGGGGATCTCACGAATGTTCCGTCCCCCCCCTCTCCTGCCATGATGGCTTCGGCCTTGGAGTGATGGCCATCCACCTGCTCCCCCTGTCTTCTTCTGCTTCTTTACGCATCAAGGCTTTCCTCCCTCCGGATTCCTGTATGCCTTTCGTGCTGCCGGTCCCCGCCTCTTTCCTCTCTTAGCTAGGACCCTCCACACAGTTGGTGACCGGTCGCTTCCCATGCTTCATACGGCTGGGAACATGGTTTGTGGTATGCGAGAACTCTCAAACAGGCCCTAGGGATGATCTCGCTACTCCTCACGGTCGGCTTAAGCTGTGGTATCCCATCCACTAAGTGCCGCTATCTCTCGTAAAACAAGGGACTACATGAGAGACATGGTACAATGCTTACCTTGCACCTCTGGGGACCTCCCAGAAAGATACAAACACGATTTACGAGACTTGACACAGTCGCATTCTGTTTCCTTCCTGATCTGGTAGTTGGATCGGCTTGCATCCTACTGCTACCCCTGCACTCAGCTTGCACCCTACTGCTACGCCCGTACTCGGTTTGCACCCTACTGTGATACTGCCTTACCTCGATGCTCTTCAGGCCTCTCCACTGGGTTTCCCAGTCTGGATGGCACTAGTCCCTATGTCCTGTTACCTGTTCTATTTTCCTCAGCCTGGGCTCTTCTCTTTTCGGTTCCCGTTCCACTGTGCCGGGGATATCCCTTTGCCGTAGATGTTCTATGTCATAGGTGGCACTGTTCCTCCCGGGCTAAGGCTCATTCGGGTGGCTCTTGCTATGGGTTCAGACCACTGTAAGGAACTGGGGTTTCCTTTGTTCTGATAGGCTTGCGTGGCTTTCATTTACAGTCTTTACCGCTTGTGTACACTACAATTTTCGCGGTGGGGGAGTTTTTTCAACTGCGCGGAGTTTGGGTGTGGGGTGTCATGTTCCGGAGGTTTTGGTCCTGTCTGCGAGTGTCTCTTTCTGTTCTGGTTCATTGATGGTTTTGTTTCTCGCTGTTTTGGGCTTCCAGAGGGGGGGAGGTTTATTTGTCAGCCATAGCTAGCACGGCATGGGGACACTGTACCTTAAGCATAGAATAAAATTAATGATAGAAAAAGAAAAAGAAAAACAGAGGGCTCACTAGATAGGCTCTTCATGCTTCGTTCTAGGTTATTTTCTTACATATTACTTTACACTTTTACGAATATAAAACCTTCATGCTCTTTACAAATACATACCTGCGTGATGAGGACTCTAGTACAAGAGTCGAGTTGAAGAAAGAGTATGATAGGCAACAATGACTAGAGACACGAGAGTCTCTTTCACTTATCATAGGCATAGGCCTCAGAGCTATCATCGAGAAAGAACAAGGGAAGTATTGTCTACCCGTTGCTGAGAACCACTATTGATTAGGGGTCCTAACATTTTGAAGCGGCTCTTGTAGCGACCCTTAGATGATATTAAGACAGACTGTACCTGCGAAGACTAGTCACTCGAGCTACCAGAAGTAGCAGACGAATTACGACGAACTTTATCCCAACTTGGAGGACCACCAAGTCCAGTAACACTAGAAGAACAATTAGTTCCACAGGAGTCCAGCTCCAAAGAAGACGAAGACAAGAGGGTGGAAGTACCAGGACCACCAGGTGGAGAAGGAGCAGGCCCGGAGCCGGGCCCAGTCTCTGAGATCAGCTGAGAACAAATTGAACACATCCTGTGAATGATGAAACAAGATCGACCCAAAGTCAAGCAACCAGAAACATACACAGGAAATAGGCCCCCACTTAGAAATTGGCTAGCTGAGTTAATGATCTACTTTCGAGCCACGAACTGGCAAGATGGACGTGACGCAGAAAAGATCGTTTATGTGTCAAGTCTTCTGCGAGGCGACGCAAGCAAATAGCTCATACCATACATGGAAGGCAACAAACCAATAGAATGGAGAAGCTGGAATGACTTCAAGGAAGCCATCAAAAAGGAATTGGGAGAAGTAGATCCAAGAGGGGCACCTAGGATCCATATAATGAATATGTAGCATGGATCCCAATCTATGACGGAATACTGGACTGGGTTTAGGCTCCACGAAATGGAAGCCCGGTTGGATAATCTGAAAGTATCACAATACTTATACGTGCGCATGTCGGGAAAGGAACAGAGCGAATTCGAGCATTGCGACTCTCGAAGCAACACCGTCGAAGAACTGGCCACTTGGGCATTCAAGAAGGAAACCTGGTTGGACATCCTGGGGAACATATAAAGAGAAAGATGTGGCAAAATGAAGGAAACCTCCACTCTGCAGAATACAGGCGGAACATTCAGAGTATCACAGCCAATCCATGAAAGTAATATCAGACCCACAATCGACCGCGAAGTGGAAATGAGTAAGGCTCAGACATGATGACCCCTCAACTTGTCCACCGAAGAATAAAAGAAGAGAACGGAGCAGAATCTCTGCTTGAGATGGGGGAGTGAGAGGGCATCGAATCCGGGAATGCGGAAACAGGCCAGACAATAGGCCAAAACTGATGACGCCCATCCCAGGCAACAACTGGATCAGACAACAAAAATGAACCAACTGGAGGGAGATGATCATAGAGAGAGTGCAAGCGGAAAAAGAAGAGGGTCCCCAGTAAGAGATGGTCAGGAGGACAAGAAGGGTAAGAAAACTAATAGAAGGAACAGGATGGACACGAGCGAAAAGAAGACGATCACTACGGCACAGTACTATACGGCACTATTGGAAGAAGAAGGAGATCATATTATGATCAAGAGAACACTGTACAATATGAAGTAGAAAAGGCACTCCGATACATGTGATACGCATCTCACAGACAACGCAAGATTTCATCAACCAGGAAATCTGCAACAAATCCCACTACCCACTGATACTGACACATAAGAAGAGACAGGTCTATATAGCGGATAGAAAACCCAGCACTATAGGACCGATAACCCATACAGTGCAAGTACCTATGGCTATAGGCAGCCACAGGATAGAGGCGACCTTCCAGCTAGCGAACATGAAGAAGCATGAGCTGGTCCTTAAGATGCCATGGTTAAGATAACACAACCCCGCGATCGACTGGGACAACAACAAGATTACATTCGCTAGCGAACGATGCACGACAGGATGTCTCAACAGTTCGCCAGTGGTGTATACAACACAGGAAAGAAAGGCACAAGAGGACAACCTGAAGGGACAATTTAATCAACGCAGAGAAGAACCTGAACGGAGAATCAGATTCATGAAGTGGGACAAGAAGGCACGGGGACCAACAAAGGACTCCCGACAAGCGGCAGGGTGCCACTTATACGGCGACCAAGATAAGACGATCCCAGCAAGCGGCCAAGGAATGATATCAACGGGGATAGTGATAGGATTACCTCTCAGTACCTATGTACGAATAAGGCCACGCCGTGGACTGGCAGTCAATAAACGACTCATTACCAACATGGGGGTAATTGATCCTGTCTAAACCGCAGTGATCAAGGTGGTTCTGGCCAAGCTGGGAGATATAAACCTAGAGATTCGACAAGGAGACCGGATCGCACAGTTGATCATCGAGAAGATCAATACAAAAGAGGTGCATGAAGTACGAGAATTTCAAGATACGGAAAGAAGAACGCAGGGCTTTGGTAGCGCTGATATGGCGAAGACCATGAAAGAGGAATTGCCTCAGATTCAAGAAATATCAGCCCACGCTTTCGGCCAATATTACAAGTGAGAAGACCTTACAGGGATCTTCAAGTGGAATGCACACAAAGAAAAGTTAGAACTGGCATGGATCAATATCAGCACTGAGCTGGCAATACGACAGAAACAACAACGAAAAGAGAAGTAGCGGTACGACATAATACCAGACAAATACCATCGCTTTGCAAACCTATTGCAGGAAAAACAAGAGGATAAACCGCCACCAAGAAGACCAGCAGTGGATCATGAGATCCACAGTGAAAAGGATGAGAAGACAAAAGCAAAGAAGAAGATCCCTTATCAACGACTTTACCTGCTGGGGGAAACGGAGTGGGAAGAATTGCGCAGATATATTCTACAGAATATGAAAAGAGGATGGATATGACACTCATTTGCATCTGAAGGATCACCCATCCTATTTGTCAAAAAGAAAGACTGAAAGATAAGACTCAGCGTGGACTACCCAGCACTCAACTCAGTAACAAAGAAGGACCGATACCTGCTACCGCTGATAGGTGAAGCACGGGATCAAATAAGAGCGGGAAAATACTTCACCAAGCTGGACATCAAGAAAGCCTTTCACAATATATGAATAAAGGAAGAAGACGAATGGAAGACGACCTTTGCAATAAGGTACAGAATGTGCGAGTATCTGGTCACGCCATTTGGCCTGACAAATGCAGCGGCATCTTTCCAGCGAAAAATCAACCAGGTACTCAAAGAAATCCTGGATATATGCTGCATAGTCTAGCTAGACAATGTAATCATTTATTCGGAAAAACAGGAACAACAGAGAAAGGATGTCAGCAATGTCACGAACGAAATTCAGAAAGCGGGGATGAAGATCAAACCATCCAAATGCAAATTCCGCAAAACAGAGATGGAATACCTTGGATTCATCATCAATAGAACGGGAGTCCGAGTGGACACAGACAAAATGGGAACAATATGGGACTGGGCAAAACAAAACAACAAAACAGACATCTTATGCTTTATCAGATTTTGCAACTTTTACCAAAGGTTCATTGATGGGTTTAGCAGGATGGCGAAACCTCAATACAACCTCAGCAAGAAGGATGTCAAATGGGAATGGAGAGAAAAGTAGCGGAAGGCCTACAATGACAGCAGAACAAGACTCACAACGGGACCAATATTGGCGCACTTAGACCAATGAAGGGAACCGACCACCGAGCAAGACCCATCGAAGGATGTTTTTTGGTCAATTTTATCCCAAACGTTCGAAAGACGGAAAATGGCACCTGGTATGCTATCGATCAAAAACATTGACAGCGGCGGACGGCAACTACGATGTCGTCAACAACGAACTATTAGCGATAGGTCAAGTGCTCAAGGAAGGCAGATCATACGTAAAGAAAAACAACCGCCAGGTCAGAGTTCTAACCGATCAAAAGAACCTAGTTCCCTGCATGACAACGAAGGATCTCAATGACAGACAAATTCGATAGATGGAGAGCCTAAACAAATATAACTTCTAAATTGAATACTGACATGGAAAAGAAAGAGGAAAACCAAATACCCTGATAAGGATATCGAGCGACAACCTGCAAGACAAAGAGGGTGAGAGGATCAAGTGGAAGAATCAAATACTACTTTCCAATGAATACTACGAGGCTATGGGGTTGACCGAGATCTAGCACAAGGACGATGAAGAGCTGCGAAAAGCAATTAGGGAAGGAAAGCGGTTTTAAGAAATAAGGGAGAGCCTGGAACAAGGAGACAAGGAAAGAAAAGGGGTGGCTTGAGGCTTATGTGAATGGAAGGACCACTACCTCTAGTACAACGGAAAGATATAAATAGAAGAAGACGAAGAGATAAGGTTGAACCTTATCAGAAAACACCGTGATAATGAACTGGCAGGACAAGGTGGAATGGCAAAAGCGACAGAACTGATCACGAGGAGATACTACAGGCCAGGACTAAGGGAATCGGTCAAACACTATGTCAAAAATTGCGACATATGCCAGAGGATACAAGTGGTTCGACATGCACCATATGGGTTGTTGAAATCCAAGGAAGCACCGGGAAAACCAAGTGCATCCATGTCTATGGATTTCATAACCAATTTATCTAAGGCCAATCGATATGACTCAAGATTAGTCATGGTTGATCGCCTGACCAAGATTAGTCATTTCATACCAACACGAATGGATATGGTGCCATGGCAGTTCGCAACAATATTCATCAAAGAAATCTTTGGACTACATGGACTATCGAAAGACATCATAACCGATAGAGGATCCGTATTCACCTCAGGAATATGGAAACACATAACAGAAGAACTCGGAATTAAGAGAAAGCTATCCACAGCCTTCTACTCACAAACGGATGCACAAACAGAACGAACAAACGGCATATGGGAACAATTCCTGTGGGCCTATATCAATTATCAGCAGGACAATTGGAACCAGCTACTGCTACTGGCGGAATTTGCATACAACAACAGAAGTCAAATAAAGATTAAGAGGACACCCTTTTACGCAAACTACTGTCTCAACCCGGAATATCAGGCCATAGGTGATATGACCAAAGGACTGATAATGGAAAAAGAAGGTATGAGTCAATTACACGACACACTGCGGGTGGCAAGGACGATAGCACAATTACGACAGAAAGAAAAGTACAAACAATACCGAAAACCCAATCCACACTTACAATGAGGAGATAAGGTGTGGTAACCACCAAGCAATATACAGATGATGAGACCATGCAAGAAATTGGATTGCAAGAAAATGGAGCCATTCGAGATACTGGAAAGGATAGGGAAATAAGCATATGAACTCAACCTTTCCCTTACATGAAGATACACAATACAACCCACATCTCACTTGCAGAACTCGATAAAGACAACCAGTTTCCTTCGCTAACAATAACACCTCCTCGAGCTATAGAACTAAACTGAGAACTGGAATACAAACTCGACAGAATAACCCATTCCTGCTAAGAGGACTGGTTACTCTGCTGAATACCATCAAGCATGGTACCCAGCTACCAACTTCACATACGCTCAAGATGCCCTCCTTCTCTTCCACAAACGCTACCAGCAGGAGCCATCAAGTGAGCGACAAGGACAATGGGGACGGCTACGAGCTCGTAGGTAGCCCCACGATCGCGCCACCCAATGCAGCCAAGTGGGCTGTAGCAGAAAACGAAGTCGGAATCAAAAGAGAGGAAGAAGAAAAGACCATTGCGGCTGAGTGGGCCCAGGTGCTCAACGACATCCGAAAGAACCATGCCGTGTGCCACTCTACGGCGTGCACAGATGATGGGTGCTCCGTGCACCTAGATGGAAAGCAATGAAGAAACTTCTTGCCGAGCAAGAAGTCGGCGACTAGCAGGTCGCCACCAACCACCCAGATCCAGGCCGAATGGGCAACACAACCACAACCTCCCCCCAGGGGCCACGCGCACCACAAGATTTGCTGGCAGAATGGCATGAGTAGGTACTACCCCTACTATCGAAGACAACAATGGGAAGCCAAGCCAGCAACCAAAAAGGTTCTGAGCACAGGCTCAGAAGGCGGCGAGGATGCAAAAACTTTAGTATCCAAGGAAGAACTACGTTGAACGATTGAGCGGCTAGGGTGACCAAATCATGGGCTTATAGAAGAAATCAAATAGCAACCGGGAACAATCGCGCACCTTGAAAACCAGGAGAGGAGATACCATCAAGCGATCAAGGAAGCAAGAAGCGGGAGGGACATAGTACTGGCCTCATACAACGACAAGATAGCACAAGGAGAAGAGAACTTGGGAAACGAGAAGCTGCAGCGAAAAGCTAGCACCGACGAGGTGGGCAGAGTTGGCCGGAAAGTAATAGACCACTCCAATCGCATTCGGAGGCTAGTGGAATGCCTCAACGCCGAGTGAATCTAATCTCGAACAGACTGGAGCTTAGAGAAGAAAGAGGTAATGTCACGAATGTGGCTTAACGTGCAAGAGGTTTTCACATGACTCATTGTTATAAGTCATAGGTATGTTATGTTTTGCACATAACCTTATTAGAGGTCACGGGTTTCGCACATAGGACCAGTTGGGTCATATGGTATGGTTATGATAATATGTTATGTTTCGCACATGATCTCATTTAGAGGTCACGGGTTTTGCGCATGGGACCACTTTGGTCATATGACTGGTTTATAACGTTTTAGCATAACTCACAGTTATGAGTCACAAATCATGTGTGTGACTTGAGCAGTGAGTCACAAGGGCATGAAGGGCAATTATATAAGAAGGCCACTAGGGCCGACTAGATAGGCCATCCTCCGTCTCCTCTACACACCCGGCGTTTGAAATCAACCCTCAACGCTAGGTACTCACGTACCATCCACCCCCCCTCTCCTCCCACGATGGCTTCGGCCTAGTAGTGACGGCCATCTCCCTCCTCTCCTTACTGCCCTCTTCCGCCCTTTTACGCGTCGAGGCTTTCCTCCCTTTGGGTTCCGGTACTGCCTTTTTACTGCCCGTTCTCGCCCCTTTCCTCGCTTAGCGAGGCCCCTCCTCACGGTCGGCGACCGTTCGCTTCCCATGCTTCAGACGGCTGGGAGCACGGTTTTTGCGGTATGCGCGCAATACTCTCTAGGCCTGATGGTCGCCCTCGCTCCTCTCCTTCCTTGGGAACCTCTCTTCTTCGTTTCCGTTTGGCGTTGGCTGTGGTGGACGCCTGTCTTCCTGTGTGCACGAGCACCGTGGGGGAACGCCTCAGTTAGTAACTTCGGGGCCTGTCTCGCTTGGAGATTTGGCCATACCCTCCTAGTCTTAGGGTTCAAGTGGGGACTACTCTCGTTGGAGACCGCCTAGCAAGACACCAACACGATTACCGATAGTTGACACGGTCGCGTTCGGTTTCTGGCCCGTTCCGGCGGTTGGATTGGCTTGCACCCTACTGCTACACCCTCCCTCGGCTAGCACCCTACTGCTGCACCCTCTCCCGCCGTCGCCCACAGGTGGCTCCCTTTCTCGGTTACCTCGCGTTCCGGGATAACTTCTACGGTTTTCTGCTGCCAGCGCGTATCTCTGGCTTGGTTGTTGTGGGGCTCACACTGGTGTGATTTTTCCTTTGTTCTTTTTGAGATGTCGCGGGCGGTTACCTTCTTATGTTTTCCTGCTTTCCTCTTAGTTATGCTTCACCTATTCTCTGAGTTCGCTTGCGAGGTAGGGACGGGTTTTTCTTTGGGGCGAGATGTGCGGTTAGGCCCATACCAGAGGGTCTTGGAGATACGGTCGGCCCGGGCGGGAGGAGGAATGGGGATTGTTTATGCCATAGCTAGCGCTGCATGCAAGTTCTTGTACCCTAAATAACAACGAATACATGATGATAAAAAAAAAGAAAAAGAAAAAAGGAAAAAAAAAAAGAAAAAGGCCCCCTAGATAGGGCATCCTCCGTCTCCTCTACACACCCGGCGATTGAAATCAACCCTCAACGCTAGGTACTCACAAACCATCCACCCCCCCCTCTCCTCCCACGATGGCTTCGGCCTAGGAGTGACGGCCACCTCCCCCCTGCTCCCACTGCCATTCCTTGTTCTCTTACGCGGCGTGGCTTTCCTCCATTTGGGTTCCGGTAGTGCCTTTCTGCTGCCCGTTCTCGCCCCCTTCCTCGCTTAGCGAGGCCCCTCCTGGCGGTCGGCGACCGCTCGCTTCCCATGCTTCTGAGGGCTGGGAACACGGTTCTGCAGTACGCGCGGACTAATCTTTAGGCCTGATGGTCGACCTCGCTCCTCTCGTTCCTTGGGGACCGCTCTTCTTCGCTTCCGTTTGGCGTTGGCTGTGGTGGACGCCCGTCTCCCTGTGTGCACGCGCCACATGGGGGAACGCCTCGGCTAGTAACTTCGGGGCCTGTCTCGCTTGGAGACTTGGCCATAACCTTCGAGTCTTACTGTTCAAGTGGGGACTACTCTCGTTGGAGACCGCCTAGCAAGACACGAGCACGATTACCGATAGTAGACACGGTCGCGTTCGGTTTCTGGCCCGGTCTGGCGCTTGGATTGGCTTACACCCTACTGCTACACCCTCCCTCGGCTAGCACCCTACTGCTCTACCCTCTCCCGCCGCAGCCCACAGGCGGCTCCCTTTCTCGGTTACGTCGCGTTCTGGGATAACTTCTACGGTTTTCTGCTGCCAGCGCGTATCTCTGGCTTGGTTGTTGTGGGGCTCACCCTGGTGCGAGATTTCTTTTGTTTTTCCCGACATGTCCCGTGCGGTTACCTTCTTATGTTTTCCTGCTTTCTTCTTGGTTAGGCTTCTCCTATTCTCTGAGTTCGCTTGCGAGGTGGGGACGCGTATTTCTTTGGGGCGTGATGTTCGGTTAGGCCCATACCAGAGGGTCTTGGAGATACGGTCGGGCCGGGTGGGAGGAGGAATGGGGATTGTTTATGTCATCGCTAGCACTGCATGCAAGTTCTTGTACCCTAAATAACAACCAATACATGAAGATAAAATAAAAAAAAATAAAAAAAAAAGGGTGACTAGATAGGCCATCCTCCGTCCCCTCTGTTTTCCTTGCGCTTGAAATCAACCCTCAACGCTTGGGATCTGACGAACCATCCACCCCCCCCCTCTCCTCCTATCATGACCTCGGCCTAGGAGTGACGGCCATCCATCTTCTCCCATTCTCCTCTGTCGCTTTACTACGCACCGAGGCTCTCCTCCCTGTCGGCTCCGCTATGCCTTTCGCGCTGCCCGTCCCCACCTCTCTCCTCGCTTAGCGAGGCCCCTGCACAGGGTCGGCGGCCCTTCGCCTCCCCAGCTTCAGACGGCTGGGAACCCGCTTTGCGGTATGTGGGAACTCTCCACCAGGCCCTCGGGTCGATCTCGCTCCTCCCCACAGTTGGCTTAAGCGCTGGTATTCCATCCACTAAGTGACGCTATCTCTCATAGAACTAGGGACTACATGAGAGACGCGGTAAAACGCTTGGCTTCTGTTTTTGGGGACCGCCTAGAAAGACACGAACACGATTACCGAAAGTTGACTCGGTCGCGTTCGGTTTCCGTCCTGCCCTGATGGTGGGATAGGCTTGCACCCTACTGCTGCACCCTCGCTTGGCTTGCACCCTACTGCTACACCGCCTTACCTCGTCGCCCCTCGAGTGGCTACACCAGGCTTCCTGGTCTGAATGGCACTGGTCCCTGTGCCCTGCCACGGGTTCTTTTTTCTTCGGCTTGGGCTTTTCTCCTTTCGGTTTCCCATGCACGTCTCCGGGTTTACCCGTTAGCCGTAGACGTTTATTGTCGTAGGTGGCACTGATCGGCCAGGTTAAGATCGTTTGGGGGGGCTGATGCTTTGTAGGTTTTGACCACTGCCGGGAAGCGGGGTTTCTTTTGTTCTGATAGGCTCAGGTGGCTTTCTTTCTACAGTCTTTACCTTTTGTGTATACTACAAGTTGCGGGGCGGGGGAGCTTTTGCGACTGCGCGGGGTGTTGGAGTTGGTGACCCTAGGCGAGACACATCCACGTTCAAGTCGTGGGGCCCACGGGCTGGGCACCTGGTCTCCGGTATTGATGGACTTCGTGACGGTTTTTCTTCTGGCTGTTTCGGGCTGGAGTAGGGGTGGAGGTTTCTTGCGTCGCTCATAGCTAGTCCTGCATACACATGGTGTTCCTTAAACACAGAATAAAATTGAAGATAAAAAAAAAAAGGAAAAAAAGAAAAAAAAAAGGCCCACTAGATAGGCTAGCCTCCGTCTTCTCTGTTTTCCTCGCCCTTGAAATCAACCTCAATCCTTGGGATCTCATGAACCATCCGCCCCCCTCCTCACCTCCCACGATGTCTTCGGTCTAAGAGTGTCGGCCATCTACCTCCTCCCACTGGCCTCTTACAAATTTCTATATGTTGACTTGCTTGCCTCCCTCTGGGTTCCAGTATGCCTTTCACACTACGAGTCCCCGCCCTTTTCCTCGCTTAGCGAGGCCCCTCCCCACGGTCGGATAATGGTCGCTTCCGATGGTTCAACCGGATGGGAACACAGTTTGCAGTACGCGAGAATTCCCCAACAGGCCTTGGGGTTGATCTCGCTCATCCCTGTGATTCGCTTAAGCGGTGGGATCCCATCCACTAAGTGACACTATCTCTCCTAGAACAAGGGACTATATCAGAGACGCGGTAACATCGCTTGCCTTCTGCACCTGGAGACCGCCTAGAAAGACACGAACAGGATTACCGATAGTTGACACAGTCGCATTTGGTTTCCTTTCTGACGCACCAGTTGGATTGGCTTGCACCCTAATGCTACACCCTCACTCGGCGTGGTCTTCACACTTCGATTCCCCTTCCACTTTGTCGGGTGTACCCCTTAGCCGTAAAGGTTTTAAGTCACAGGTGGCACTGTTCGGCCGGGATAAGGCTGTTTAGGGCAGCTCTTGCTATGGGGATTGGACCACTGTCGCGCAGTCGGGTTTCTTTCGTCTTGATGGGCGTGGGTGGCTTTCTTTTACAGTCTTTACCGCTTCTGTATACTACACGATGCAGGGCGGGGGAGGTTGTTCGATGGTGTGCCGGTTTTGGGCGGGCGGTGTCATATTCCTGTGTTTTCGGTCCTGTCTGCCAGTGTGCTTCCCTGTTCGGACTGGTTGACGGTTTTTCTTCTGGCTGTTTCAGGCTGGCGTAGGGAAGGAGGTTTATGTGTCTGCCATAGCTTGCGCTGCCTGCAGACAGCAAACCTTAAATACAAAATAAAATTGATGATAAAAAAAACCAGAAAAGAAAAAGAAGAAGTGGCCGCCCAGATAGGCTTTTCATGCTTCGTTCTAAGTTTTTTCCTGACTGATTACTTTACACTTTTATGAATATAAAACCTATAAGCCCTTTGCCAATACATACCTATCAGATGCTGACTTTACTACAAGAGTCGAGTTGAAGAAAGAGTACGATAGGCGATAACGACACTTTTATGAATATAAAACCTTTAAGCTCTTTATGAATACATACCTATCAGATGCGGACTTTACTACAAGAGTCGAGTTGAAGAAAGAGTACGATAGGCAATAAGGACTAGAGACGCGAGAGTCTCTCCACCTTATCATAGCCATAGGCGTAATAGCTATCGTCGAGACAGAACAAGAGAAGTATCATCCACCTGTTGCTAACAACTGATATCGATTAGGGATCGTAACAGAGTGGAGCAAAACAGTCCATTTGAAGAGCTAAAACACCACTGCACCACAGCCTTGATCATCCAATATTACTTCTATGCAGGAGAAATAGTCTTGAAGACAGATACCAGTGTGGTATTACTCTCAGCTGCATCCTACCTCAATAGGTGGAAAAAAGAAACTGGACCCATTAGCATCCACTTCCCGGAAGCCCAACATTAGCAGAAGAACTCTGTAGTATCCTATACCTCCTGTGAATCTAATACTCTAGAAGATCTAAATATAAAGTTGTATTCTGTGTTAGTGCAGTTCATTATTATTATCATTACGTATCATTACGCTTAGGGAGCCGCAGTGGCTAGGAAGCTAACTAACATACAAACAATACAGCGTGCAAGGGTGCCTATCAGAAATCCCATCTCATATCGCAAAGTAGCTAAGTTCGTTTAGGCCGGCTCTTGAGCCATAATGACAAAAGGAAATGGTCCCCGCCAACTGAGGCCTAACAAATATAGGAAACAAAAGCAAGAACCCTAGACAGTAGTATTTCTTCTCACAGTTGCCACTTGGTGTGCCTGGAGGTATGTGGGACATTTCTTAAAATTAGCCTGGTGGAGGTCGCCACAGTAGACGCATTTGATGGTTGTGTGCAAACATACTTTGCCCTTTGTAAAACAATCTGATCTGCCGCAGGTGTGGAAGTGTGCTGGGTATTCCATGGAGCAGGTGCTGCAATGTTGAGTGCCAGTACAGTGGGAGGGGTGGTGGCCGAAGGCCAGGCATTTGCTGCATTTGGTGTCAGGGCTAAAGGACAAGTAGCCTTCTACTTCGAACTTCTTCCCAAGTACTGAGAGGCCTCTGCTGCGGGCTTTGTCTGTGGAGTCTTTACCGGCAATAGTGAAGACCATAGCTGATACCTCTTTGTCCTGATATTGGGCTGGGGTTGTGAGCCATCTAGGAGTGTGCGGGAGGTGGGTGCCAGGGTTGAACTCTTCAATTTCAGACTGGATAGTGGAAAAGGTGGAGGAAGTCGGGACACCATGGAGGATGACCTTGTGCCAGATTTCGCCTTTCCTGAAGATAATGGGTGCTGGGATGGTGAATCCGATTGCTTCCACAATGGCAGAACGATGTGCGTTGTGGACAGAGGTGGCAGGTGGGTTATCCTTGGTGAGGAGGGGGATATGGTGGTTGGTGGTGAATTCGATTCGCTTCAATAAGAGGTTTCTGGATCGCATTTTTGATTAGATCGTGAATGGTGAGAGGATTCGTGGTATCAGGTGGGATAGAGCCATCTCTTTCAATGACAATTGTACGGTTGTGTTTAGTCAAAACAGCTGCAGTTGAAGCTTTGGCTGGTGTAATAGTTGAGGATTTGGCTGGGACTGATCTGGTAGCGGTTTGGGCCCTGGTATGTTGTCGTGGAGGAGGGGGTAAGGTGGTTTGTTGTGGCGGGAGGGGTTGTTAGTGGTGGAGTTGGTACTGCAGGTGTTCAACCTGAGAGGTGAGGTGAGCAACTGGGTCTTGAAGTGTTTGGATGTCCGTAATATGGTGGTTTTGAACCACCATGAGGTGTTCCTGCAGCACCTAGAAGGCTTCTTCAAGGTGTTTGGTGTGAATTGTGAAGCCAAGATTGGTGTTGGCGATGCCTTCAGCCAAATGCCTTGGTGAGAATGTAGGGATAGAAGGATATTCTTCTGTAGAGGTGGTAGAGGCAGGAGCCGGCACTGTTTAAACTGGAGAGCTTGGGTCTTCCTGCATGCGTGTGTCCTAAGGTGAGGTTGGGTTGGGAGGTAGTATGAGTGGATTGAAGAGGGCTGCAAAGGGGTTTGCACCACGCCTCCCTCTGCCCCGACGTCTGTTAGACATAAGAGGGCTGGGAAATCGGACTCCGTTGATAAAGGTGATAAAACACAAATCAGTGGCGATGATTTGTAGTTGAAAAGTCTTTAAAGTGAACAGGTGAAGCAGTGACAGATAGTTGTCAACCAATGAGATGAAAGCTCAGCAAGAATTTGGTGTGGTTTTTTCTTTCACGGTGGTGGTAACGGCAATGGAGTCTTGTATTAGTACAGTTGGTTGTACTTTATCCTAATATGTACTTTTGGTGTTCACATATAATAGATATGACCTAATGGATAAGTTCCTGATAACTATTCCTACAATGACTCAATCCTACCTCTCCCACTTCATATTCCCATATATACTTGTTTGCCTCCACCAATGTATTCCACCTACAGCTTCCTTATTCTAGTGCCCTATCAATATTTTCTTACTCCAGCTCCCTCTTCCTCTAAGATAGCTTGCGTTGTTATAGCTCTATCTATATTCTTCTCACTGATTTACATTCTCATTCAGACATTTCTTTCTTTCACAATGATCACATTGTATTTCCCCTCTCCTATTGTCTCTATCATTCAATCCTGCTTCATATATCTCCATACCTGCCAGCCATATAGACAGTATTGCCTATTTTTGTCTGCCTGCTATCCTCATTTATACTTTACTTCCTATCCTAGTCCTCAAGTCCCCAGACTCTTTCTGTACTTTCTCTGATATTTGTATACCTTTCAGCCTCACTTTGTATTACTTTGAGTCTACTAGACATATCTATGAAGTTTCTCCTCCTTTGATATTTTGTTTAACCTTTTCTACAATCTGCTAATGTGTACATTTTCTAGTTCCAATATCTATAATACTTGGTGACCACAGTCAGATTGTATCTGCTGGCTTTGATACTTGCTTACTTTCATTGTAGTAGTTTTGACTCATATAATAATTAACTATGGTATTTTATCTTATTGTCATATAATTATATACTTACCAAGTCATTTTCTTCCTCATCTCCTAAGTTCATATTATCTGGATAGCACATGGGATATCCCCATATACAGACCAAATCTGTGTCAATTCTGTTTGCCAATAGATTTAGCTCTTTGGCCCATTATAGCTCTGGTGAACTATATTCTCTGAGGAAACTAGTTGTGGGGCCAACATTATGTGATTTTAATTCATACTGCTTTGTATGAATGCCAAGCTCTTGACTCATGAGGTCCTGATTATCTGAATATCCATTGGTCCTGATTATGTATGTTCTCCCACTTTTTGGCAATTCTATCCTTTTATCTAATTCTTTTCAGCTACTTGATTTAAGTCTGAAAAAGTTTTAATGTACTACTCCATATTTGTAGCAGGAATTCTAGTAGTAGTGTCTTTCAATTAGCTTAACTATCATATCTCTTCCAACGATATTTATCATTATTCCACAAACTAAAATATGTAAAATACACATTAACAATGATTCCAGTCTGCAAGCACTGCAGAGCATGACATGGTATAGTCACAGTGAAATGCAGGAATAGGCCTTTGAGCTTTCCTATAAACCTATCATCTAATACATCTCTTCTTGTCTTACCTGAATTGAATTATTTATAAATACTACCTGGAATTTTTAGGACTAAGAATCTAAGACAAAATGCCTGCCTGTATTGCCAGACAGATTTGGTCTTGCTGCAGTCTCAAATATGCTTAAGGAACAGTAAGGAGTTTGCCTCATACCGGTTAGCAAGGTATTTAAACTAGACTACAGGAGTAAGTATACTACCCCATGTGTGCAGGCTATAAAATCTTCAGTATCAAGCTTATAGAGTTCAGTTATAGTATTCACAATACAAGGTAGATATTTAGATCTCCATTTACTATACTTTGTCTGAATCTGCAAACCTTGCAAGCAACTATTATATTTAGTTATGAAAAATAAAATATAGGCAACCAATTAAGCCAAGTATACCTTGACATTAGAGCCTGGAGAAGGATCTTCAAAGTCAGAAAACTCAAATTGATGTGATGCATTGTTCTAGCATGTATGTACCATTTTTGTCTGAGAAACTTTGTCCAAATACAGATTCATGAACAATGGGCAGTTCTAGATTAATACATGGGCTTCAATATGAATGTGAAGCTCTATTCCTTCCATAGTATTTCACCAGCTGCTGGTCATAGCTGCAGCAGCAAGGCTATATTCTGGAGTTCCCACCAAGGATAGCCTGGTATCATTATTGGAACTACATGCAGATTTGAAGTAAAAGTTGATGCGGAGTGTGAGATATATGTCCAATAATTTTGGCCAACTTATTAGAGTCCTGGTATTTTCCATTCAAGTAAAGCAATTTTCTCCAATCTCTGAGTCTGAATAACTGTCACTCTTATCCTAAAATATTAAGATTTGCATCTTTACCCAGTTATCAGTCTGTGTATTTCAATATATCTTGTCAGGTTATCATAATACTTATCCAGTTTTATCAAATTTGCCCTCACGCTCTCTTAACTCTGACTCTCGTTATTCTTGTATTTTGTTATCTAAGTCCATGCAATCAACTGCAGCCTCCAGATCCTGAGTTTTATTATTTTAAAGATCAGGTTGTAGAACCTGAAGTTATAATATTATAGTTTTGTGACTTGATAACTGATTGAAAGTAAGAGAAGGCCCAGTAGTGAGTATTACAGCTAATGTCTCCTTGAATCTGGATTTCTGGATATGTCTACTACAGAACTCTGCTAACTTTATCCTTACTAGAAGGACAGACATTGTTCTGTTAATATTGTGTCATTTAAGTTATAGCATTGTGTGAAGGTGAGTAGTAAGGCAATGCTATTGAGTAGTATTATGATATATAGAGATCCAAATTATCACCCAATATCTCAGTGTTAATATTCATGTCACTTTAATGGGGGTTCATATCAGACAGATAGAAGATATTCAGATATCTTATTAAAGCAAGTACAAGCCCCTCGGCTATTACTCAAGTGTGGTTTCATTATTTGTATATATATCAAATTCAAAGTAGGCGCACATACTATCACAGTTATGATCATATAATTTGAAGGATTAGATACAGACTATCTACTACTTCATTGATATTAGTACAGCAAGAGAAAGAATTAAATTAAAATGAGCATACTAAATGACTCTTCCTAAGACTGCCAAGTGGATACTAACAAACAAGGCTACGGATAGTAATAATTTTGTGACATACTAATCTCTAAGAGTTTAGCACACAACTAATGATAATCAAATAGTGCAAATGATAAAGAAAGACTCAGATCGAAAAGCTACCAACTGGATTATTCAAAATGCAAAACTCCTGTAAAACAAACAAATTACAAAACTCCAAAAGTAAAAGAAAAGGTAAAATCCAGCTTAGGAAAAAGCTCACACAAGCCCTGGCCTAATACCACATACTCTGGTCCTTATCCTTTATGCTCTGGCTTTAACTCCTGTAATATGATAGCCATGTATACTTCCTGTCTGCTATGAAACTCACTATTTCCTCTATCTACTCCTAGTTGTCTTCATTCTTCTCTTTATTGTCCTCATCTTCCATCCTCACCACTACCACCTCTTTCTCTTGCTCTTCCTACTACTCTCTCTCAATAGTTAACATATGATTGTCATTTTTGTTATCATCCAAGTGGTGTCTCTGACAAATGGCGGCAGGAGTTATATCTTCTTAATTGGTGTCAATATAACACTGAAAGAGAACGTCTATTGGTATATTCAGCAGACTTAACAACTACCAAATGTGGATGTGCCAACTCTCACACATCACAACTATTTCTTAGATTGGCGATAGCTTCTCAAGATTCTTGAGGAGTAAAGGTATACCACTTACAGTCAACCTAACAAGGTGGCACTATCTAACTCAGTGAAGTATAGCCTAAATTGTTTCCCCTCTACAAAGCCCCTGAGGTTAGTTGACTTCGCTCAAGTTAGTAGACCACTCTTAGGGTCTTCTACAGAATGTTGTCTTATCAGTGAGCCAGTACTTTGTAAGGTCAGATCGCAGAAGATATATTGACTCCGATGCAGATGGAGTATGAGTTAGCCAATTGTTGTGATATTGAAATTAGTGCATACTGTATAAACTAATGGCAGGCACTTTTAGAAAACTTGTGATCATTGGTTATAAGAACAGCAGTATGAGCATGAGTGGTGGGAGTAAGAGCCTGTATCATCCCTCTCACTACTTGTGAATGCTTTTTGACTCCACATTTGAGTAAGTAATCCACATATTCTATAAATATTTAGTATTTAGCCTGTCTATGTAGCAGTATTGCACTTGACTATCACCAGGAAAAAAGAAAGCTACATCGGATGTGCACGTGTCGCGTCCCGACAGCTGGTAGATGTCAATTGCGTCTTTTGCATCCTGTACATCAGGGGATTCAATTTACATCCCCGGTACATCGCGTACGTCCGGCAAGTACTGTGAAGGCTACTTACATCTGGTGGTAACATGGGATGTCGGGGGCATCAAGTGGTAACATGAGATATCTGGGGCGTCTAGTGCTAGCGGGGGATGTCTGGAGCATCAGGAAGACATCCTGAGTAAGAAGCCCGATTTGGCAAGCCCCATATCTGGATCTGGTTACTCTCACCCAGGGATGATACTTGCACCACTAGAGAAACAGGGATCAGACACTACTAGTACACTAGCCCTAGTAAGTACTAGAACCAGCCTCATAGCAACCGAGCTAACCTTTAAGTAGGAGCAAAAATAGGAGACAGCGCAGGAAATCTATTTTAGGTTCTAGAAGTATTGTTGAGCCAAAATGCTCCAAGTTCTGACTGGAAAACCAAGTGATAGAGTTCTACTAGTAGGAGGCTGAGTCTGACCCCGGCGGGGTAGGTGTGGATCATTTTCTTGCCAGTGGCACAGGTCAGGCAACCAGACAACATCTTCCCTTACCTTCACTAACAGCTAAGGGCTAACCTTGACGCCAGATTCCTTCAGAGCCCTTTGGCCAGAGTATGCAATGCTTTGGCACCTGGACGTACTCGACTTCGGCTTTCCAACGGTGCAAAGGATGTCTACTTGACGCCAATATCTGTAGAGCTGCAGCCTAGCGAGCCTTTGTTTAAGTGCTGACCTTGACGCGAGGTTCCTTCAGAGTCCTTTGGGTACAGCACGCAATGCTTTAGCACTCAGACCTACTCGACCCCAGCTTTCCAACGGTGCAGGAACATCTACTTGACGCCAATATACATCCAGTTACACGCTGTTATAAAGGTGGTGTTCCTGGCGAGGTTTTGACTAAGTACTGACTTTGATGCCAGATTCCTTCAGGGCCCTTTAGATGCAGCATGCTATACTTAGGTACCTAGATGTACCTGACACCAGCCTTCTAACGGTGCAAAGAACGTCTACTTGATGCCAATAACCATGGAGTTACAGGCTATTATAAAGGTGGTATTCTCTGGCGAGGTTTTGACTAGGTACTGCATTTGACGCCAGATTCCTTCTGGGCCCTTTGGGTGCCGTACGCGATACTTTGGTGCCTAGACGTACTCGACGCAGGCTTTCCAATGGTGCAAAGAACGCCTACTTGACACCAATAGCCATAGAGCTACAGACTGTTTTAAAGGTGGTATTCCCTGGCAAGGTTTTGACTAAGTACTGACATTCACCCCAGATTCCTTGAAGGCCCTTTGGAAGCAGTATCCAATGCTTTGGCACCTAGACCTGCCTGATACCAGCACTCCAACAGTAGAAGGAACGTCTACTCGATGCCAATAACTATGGAGTTACAGGCTGTTATGGAAGTGGTATTTCCTGGCGAGGCTGTAGTTAAGTGCTGATTTTGATGCTAGATTCCTTCAGGGCCCTTTGGACGCAGCATTCAATGCTTTCGCACCCAGATGTACTCGATGCCAGCTTTCCAACAGTGCAAGGAACGTCTACTCGACACCAATATCCATGGAGCTGGAGCCTGTTATGCAAGTGGTACTTCCTGGTGAGGCAACCACTAAGTGCTGACTTTGACACCAGATCCCTTCAGGGCCCTTTGGACGCAGCATTCGGCACTTTGGCACCTAGACCTACTAGACGCCAATATCTATGGAGTTACTGGCTATTACGGAAGTGCTCTTTCCTAGTGTAGTTGTACGCACTGCTTCTGTATATTAACTTTAATAATAAAAGCAATTTTAGTATATGCAGTTTTTGTGATCCAGGTCAGTAGTAGTGTGAGTTCCACTCTTGTGTCTGAGTCCGATAAATCATGTAGTTTGGTATATGTCTCCAGATGCCAGTGCGATGGCAGGAGACGTCCAGCAACTTTGCTTGTTACATCTGGTTGCATCAGGTGTGTTTGGTTGCTCCATCTGGTTGTGCTCTGTGGGTTTGGTTGCTATATCTGGTTGCATCATATGTGTTTGGTTGCTATGTCTGATTGCATCCTGTGCATCCAGGGCTTGCTAGCTGTGTCTGGATATCCATTGCCACCCCTGCTTGCGTCCTGGATCGCGATTCACGTTCCCGCATTCTGTGCGTCTGATGCACACAACGCACTGGATGTGAGCATTTATTTTTACTGATGATTACTGACAATTGGCTCCACAGTAAAAGTATCTGCTGGGAGCCTTACCCATTAAGCCACTATTGATTGTAGGAAGCTCTAGTTTGCCTTGTACCCTATCCCACATCTGATACCCTTTTTCTAGGTTTAATACTCTGAATGATAGTGCTTTCATTTGGCAAGTAGTAGATATATTTATACTAGCTAATATTACTATTATTTTGAGAGCATGGAGTTCTTGGAGTGACATGTTCAACCTTCAATCACTGCATTGTGACAAGTGGTCTGGTAGCTTGTGGTATCACGAGAGTTAGGGTTGAAGCCGGAGTTGAATAATCATTTCTGACGATGGTTTTATCTTAAAAGATTGAACTAACAGGAAATGGAATTAAATCTGATACAGAGGACAATTCTAGACAAGATAGAACAAAATTGATTAAGGAATAAATCAAGAATTAGAATTCGGTGAGTGTTATATGTATGATGCCTTTTGAAGCTGGAAGGTTTAGCAGGATAAGAGAAAAGATATTGGATGATTTTTTAGGATAAGATTTATTTGTTAAAAGATTGAATTAGTTTCAAATCAGATAAAATAATATGGAAAAAACAATCATTGAGAGAGAGAACAAAATTGTTTACAGAATACACTAATAATTAAAACAGGACAGATACTACTAGTTTAGTGACAAGGACAGCTAGCAGGTTGAGAGGGTTAGAGGAGGTAAGGAATGAATTATTGTCGGAAACAAGGTGTGTCGGTAAACAGATTGAATTAGCTATGAAGTAAAACAAACCAGATACCAAAGGGCAATTCTAAGGATGAGGAAATAGAGTTAGTTAGGAAATGGAATTCCTTAGAAAATATAACCCATAATCTAAATAGGGCAAGCAATACTGGTTTGGCATCTCATAGAAAAGAAAGAGTTGAGGTGATTAGGAGAAATGGATAGGATAGGCAGGGGAAGAAGGTTAGAAAGATCAGGAGTCGTAGAGTTGATTTTTGTAATAAGAAGATCTATTCTCAGAAAGATTGAATTAGCTTAAAAGCAAAGAAAATCAGATATTAAAAGATAATTATTAAAGGAGGAAATATATGAATTATGAGAATTGGGCTAGTATAGCGAATGAATGTGGCAGGTTGGAGAACTCTAGACTCGGGAGATAAGATTTGACTGTGGGTACTTATAAGCTTGCGGATTTGTATAAGTGGATTATTTAAATAATGGACTGAGGTGAGTAAATATCAAACCAGGAATATTGATTATGAGTGAGAGATTGTGCAGGGTGCTGCAAATAGTCCTTGAATGGAAAGTATCAGAGTTGTGGAGAGTTTGCTAAAAGATGTACATCTGTAGTCAAAAGAGTCAGAAGAAGCGATACGGAGAAGGTAAGAGGTGAAAATTTCTATAGGCCTTGTGAGGGCACTTTGAGTCTCGCAAACAACTTGTACACCTTAAAAACATTGATACTGTGATAAACGAGTTTTCTTCAAGAGAATTAGTCGGGTACAAAATAAACTTTTAAGCCACAAAGATACTACATGCTATCTGCCAAGACCTACAATTCACCAAGGGCGATGAAAATACTCATTGAAGATTTATTTAGCTCCTACTCAATCATTGAGTGCAAGCGTTAAGCCAGATATTCTTCACAAATGAAGACTTATATAGGCTTCTTTCATATACTTTTAATCACTAAGATCACTTGTGGGTCATACAAACATTGATACTAGGAAAATAGTATTTTGTAGACGAAGAGTTGGTAAGTGCAAAACAAACAAAAGGTTGTAAATTTGCAGCATACCTGTGAGGGGGACACCAAACTCTAGTATAACTGAGAGACATAGGCCAAGAATCTTGATTCGGAGAATCAGGCGAGGAAGACGCGTCTCGATAAATAGGTAAGGTAAGGATTTAAAGCGTAAAACAATTTTACATTGATAAGATCTCTTCTTTGTCGTTTGATGATCCCTCATCAGCCTGGATTAAGTATCTTTTATCACACTCCATATATCAAAGTATATAAATTATAATAATAACTTTAACCTCAGAGGGAGTTAAACACTAGACCTTCTAAATCAATACAAAAGTCATACCAACTGAGCTACAGTACATGGTGTTATTAAGTGGGCTTTATTGATGTTACATTTTAGTTACAGGACACAAGTCTCGAAATCTCGCTAATGACGTGCTGGCCCATAAGGGGGCTGGAGGACCGTGTTGGCTCTCCAGTAAATCAAGAGTCTGTGCACAGTTACCCTACTATGAGGGCGGTATACTTTTGTTTTATCAGATTTATATAGACCTAACATGAGCTTCCTCCTACTAGGCTTCGCCTTGAATGCTTTTATAATAACCTTTACGTAATTTTCTAAATACATTTTGAGACTCCACATGGTCTGGGTAAAAAGCGCCTTGTCTTTACTTGGCTTCAGTAGGAAAACCCTCTCCTCGCGATATTTATTACATCTGCTCTTCCAGGGAGGTCCGGATTTTCATTATCGAAAACTTTCTCAACTTCCACCGCATTTTCCATACCGGAGACTGGCTGCCTTGGGTTCACGTCTTCTGAACACCCTTGCCATTTGACAAAGTACTACAGTTCCAACCTGTCTTGATAGTGGCTGGATACCCGTTTCCTGTAAGAGCGAATCTCACTTCATACTATTTTCTCAACCTCCCATTATAAATCGCCATCAATATTATCCAGTTCTTTAGGTAGTTGCTGACAATTGTAATGGCCTGACTCGCGATAAGCTTCTACTAGTGCAACCAGGAATACAGCATGTATGTTCCCTTGATCGCATATGTTGAGCTAGAATGCTGGTGATCCAAGCTTCTGCAAGATTTAGAAAGAACCTCAAAGCTTTGGAATTAGCTTCTTGGATTTCAGTCAGATGCGAATGTTCCTTGGATTTAATATTACTTTGTTGCAGATCTTGAAGTCCGGCTGGTGTCCAGCTTTCAGGTCATATTACTTTGTCACTCCTCGGCTTGTTTTTTGTTGCGACCCTCTCGCTTATTTATGTATCGCCTTAATCCAGTTCACATACAGTTTTGCTCCACCATTTTGAGCTTCCGACTTCTTGATCAACTCTGTTTGTGGATGGAATCCGTACTTCGCGTACATTGGTGACATCCCATAAGCATTAGTTGCGCAGTTGGTATAGCGATCTTCAACTAGTGGTAGTAACTGATACTAATCATCCTGATTATAGTTGCCAAAACTTGGAAGGTAGCCTTCCAGTACTTGGTTAGTACATTATCTTTGTCCATCAGTTTGAGGATGGAATGCCATTGACATTCTACACTTCATTTCCCACTCTGTGAAGATGAATTCCGGGAATTCTTTTGCGAACTTTGAGTCCATGGCCGAGATCATTTCTGAGGGTAGGCCGCATAGCCTGCATATTTCTTTCAGCCATGTGTTAGTGACATCTTTGCTCGTGGCGAATGTCTGTCGTCCGATGAAATTTGCCACCTTTGTAAATTGATAAACTGGTTCCCTTATCTGAGCACAACCTCGTGACCCTCGTGGTTGTACGATGAAGTCTACGGAGATGGACACCCATAAAGTGTAGGGCTTTTGCAAGGATTGCAGTAATCTGTACTTAGCGTGTTTAGGCGATTTATTATGGAGACATTCATTGCAGGATCGTACCTAATCATTGACCTATTCCACCAGTCCTTGTCAGCTGAAGTCTTATATACTGAACTCCCAAATTTTCTTTTGTCCAAAATGTCTTGCAACCTTTGCATCATGACATCCTTCTCCAATCTTGGTGTATAGTGCCTGACGATTTGGTACAAATAGTCTTTGCTTATAATATAGTAGATCGGCAATTAAGGTCTAATCCTTGCAGAAATCCTTTCCTTTGTCTCATAGTCTAATGGGTTTTTCCCTCTCTTGCCTCCAAGCGGTGTCGTTTTCGCTAGCTGCCTGTATCTCAATTAAAAATTCCGAGTTGAACTGCTTCCTAACATTTTTATAGGATAATGACGTTTGACATTATAACTTTCTCTAGTACTTCTGAAATGTCATACCAATAGTCGCTGCCTCTGGCTGATGCCTCAAGGTAACTGATGCTAGGTTCCTATTCATTAATGATCTAGGATATTGTTACTATATCGGTTCTACTAAATCCTGCCGTTCCTCGGTGTGTATCTTCGAAGATGTCTACTTCTATCATGCCTATAGTATTGATCCTTTCTACCACTAGTTGGACTACACATGCACACATTCTTTTCTGGCAGTCCTTGTCTTTACGATTGACAAGCACGACCTTAAGTTTACCAATATAATTGGCATCAATTACTCCAGCTGCAGGGGAGATTCCCCTTCGAACTGCTAATCTACTTCTTGCAGCAACTCTTTGGTAAGTTCCTCTGTATAGCCTGAAGGCTATCCCCACCCTTATTAATGCTAGTCCATATTTTGGGACAACGCCATCTTCCATGGCATACAGGCCATGCCCGGCCGCAATTCTTAAGCCCTTCGTTATCATGTATACCATTTTGCTCAATTTCTTAACCCTGATTATGGGTTTCCTTTCCACCTTGTCAAGGTTCTAAATGTAAATCCATAGTCCGGTCTCAGTCTTCTCCTTAATCACATACCCTCACTACTAGTGATACCAAGAAACCTTCTCGTTTCAAAGATTTCAGTTCGCGATGCATAGTTCCCTACTCAGGACAGTAGAATGCCACCAGGATTGCACGAAGTTCTTTATCATGAATTTCATAATTGCATTCCTCTGAGTTCAATTTTCATGAATGGAATGCTACTGGATGTAGCTTGCTCTCACAGTATTGAGAAAGGACGCAACTAAGGACGTAGTCACTAGCATCAGTTTCTACCCCTGTTTCTCATTCTGGAAAAAAAGCAGTAGAGTATGGGGGCTGTCGGGAATCGGTCCATTAATTCCTCGAAAAGCCATATTCTGCTCAATGCCCCTTTGAAAACTTTTTAGATTTCCTTATAATGTCCCTGGTATCGGTTTGCAAATAGCCATGAAGTTTGTTATAAATCATCACTAGAAGTTAGCAAATCCAATAAAGGCTTGCAAATCTCTGCCTGATTTAGGTGCTTTCCAAACCAGTAATGATTGCACCTTGTGGGTGCTCATAGACACCCCATCAACCGCCTCTATGTAACCTAGGAATTCCACTTCGTTGCAGTGGAAAGGTAACCTTTTTAGTAATACCGCTAATTGAAAGTCTGCTAGACCTTGTAATACCCTTTTGACATCTTCAATATGTCCCCATTCATCCGTTGAATATATAAGGATTTCATCAAGGTAATATACGACTCCCACATTCTAGTATTCTTTTTGTACTTGGTTCATTATATCTCAAAATGTTGCTAGAGCGTTGATCAATCCAAATGGCATATCCCTTTATTCATAGTGCCCATATCTCATTCAGAAGGCAGTTTTCCATTCATCTCCTTCCTTAATCCTAATCAAGTAGTAGCTGCCTTCAAAGTCTAACTTGGTTAAGATCTTGGTACCTGCTACTCGGTCTCGAAGTGCAGATATTAATGGAAGAGGTTGTTTGTTGCGGATTGTAATCTTATTTCGATTTCGATAATTCACAACTAGGCTTAGTCTTCCATTGGGTTTGGGTAATAATAATATCTGTGTTCATCCAGGACATAGACTTTGCGTAATTTTTCCGTGCTTCCAGATCATTTCCCAGTATTCTCTTAATGCCTTAAGCTGTTTTTCAGATAGTGGATATATCAGTCCCCACTGTGGAGTTGATCCTAGAATCAACTTAATCGGGTAGTTGAAGGTTCACCTGGGGGCTAGCTTTTCTCACGCCTGAGCTCCAAAGAAGTGTCTATAATGCCAGGATTGCTACAATAGTGATTCCAATTCAACTGCATTTTTGTGGCTCCGATCCTTCCGATGCGGCAAGCATTTGCATCTGTAGCGACTGATTCGCTGTATTCGAACATATGCATAATTTCTTCAACTTTTTCAGCACAGTTTTCCGAACCTTTTGTGGTAAAGGTGCAATGTTCTGCATCTTCTATATGTGACAGTGCGTGTTCACGATGCTACCAAACAAAAGGAATTATCATTCCCTAATGACCTGCTTTAGCCACGTCACAAAACACTTCCAAAATATGGCGGTTCTTACCTATTTCCAATTTTATAGGTTGGGTGTAACATTTCCCTACTCAGGCAGCAGTTGATCCATCAAAGCCTAAGATATCAACTGCATTACCACGTTCAACAATAGGAAAGCAATAGTCTTCAACTAGGTCCTTGATGATCAGGAACATGTTACATTCTGAGTCTGACAAGACTTTAACTTTGTATTGCTTATCATGTATGTGGAGGTAAGCGTTGTCTTCCCGACACTGGTATCAGATTGGTTTTCGAGTGTCTAATTACACTCGCTTAGCCTAGATTCGATTTTCTTGGTTCTTGTATTTAGGCATTGTAGGTATTAGGTGTACATAACAAGATGCTTGTCACTATGCCCGCCTAGTTGCGACCATTCAGGTCTCCACAGACTAACTAGTAACTCTTTGGCTCTAACAATCTCGGTCTACATACCAAGCTGCATTTCACCAATACGCAATCGCATATGACAAGCTTTCAGGCTAGATGCCTTCTGACGACTTGCCAGTCCTACGCTCATAGCAGATGTTCGGCTGGCTATTTGCCATTTTACTCCCCCGCTGTGTAGTTCTCACTTTCACTGATGCTTTCCCTTAGGGTGTTGGTTTTCCATCCTGCTACCTCAGAGAGGCCTTGCACACCCAAGTGGCATATCCCTGCCCCACACTCTAGCCCGAAGGCAAGGCAGTACATACGTATAATATGACTCTGACTCATGTAGTAGGTGGAATGGCCTGCACCCGTTGTCCCCCTATTGTGTATTGGTATCAAGTAGATCTTGCATTCCTTTGTCCCAACTTCTTCGTTATAGTAACTTGCTTACAAACAAGTAGCAAGAGACTACCTGGTGACTCCAGAACCTTTGTACTGTTAGTTCTCGGGTCCTCTAAACATGTTAACTATACTCTCTTTCGGTGAAGGCTCTTCATATATGAATTCTGGTTTTCATGCTCTCTATCTCTCATGTGGTCCCTTGACTCGGAGCCTACTTGCCTAGATCTTGCAAGAAGAGACTTGCTTGATGCTACTTTGATCATTTTGAGTTTCAATTCCCATAGTTGCACAAGGACTATGCGATCCCCTGCATGCTTGTTACCCAATACACCTTAGCCAAAAGGCATTTCCATTTTGATTCCAGTGCTATGTGAACACTGACTACCAAAACGCTGTTGCCGTTCGTGCCTATGAATTGACCTAGGTCAGTTCCACATCATCTGTTAGTTCCCAGATCTTATTCAGTGGGGCTGGTTGATTCATGGCATTGACTCTATGTGCCAATTTAGGCTTTAAAATGGCTGATCTTGCGTAATGAATTCCCATTTTCTTCGCCTTCAAACTGACTATTGTCGTCAATATATAGTTATCCTCCCAACATGTGTGATACGTCTGCTTTTTTGTCCTACAACGTGTACAATCTCCGTCATGCCTTGCAGTAACTATTACATTCTATGGGATACCATTATGGGCTATGACGAGGTTTCTGTAGGTTGTCTTTACCATACCACGTAAGTCTTTTCTCACCTTCTCTAGCTCGTTGTCTCTTTTCCACTTCTGTGGTAGGGCTCCACCTTTTTTGACATAAGGTTTAACATCCCATTGTTACTTTGATTTAGAGTCTTATCGGTCACTTCTTTTACCCTCTTGGACTATCTTTGGCTTGGACAGTTTATTTCTTGCCAGCCTATCCCTAGGGCGAAGTGCTTCGTTTGATCAGCCGCATAGCCTATGCGCTTCTTCCTGTTCTTGATCTGTTGTGTATTGCAAGGCCGACCCCTTGCAGACAATTTGTTTGGGAACTTGGGATTCAACTTCATTCCTCCAGGATTCTCCAGTCATGCGCGCTCTAATGATTAGGTTGGGAATGATAGTAAGGCAACGCTCAATACTGCTCTTGTACGTGACTAGTTTCATTTCTAGAAGTGCTTGATTTTCGGCTTCCACGTGGGTAAATCATTTGATCATATTGTGTTCAAAACGTGTCTACATTGCCAATTCTGGCTGCTGGACTTCTCCTTGATGTCTATCCATAGCCTTCTTATACCAAATAGTTTAAGGAAGTACTATGTCTCCCTTCGCATGGTTGAGCATGTATATAACTCATTCCTAGGCATTATCCCAGATCTGACAGTTTCTTTCGAAATAGTCCACGCATTGTATAAGAGTGACATCTATGTCTTCTATGGATTTGTCTTCAACGAATTGGGGTAGCTCTGATAGTCACTTCAAATCAAGCTGTAAAGCATTGGCAAGAGTCTCTGGTATACCGGACTATCCGGGTGTCTGTCCTCGCCTGCCATGGCTTGGACTTGCTCACCTTTTGCCTCTCTCTTTATCATTGTCGTTATCATCTCCAGGAATTCCTGGAGCACCTCCCTGGGCCCCTGACGACGATGCATCAGTGGCTTTCTTGCCTTTTGCATTTTGCCGTTGCGTAGGTGGAGCGTAGTAGTCTTCGTCATTCTCCCCCTTGACTGCGGGCAGTAGTGGGGGTCTGGTAGCTGGTTAATTTCGTACGGCAGCCAGTATCTCGTTTACCAATACCATGAATACTTTTACGGCATTATTCATTTCCTTGTTCTGCTGCCGTTACTAGTTTTGGAGATTCCAGATCTCTGTCTGACGACTTCTGTGGTTCAAAGGCCATTGCTCCCAGGTACTGTCAATATCCTTTTCACCATTGATGCTTTGAGAAGAGAATTCTAAGAATTCCATTCTTACGCTGATAACTATATGCTCCAGCATCTGATATTGGACTAATGCCTGCTTGCTTTGTTGCCTACGCATTCCCTGTAACCTTGTGGTTACCACTTCATGTTCCTTCCAATGCCTATTTTTTGTGTTTATCCTTTTACTACTTCTCGCAGCACTTCTTGGTAGATATTCTTAACCACATGTTCCACACGTGCCAGATACATCAATAAGATTGCAATATCGTTGTCATGCACATCTGGTCCATCGGTGATTTGATGTTGAACCCTAAGCAGTTTTCAGGAGTTGTCTTGTGTGGCTCCCTTCAAATGTTTGCATGCCATATTACAAGGTTCGGGTGAGTTGTCTATTTCTTGCCTTATTCCACTCTAGGTTATTCCCAGATGGCTAGCTAATTTGATTAGATTCGCAGCAACATCTCCTTCGAGCTTTGGCATAGAGAACCGTGATATCCGATGTGTGCTTGCAAGACTGGATCATTGGTGAGAGGGAGCAGGTACCATCCCTCTCTGGAAATGTGGGTCTTGAATGTTGATAGAGATAGACTCCATATGACTGAATCATTGTTCCCCATCATATCCGGTTGGGTGTCCATGGGTTCTCCCGCTATTATCCTCTTTCTTGTATCTTGTGGTATCTCTGCCCTTGTTATTCATTCCAGATAGGCTAATTGTTCCAATTGCCCTGGATGAATGATTACCGGCATTTCGTACCAGAGTTATCAATATTGTTTAACAGGTTTATGGAAGCGGATAAATGGTGTACAATATCGGAGGTGCTATAGATCTCTAGGTAAAAAAAAAATATTTTTGCAATCTCGTTCTGAGTTCAGGACCTAAATTTCAGTTTTTCAAGGTTTCAGATGTACTTGTAGTACAAGTATCGATTTGTAGCCACAAGCCGGTGGGTTGGGTAGTCCTTAGCTAACTGTACTGGTTTCTTGTTTATCAAGTACTAGGTACTCCAATCGACGAGGTCTTCCGACTTAGTAGAACTCCAATGAAAGTTTGAACTATGCCTGATGTGATACATGCAATTGAATTGTTCACTCATTGGGATCCTAAAAGGTATTGTGAATCACGCGGGTTCCTGTGTATATTCTTCTTCGATTTCCTGTTGCTCCGCCTCTAATATTGCTTGAAATGTATGTATATTGATGGGACAGTGAGGTACTTCAAAAATGCAATGGAAGTGAGAGCTGAGGGTGGAGTTAGAAGTGAACTCGTAGTTCATATCATGAGCCTAGGTAACTGGAGAACTTTCAATATACTATTGGGTGGACAGCAAACTCTAGTATAACTGAGGGACTTAGGTCAAAAATCTTTGCTTAGATAACCTGTCTAGGAAGACACCTCTCGGTAAATAGGTCAGGTAAGGATTTAAATCGTAAAACCCCCCCATATTGATAAGATCTCTTCTCCCTTGCCTGGTGATGGCCTATCAGCCTGGATTAAGTATCTTTTATCACACTCTATGTATCAAAGTATATAAATCATAATAATAACTTTGACCTCCGCGGCAGTTGAACACTTGACCCTGTAAATCAATACAGGAGTGATACCAACTGAGCTACTGTATATGGTGTTATTAAGTGTATTTTATTGATGTGACGTTTTAGTTACAGGATGCAACTCTGGAAATCTCGCTAATGATATGCGGGCCACGTAGGGGGACCGAAAGGGGGTGTTGGCTCTCTAGTAAATCGAGGGTCTGTGCGCAGTTACCCTACCATGAGGTCTGTTCACTTTTCTTGTCTCAGATTTTCATTAGCCTAACAATACTATCTACCAAAACCTATAATATACAAAGTACTTTGAAATTTCTAAGCTAGTTAAGTTCAAGCTGTGTAGCTAAGATGACAATTCTTATACAAAGAGTCTGGCTTCCACTCACCAATGCAAGTTGATGGCATTTTGTTTCCCTCCAATCTCTCAATACAACTTTCAAGCCCCAAATTTGCGCTTTCTTTTTTTTCTTTTGTTTTTTATCTCCTCATATTTCATTGTTATTTAGGATACAAGAATTTGCATGGGGCGCTAGCTATGGCAGAAACCAATGTGCATACTTCTTGCTGCCTCGCCCAACTATATCCTGAAGATCCTCTGATATGCATCTAACTAAACATTCCTACTACAAAAGTCCTAACATATGCATAACAACAAAAGAAAAGACTGCAGCATAAAGTATTCGAATCGAAGAATATAACCACTTAGAACATCACCCAAGAAACAAAGCAAACATCACAGCACAGTTTTGCAACAACCATGCTAGCATATATGTGCTGCCAGATAAAGAAATGTTGGATAATTCTCTGAATGCAATACAAACTGAGACAGGTGCCGGCTGTGAGAGATGGTGAGAGAGTATAGCAGTAGTAGGATACCAGCTGTGGTGAGGGAGGGGTAGTAGGATACAACCTAATCCAACCATGAGACCAGGATGGAAACTAGACCCGATTTTGTCAACTATGAGTAATTGTGTTGATTTCTGACTATGCGGTTATTAGGCAAAGAGAACGGTAGAATCAACCAAGGGGTTGTCGAGTTGTTCTCACTTACCGCGAAACATATTCCCATCCCTCTGTTGCGTAGGAAGTGGCTGGAAGCCAACTGTAAGGAGAGCGTATCTCAATGAGTTTAGGGAGAGGAAATGGGCAACTCAAAGGTAGCACCAGAACCTAAGAAAAGGAAAGCTTCAATATGTAAGAAGGTGAAAGAGGGTAGTAAGGGGAGGATGTGGTTGGCCATTACTTCTACACTGAAACCATCATGGGAGGAGAGAGGAACTGGATGTTCATGAGAGTCCTGTGTGGAGAGTTGATTTCAAGTGTGAGGAAAATAGAGGAGACAGAGGATGAAGTCCCAAATTCACCGTTTTTTGATGTGTTTTACTTATTTTCACTTTTTTTATATTTCTATATGCTTAGTTAAGTTACAAGAACATGCATGCAGCACTAGCTGTGGCATGAAGTAAACCTTAATTCCAATATGCATATAACACAGGAAATCTCGAAACAAAAATAACACTAGTCCTCCAAGTGTGTCTGATAGCACATACTAAATCACTAAGGAAATAAAACAAATAAAGGACAATCATGAGAAGAAGTAAGCCAATAAATAGCTAGTAAGAGGTTGGACCTTAGAGCCTAAATCCAAACATGGAGAGAGCAGGAGAGGGTACAGGGGTATCATTTTCAGTTAGGAAGGTGGAGACCACAAGTGGCATCTCGGGGGGGATGCCAGTCGCAGTTTCATAGATGTATGCTGCCAGGGCTAGGAATTGGGCCTTGTCAGACCAAATGAAACTGTCTAGTCATAAGTTGGTCAGCTTTGGGAGGAGATATTTCCAGTGGAGAGAGAGCGATAAGCAGAGCAGAATAGTGTCTGGAAAGTCCTATTTGTGTACATCACATGAAGGGCCAAGGGGTAACGTGTCTTCTGTAAACCAGAACAAATGTGCTACAAGGGAGGTTTTTCCTAGGCGCATTTGATAGATTCTGCCCGCTATGAACCTCCTAAGACCCATAAAGAGGTGAGGGGTAAGGCGTGGTTTGTAGGCATAGGAGGGGGGTGGAGGGAACAGGACTAACCAGTCACGGAAGAGTTGGGCCTAGGCGGCTACTTTCACCATCTGGTGTAAACTGGGATTTCCCTGGAGGCGGGAGTTGGTCATGAGGGGGAAGAGAGGTCCTTGAGCATATAAGGGGACCACCAAGCTTGATGAATGAGATCATCCTATGGACTCCTGTATCCTGGGGAAGGTGTTTCCTTATGACCAGCGAGTGTACTGGTGTCTTCCATAGCAGTGGAGTATATACAGACTTGAGTCATCTTGTCTAGGATTTGTGATCCTCTAGGGATCGGTAAAGAGAGTTGGTAAGAAAGGATGGGTAGAGGCCGGCTGTAGCTGAGTTGACTTCAGAGAGAAGGTAAACCTGCCAGAGATCCGCTAGTCATTGACGGTATGTAATGAGTAAGCCACAAATTCACTATGAACTATGACTTATATAGGATTTTTACAAATACTTTATGTCTTGAAAATGACTTTTAAGTGAAACAAAGATTGAAACCATGGAAATAGAATTGTACACAAAAATATTCAGTAGGTACTAAAACAACTTTATAGCTACAAATATGCTGCGTATCATGTACTCAAACATACAACACACTAAATACTATGATAATACTTGAATAGCTGAGTTGAAGCTAGGCACTTAAGGTGATATTTCCTGTGAAAACTGGCCAGCTTCAACTTACTACGAGGAGGTAATGCTTGATTCAGTTTCTACTCCATCTCTTAACACAACCTTTAGGACTAAAATTCTGGATAAGACCTTATATAGGCTTCTTGTAGGTGGTTTTTAATTTTGAAAATGACTTTTGCACTATATAAAAATTGAAACTATATAAATAGAATTTTGCACAAGAATGTTAGGAAAGAACAAAACAAACTTTTAAGCTACACATTCACTAAATAACATCTGCTGAGACATTTAGATAATATGCTAAATATGATAGAAATACTTGTACAGCTAAATTGAAGCTGGATACCAAAGGAAACAACTCCTATACAATGTGCTCAGCTTCAACCCTGCTATACTCATGGTAGGCAGATTTCACTTCACCCCAATTCCTGAATACAACTTTTAGGATTCAAATTTACCACATTTCACATGCCAAGACCAGTACTAAGTAGTACTATTAAAGGTGATAGACTACTAGTACACTTGAAATCTAACAATTATCATACAAAGCAAAAACTACTACATGGATAACTGGAATTAAGAAACCGATCTACCATCCTATCAAACAAGTATGACAGCTACTTCCTGATTGACCTCTAGAAGGAATTTTGATTTCAACTTGAAACGTATGATTTACCTGTACTTTATCAGGGATTCATCCACCTATACATACTCCCGGAAATATTTTGACTACAAAAATTAGAATACAAGGCTGAAGAACACTGCTTTCAAGGACTAAGTGGTGTTCTTATTATCCATGCCATTATCTAAAGACTGCTGCATATGAAAACCATATTCCGACATTGTATTTGTATATTATATTATTCCTTCGTGCCACTATAGACCTGATCTTACGCAGGCAAACTAGTATTGAATGCAATAAAAACATGAAACAAGTGAGTATTAGTATTATAGGTTGACCTGTAAGTAATCAGAGTTACTCTCACTATGAGCCCAATTCTTGTCACGCAATCATGTGTTGCAATTCAAGGAGCTTTGTGCCAGATACCAGTATATAGTACTATTTTGATATTGCAGACATTTTCGAGCCCCTTGGATCTGGAAGCCTTATCAAGTCAAGAAACTATCTGTGGTTTTAGCAGGATGATCTGTAATGGTATGAGATGTGTAGAGCTTAATCAGGCCCTAAAGGATAGCCTATAGAGACCTTTTCTATTTAAAAGTAACTTCTTTCTACCTAGTTAGTTTGTCCAGAGCAAGGCAGCCAGTTTAGAAATCAATGATTACTTTACAACTAGGTTAGGTGGGAAAGATACTAGATCATTCAAATAGGTATTTTCATTGAAAAATCAGCGCAATATAATAGACCAATTTAGTGAATATCTTGATTTGATGAAAGCTACCATTGAAGACAGGGAGAGTGTAATAATGTTCAAAAATTGCAATATTATTGGCTGTCGTGGCTAGGTGATCTACCAACATTCCAGTAGTTAGTATATAGTGCTTAGAGTCGATCTTATCCTCTTACTGGAAACTCTACCAACTGGATTAACACTAGTACCTATTATCTGATTCTGAGACTAGCCTTACCTCATCAATTTGGCAGGTGATAAGAAAGCCTACCCAGTATATATCATGATTGGCAATATCCTCTGACTAATGAGAAACAGTTTTGCTACAATGCCAATTCTGCTTCTCATAATTCTACCTTTATTATCAAAGTTTATGGGTGAATCAGCCAGTACTAGTGAAGCCCAGTGGCAGACAAAGATATACATTCTGAAAGCTGGCTTTGATATCATTCTTGCACTGCTGTTGTAGGTTGTCTTTGAAGGCACAATATTGGACTGTTCTGAAGGCAAAATATATCTACTTTTGCAATTTGCTAGCCTGTATTATAAGCTATACTGAGAACACAACCTAACATGTATTAAGTAATAAGTCAGGATGAAAATGTATGGTTCTAAGTGAAAAGGTTGATGGAAACCAAGTACATATATATTCAATCTGCAATGGTTAGGCAGAATCTACTTCTAGTATAAATAAGAGACATGGGCCAACATCCTTGACTGGAGAATTGGTTGTGAAAGACGCATCGCAATGAAATGGTAAAGAAAAGATTGTAACAGATGAAACAATATTATATTGATAAGATCTCTTGTCTCTTTCTTGATAATTTTTGAAAAGCTTAGGAGTCACTTTGATATTTATATCCCACATCTGAGTGTTCACAGACTACTTCTAACTGCTATGTCCCTAAAGTACCATCCCTGTTTTAATATGCAAACTTCAAGAATGTTATGAGTATAGAAACCTTTTAATATTGAAACTTCTCATACTCATTATCAGTCTTAAAATAGTATTCCTCTACTGTGTTGACTGCACTATTCACTTTTATCAAACAGACATCATCAACTTAATTGGACTTATAGACTATCATAGTACTTTTGTCAAATTGACTATCATTGGAGTATTTTATATTACTTTTTTATGTCATATAGTTATTGTTAGGTACAAACAATGCGTGCAGCTTGTGCTATAGTATACAAAAAAACTGTAATCTTAATGCAATAATAAAAGAAGAAACTAAAATCAAATTACACAGTAAGTCCTCTACTAAAGCAGGAAAGATATAATCTCTAGCACCTTGATTGGTGACTAACATCCAAGTGAAGCCTCCCAACGGCCAACTAATGAGCCAACCATTAAGGAAGAAAAGTAAAATAACAACCAAAAGTAAAATAACCAAAGCCCATAAACAAATATATAACTTGGAAAAACAAATAGTACAAATTGTAATAGGTAGGGGTCCTAGGAAAGCCCTAGAGCAAAAGTAGTAAGAAAACTATAGCCATCCCAATAAACAATGAAGGAACGAAGTCAATTAAAGGCACAGCCATCATAGCCAGTAAAGAGGAAAAGGATATCAGCCTAACTAAGGCAGTAAAGAAACGACACCAACTTGGTGTCAGGGATCGACCATCTCAACCCTTTCTCATTTCCACCAGAATCCCCAAAGGGACAGACAGGGCAGGGAGGGCAGAAGCGAGAGTGGGCTTCATTGGGGCAATTACAGTTCACACAATGATGGGTAAAGTCATAGCAGGAATGACTATGTATGCGACAAGTAGCTGTGGCGCAGGAGTAATCTCCAGTAGAGTGTGGAAGGCAGCACCATCAGCAGGTAGACGGATGGGTGCACTAGTTGTTGTGGTGTCTACAGGATTGGCAGTTGGAGCACTGGGTGAGAGAGTTGAAGTGAAGGTGTCGCTCAGTCCTGAATGTGGTAGAGAAGGTAGACAAGCATCTGTCAACAAAGAGAGGTGTCTTGAGGCCTGTAATGGTGATGACAAGGGAGGAAGCAGCTTTTCCAGTGCCAGTGTCATCAGAGGTGAGCCATCTAGGCAGTTGGATAAGGGTAAGCCCAGTATTGTAGGTGGTGAGCTCTATAGTAATGACTGTAAGGGGCTCAGAGGTTAGGAGTTCATGCACAATAGGTTGTATGGCAAGTGTCTCCAAGTGGACAGTGGTGGTATTTGGTATCAGGTTGGGGAAAGTAGAGGCCTTGCTATTAAGTGTGGTAGTCTTGACAGTCTCCATAGTTATAGGGTAACATTTCCTGCTGAGTGGAGGTCAGTATGGATGAGTTTGGAGTAGAGAGTATTGGTGATCACGTCTCTCAGCTCTAAGGCTGATGGGGTTAGGGGAGAGCCATCTCTTTTGATGATCAGGAAGCACTCCCTCATCATGAGGCCCTTCTTTGGCTGAGCTGCTGCGGGGATGGGAGTGGCAGAAGCCACTTAGGTGTGTAGCAGGCTTCTTAGTAGAGGGGGACCTCTTCTTGTTGTTCATCATAACTGTCACACAAGAAGGGATAATAACAAGGGTGAGAACAGGTCCGAGGAGGGGGGTATGGGGTAGGCAGAAGGGTGGGAGGTAAATTCATGGATAGGGGTAACAGGATCTAGGATAGGGACAAGAGGTGAGTGTGTCAGTAAGGTGTAGATCTAGTCTCATTCTGCCATCAGGTTACTGATATTTGGATTTAAGATGTCAAACAGTTACCTGTGATCAGTTTTGATCATATCTAGGATTCTGGTAAATACCAACATTTTGGGTGAAGGGTTGATATTGTCTAATTCTATGTAAAGGGCTACCTTGACCGACAGACTCTGGAAGTAACTGGTGCTAGGAGGGGCACCTTCTGTAACCTCCAGTGGAAGGACTGGAAAGAAGGTGTAGAAGGTATTGCAGTATGGTCATTTAGGAGAAAAGGGGCCCAAAAGCGAGAAGGTGGGGGACAGGGTGCTACTGCTATCAACAAAAGTGGGGTGACTGGTTTATTTAGGTAGTGTGGTTATTTGGTTGAAGCCCCTAGGCTTTTTCTTACCCCTATCTTTACGGACAGAGAATGGAGGAGCCTCTGGATCCAGCGCAAGTGATGAAAGTCTTTAGCCTGGGGCTAGGTCATGTGGAGGAGGTGAGAAACAGTTTTCAGCCAATGAGTGGAGGTCTTGACTCAAAGTGCAATGTTGTTTTTTTCTTGGACAGAAGTTTTAACAGACACAGAGGCTAGACCATCATTCTGGTAGTCTCTTTGGTAATGAAGTAATCAGATTCATGTCTGACTACCTATTGCTAATCGCAAGTTCAATCCTGATATACTATCGTCTTATGAGGTTTTAACTTATCTAGGTCTTTGTGTTACAGTATCTTTCCCCTAGATACATAGGCTTCCATTGACAGGTTCTATTACCCGTAGAAACTAACGTAGAGCTACTCTCAGAAGGGTGTGAGTGAATTCGATGTGTTCGTAGCAGTTTACACCCTCTTGTATCCTCTTGGACCATTTTGTTACAAACATCCTATCATCTTGGCTCAAGCTTAGAAACCCTAACCTTTGAAGCCTGCTAACTCAGTGCACTTCTTACCGATTTCTTCTATTCTACTACGTAGATATCACCAAATCTCGCCTCTCATACATTATGCAAATACCACGTAGTTGGACAGCTAGCAGTACCATTTGTAGTATTATAATATAGGCTTTATTAACATAATATTTTAGTTGTGGAAGACAATTAGTGAAACCTCGTTCCAAATATAGAAGCTTTATAAGAAGGTGAGAGTAGATGATGACCTCAGTAAATTGAGGGTCTTTATATAGTTATCACACTGTAAGGTCTTTACACTCATCTGATATTTCTAGATATCTAACAGCCACTACACTTTACATAAGAATAACACATTGCAGTGAAAAAAGAAATGAAGTGCCAGTATTGAAGAATATTTTTAGCTGATTGCAGTAAAGCGAGCTCCGTGTTTTCTCTGAACTCAACTGTGTAGGCCCTATAAAATAATATGGGTTAGAGCATATAAATAATGTCAACTTACAGTATATGCTATTATATACAAAAAGCCTTAATTCCAGTATAGTAATAAAGGTAAAAACAAAATTCAAACAAGGATATCAAAACCTCCATCGAGGTGGGTATAAAAAGTAACTCAAGTCCTCCAAGCAATAACTAACAGCCAAGTATAGACTTCTAATAGCTGACCAAAACCAAACACCAATAAATAAAAGTAAAATAAACAACTAATAGTAAACTACTCATGATATTTCAATAATAAAATCAACTGTATAAAACCAACTTTAAAATGGTAAATGGTAGAAGCTACCATATTATAATAGAAGTAAGCATAGTAAAGAGTGAGGCCCACACAGGCTAATAGCTAAGAGATGAAGTGAACACACAGCAGAATTGTCACAACCAGTAGAGGATAGTAAGGTGCAAGCCTAGTGATATGAAAACCAAATACTACTACTGTGTATAGCATGTCATGTACTAACAGTTTCAACCGTTTTCCTATCCTCATCAAAATCATTAGAGGGTTGAGCAGAGTAGGCAAGGAAGGTTGGAGAGTGGACTTCACAGGAAGCAGTGGAGTACAGATATGTAGTAATCAAATAAGTGCACGGTGGTCAGTAGATAAAATAAGTAGTAGTAGAGTCGAAGTGATCTCTAGTAGAGTATTGGAGGTACTACCAGCAACAATGTAAGGGGTGAGTGCACTTTCTATTATGATGCCAGAACAAGCGACATTGTTGCGGATATGGTTTAGCAAGGAAAGGTTTTCACATGACTGATAGTTCCGAGTCATAGGTATGTTGTGTTTTGCACATGACCTCGCTTAGAGGTCATAGGTTTCAAGCATGTGACCACTTAAGTCATGTGACTTGATCAGTTGATAGTTAGAGATGACTAATAGTTATGACTGATAGGGATAGGATGTTTTCCACATGGTCTCACTCAGAGGTAATGGGATTCGGATATGTCACAACTTAGGTTATACGACTTGATCAGATAAGAGTTTTATATGACCCATAATTGTGAGTCATAGTTTTATTACGTTTCACACATTACATCATTTGATGGTCATGGGTTGCGAGCACATGACCATTTTGGTCATATGACTAGTTTAAGTGGTACGAAGCACAGCTTCAAGAGTAACTATAAAAAGCGTTTAGTAGGACCTGGGAGATGACCAGGGATGGTGCGCCTGCAAACTACCTTCTCCACCAACTCTCTCTACCACTCCCCTGAGGATCACAGGTCCTTCACCAGGAGGCTAAAGTTGGTATACGCCACTCTACTGCAAAGCAACCCTGTCCTCTCACCACCAATAAGAAAGCATCCCTCACGGGAGCCAATTGTACGCAGACTTCTCCCCATTATCTGGATAGGCAGCCCCCTCTTTTGCCTCCATTTATCTCTCCTCCCACATAACCAGCACCCGTCCCAGGGTACTCTGAGTTCTTATAAGTCAGTCAAGATAGTTGTCCGATCCTGTTTCCTCCCAGATTAGGTGTACTAGTTCCTCCTACCCCTGGCTACTACTATAAGCCATGTCTGTCTCCCCACCCCTTCATGTGGCTGGGAAGGTTCGTGGCATGTACAATCCACCAGATGCGCTATCATAAGTGCTACCTTACGGCACATCCCGCTTGGTTTACAGAAGACTTCTCTCATATCTGCTGCCACTTCCAGGAGGATAAGGAAGACTTTGAACTTACTATCTTCTACTTCTCGTCCCCCCTCTTCTCTCTCACAGCACCTCCGCCCAGTGCTTGAGGACTTAGGACAAGACAGCCCCCTGTGGTCAAATGTGACCCAGCTCAGGGCCCTAGGGGCCTACATCAACCAGACAGCAACTGGCCTCCCTATCTGAAATGCCGTCTGTCCACACGACACTTCTCCTCACGAGGGGTACCCCACCACGTGTTATTGCGCTTGCTATTTTTGGTTTTAGGGACATGGGACTTCGGTCTCCGCAGTTTACTTTAGTTCTACTTTAGTGTATTTTTCGTTATGATTAAATATTTGCTTGCTTTATTTCGTTAGAGATTTGATGTTGGCTATCGCACATACTTAGATGACTTTATATTGTTAGTTAGTGCCAGATTTCTTTTATTATTTGTTTTGTAATTAAGGTTTTCTTTATGCCATAACTAACCCTACATGCAGGTTCTTGTACCTTAACTAAGAATATATGAAGACAAAAAAATGGAAAAAAATGGAAAAAAATGGAAAAAATAAAGAAAAAATGAAAAAAAGTGAAAAGAAGAAATAAGGTACCAGGGAGATGACCAACCTCTCTCTTCGCTATTTGCTTCGCGCTTGACATTAACCCTCAATGCAGGATCCTCACAATCATCTACCCCCCTCTCCTGCCCTAATTGCTTTAGCCGTGGAGCGATGGCCATTCTCATCCTCTTCCCTCTGTCCTCCTTCACCTTTATTACGTGTTGAGAGTTCCCTTCTTTTGACTTTTGGCACTGCATTTCTGCTGGCCTCTCTCTCCCCCTCGCCTGACTTAGTGAGTCTCCTCTTTTCAGCCAGTAACTATTTGCTTTCTATACTTCATACAGTAGGGAATATGGTTTGCAGTATGCGAGAACGTTTCAATAGGCCCACGGGTCTATCTTGTCTCTCCTTGATGTCAGTTTATGTGGTAGTATTTAATCCACTAAGCGATGCTATCTTTCTGACAACACGAGACTACAGGCGAGATACTGTGCAATCGCTTGCCTGGATCTGGTAGAGACTCGTAGTAAGACACAAACATGATTATCGTAAGTTGACCGGGTCACGTTCGGTTTCTTTTCTGACCTGACTGTTGGATAGCCTTCCACCCTACTGCTTTATCCTTTCTCTGGCTAGTATAATACAGCCACCTTCTTCTTCTGCCATCCCACGCAGGTTGATCCTGTCTTGGTTTGTATTGCATCTCGGGAATGCTACTACATTTCATCTGGCTGTGGATATATTCTAGCATAGTTGTTGCGGGATTTTTGATAAAATATTTCCCTTGTTTCAAGGCAATTTTCCATGTGGTGATCCTCTTATGTTCTCCTGCTTTGCTCAGAGGTCTTTTCTTCTGTTTTCGGATAGATACGTGGGGGTATTTATGGTGAAGATATGCAGTCAGGCCCACACCATAGCGCCTTGGGGATATGGTGGGGCCAGGTGGTAGGAGGAATGGGAATTGTTTTATACCATAGCTAGCAATGCATGCAGATTCTTGTACCCTAAATAACAATGAAATATATGAAGATAAAAAAAGCAATAAAGAAAAAGAGAAAAGAAGGATAAAGAGACCCGAGAGATGACTATCCTCCATTTTCCCTATTTTCCTGACACTTGAAATCAATCATCAACGCAGCATTCTCATGATCATCCACTCCTCCTCTCCTTGCATAATGGCTGCGGCCTAAGAGTGACAGCCATTCTCATTCTATTCCCACTTTCCTCTTTCGCTCTTCTCTGGGTAGAGGCTTACCTCCATTTAGGCTCCAGTACTGCTTTCTGCTGCCCATTGCCTTCTCCTTACCTTGTTTACTGAGGCCACTCTTCGCTGTCGGTGACCCTACACTTTCCATACCTACGATGGCTAGGTATATGGTTTGCAGTACACCAAAACGTTTCAACTGGCCCATAAGTCCATCTCTCCTCTCGTCGCAGTCAGCTTAAGTACTGGTATCCACTTCACTATGTGATGCCATCTCTCTGAGACCCAGGGACTACATGAGAGATGCAGTTAAATCACTTGCATTCCACTAAGGACCGCCTAGGAAAGACATAAAGGCAATTACCGACAGTTGACACAGTCATGTTCGGTTGCCTTCCTAACCTGATGGTGGGATCAGCTTGCATCCTACTGCTATAACCTTCCGCTGGCTGGTACACGACTACCTCCTCCTGTGCTGCCATCTCCTACAGTCAGCTCCCTTTCTCGCTTCCATCGCGGTCCAGGATAGCATTGGTAGTTGTTCGTCTCCCAGTACATATATCTGGTTTGGTAGTTGTTGGAATAAACTAGTGTGATTTTTTATTTGTTTTCTACACATGTTATGCTTGTTTCCTTGTTAAGCTCTTATGCTTTGTACGGAGGTCTATTCTTCAGTTTTTGGATGCGTATGTTAGGGGATTATGGTTGGAGATATGTGCTTAGACCCATACCACAGGGTCTTGGGATACTGTTAGGCTGGGAGGATGGAGGAATGGGGATTGTTTTATGCCATAGCTGGTACTGCATGCAGATTCTTGTACCCTGAATAACAATGAAATATCTGCAGATAAAAGAAAACAGAAAAAAAAGGAAAATAGAAAAAATAGACTAGGGAGATGACCATCCTCCATCTCTACTATTTTCTATGCACTTGGAATCGACCCTCAATGCAGGATTCTCATGATCATCTACCCTCGGTCTCCTCCCATGATGGCCTTGGCCTAGGAGTGATGGCTATAGTCATCCTCTTCCTCCTGCCCTGTTTTGCTCTCATACCCATTCCGGCTTCCCTCATTTTGGTTTCTGGTACTGCCTTTGCGCTGGCCCTTTCCTTCCCCTCCTGTCACTTGGTGAGGCGCCTCCTTACACTGAGTGACCCTTCACTTCCCATCCTTCAGATGGCCAGGAATACCCTTTGTGGTACTCACAAACTCTTCATCTGGGCCGCTGGTTGAGCTGACTTCTCCCTACAGTTAGCTTGAGCAGTGGTAGCCTATCCATTAACTGACACAATCTCTCTGAGAATAAGAGACTTCGTGACTGAGGCAATTAAATCACTTGTCCTCCTCCTCCAGTGACCGACTACTAAGAAACAAATATGCTTACCGAGAGGTGACACGGTCATCTTTAGTTTACTTCTTGACTCGAAGCTTGGAACGGCTCCCACCATACTGCTTCATGCCTTGTCTGACTAATACCCTACTACAACCCACCTGTCTCTTTGTCCCTTAATTTTGTACCTCTCTCTGTCTGCATCATGTTCCGCGTGGTACGGAACATTTTTCCGCCTCTCAGCGCCTATATTCTGGCTGAGTGGTTGTGGGCTCTACTGGTGTGCTAATTCACTTTTTTTCTCCGCAATGTTCAGAGTGATTTGCTTCCTATAATCTCCTGCTTTGCTCGCAGGTCTTTTCTTAGGGTCTCGGATAAATATACGGAGCCTTTTTGGGTGCAGCTGTGCTGTTAGATCTATATCAGTTGGTCTGGAGAATACAGTCGGGCCAGGCAGAATGAGGAATGGGGATTGTTTATGCCATAGCTAGCACTGCATGTAAGTTCTTGTACGCTACATAACAGTGAATAGATAAAAATAAAAAATAAAAAATAAAAAAGACAAAAGTAAAATGAAAGTAAAAAAAGAACTGGGAGATGACCATCTTTTGTCTCCACTATTTTCCTTGCACTTGAAATCAACCCTCAATGCTGGATTCTCATGATTATTCACCCACTCTCTCCTCCCATGATGGCTTCGGTCCAGGAATGACTGGCATCTTCATCCACTTCTCTCAGTCCTGCTTCGCTTTTTCACATATTGAGACTTCCCTTCTTCTGCATACTTGTACTGCCTTTCTGCTACCCATTCCATCTCTCTCACCTCGCTTAGCAAGGCCCCTCCTAATAGTTGGTGACCCTTCACTTACCATACTTCAGACAGCTGAGCATATGGTTCGCGGTATGCAAGAACTCCTCAACAGGCCCCAGGCTCAATTGCGCCTCTCCCTATGGTCAGCTCTAGCTATTGTATTGTATACACTAAGTGATGCTCTCTCTTTGAGAACAATGGACTATGTGAGAGATGCAGTAAAATCGCTTGCCCTCCTCTACTAAGACGACCTAGTAAGACAAGAATATAATAACTGAACATTGAGGGAGTTGAGTTCGGTTTCCTTCCTAACCCAACAGTTGGATCGACTTGCACCCTACTGCTACAACCTTCCCCTGGCTGGTACCCTACTAATCCTCTCCTCTCATGCCCTCTCCCACAGTTGGCACCTGTCTCAGACTGTGTCGCATTGCAGGAATTATTCCACATTTTTCCCTCCGGTAACCTGTATATTTCAGCTTGGTCATTGTGGGTTCTGCTGGTGTGACATTTGTCTTGTTTTGAGGTATTGTCCCAGGTGGCAACCCTCTTATGTTCTGCTGCTTTGTTCTGTGGACTTGTCCACTGTTCTTTTACATATTTTGAGGCTTTTCAGGCGTAGAAGTGCGGTTAGGCTCACACCAGAGGCTCTTGGGGATACAGTCAGGCTGGGTGGCAGAAGGAATGGGGATTGTTTATACTATAGCTGGCACCGCATGCAAGTTCTTATATCTTAAATAACCACGAATATATGAAGACAAAAGGAATAAAAATAAAGAAGAAGACCTGGAAGATGACCAGTCCAGAGGGGCCAAAGCCTGGTTGGCTCTTTGTAACACAGAGCAAGAAGGAGAAGCGTATCCTTCTCTATCCCCTAGACTGTGCTAATGCACTGGTCAACCCCTGCCTTGGAGAACCCTGCCCACCAGTATTCTGGTCCTGCTGGAATAACAGCTTTTCTACCTATCGTGTCTCCCACACTAGCTCGGCTACTTTTTTGAATCCACTACGACTTCCTGCGTGAAAGGCACAACCTCCCACATCACGTGGCATCTGGGCCTAGGACTAGGTGCTCTCAGGTCGACAAGAAGAGTCTCAGGACCGAGTAAAGGCCTCTCCCCCTGCTTCTGCCACCACCATGCGATTTCCTTGTTGGCCCCCATCCTGATCTACAGATCGCCTCTCCTCTCACCTAGTCTCACAATACGTGACAGGATGATGGTTTTCTAAAGAATGGGACTGATACCACTATCCCCTTGGCACCAATAATAAAACATTTCCAGCTTCACACAATAGCTTACAGGACTCTACCCTTTATTACACCGGGTAGCCCCATCTATTGCCCTGACCCATCACTCCTCCCATACAAACAGCTTCCTCCACAGAAGGTCGTATCTTCCTACAAGGCAATAATAGAGGCAGTGTGTTCTCCACCCCTCAATGAATGAGTGATCCAATTCCCTCCACTTCCCAAGTTTGCCTACAGTGCATGCCTGTCTCTGCGCCCCTTCATGGGGCTCACCACGTTCACGCTGTATAGGATCTACCAAAAGCCATTGGGTAAGAGCCACCATGCAGAACCCCATTATCATTTATCGCAGACCTCTCCTCACTCGGCCTCATCTCCTTGGAGGATAGGGAGTACTCCCGACACACAATCCTCCAGTGCCTATCCAGTTCCTTCCACCAAAAGTATCTCATCCCGATGCTCACAGACATAGGATAGGACAGCCCTCTCTAGCCTGACAAGGCCCAGCTCAAAGCCCTAAAGGCCTACCGCAATGAGACAGTGACAGTCTCCCCTTCAGGGATGCCCCATGCCCATTCTACACTCCCCCACCTGTGAGAGGCACCCCACCCCCTATGTTTGTTCACTCCATTTTTGGCTTTAGGCCACAGGGCCTCCAGTCACTGTAGTTTGCTTTGGTTTTGCTTTAGTTAATCTTTTGTCACGAGTATGCATTTGTTACCTTTATTTCCATAGGTATTTGGTGTCAGCTATCGGACACACTTGGAGGACCTTTGTTAGGATTCATCTCAGATTTCTTTTATTATATGTGATTTTGAAATCAGGTATTCTTTATGCCTTAGCTACTGCTGCATACAGGTTCTTGTACCATAACTGAGAATGTATGACAATTAAAAAGAAAAAAGAGAAAATAAGAAGACCTGGGAGATGACCATGCTCGACTTCCACTATTCCCCCCCCTAAATTTCTACTTCGTTATCTACACTATCTGCGTCTGGTATGCACTGCCCTCCGCACCTATTCCTCCTTAGCCTTCAGGGTATCGTCTCCCCCCTGGACTCAAGGATGGCTTCAACCATGCCATCTGACTACTGTTCTCACTACTCATCTATGGACCACGTCGCTCCTCCCATCTTCTACCTTTCTGCTCTCCTAGAACAGACGGTTCTCAAGATCCAACTCCCTGAACAGCTTTTCTCCCCGCTGATGCAAGGTGAACATGGCAACCTCTCAACTGGGTATGCTCTTATACTTCCTCCCCTCTGCCACTCACTTTTGGGTCTGATGACCCTTTCCACTCAGGTGGACAAGCTCGCTCTCACAACCTCTCACATCTCAACCCCGCTGTACGACCTCTCTTCTCATCCCCTGCCGCCCCTTCCACTTACTCGGTCTGACACTAACCTCACGGTTTCAATTTCTGCCATTCTGGTCTCAGTGCAGGTTCTCGCGTCTTGGCACACCACCCCCTTACCACATATTGTGGGCCATCAACCCTCACTATTCGAACCACAAATACCCCCACAAAATACCTGTAGTGCTCCCAAAGCTGCCTCTCCTGGAAAGCAAAAAGAAGGCAGACCATGCTCTTGTGGATAAGCGGACCCCACTCTAGGAGAGTGAGGATAATTCAGGCATCCCCAGCGATCGCACCAAGTACCAGAAATGGTAAGGCAACCTGGTGTTGTATCCCATAAAGTTTGTGCACTCCCGGGGAGTCTAGACCTACCCGGAAGGCAAATACTCCCCCCCGGTCAGGGTTCCACTGCAACTCCAGGATGTCTACACTGACCACTGCCCCTACCGACGCCAAAGCTGCTATATCAGCTGGTACAGGCAAAGGTTAGAAGAAGTCTGCAAAGAGCCCTCTGACTGCGGCCCAGGTTGCATCTGGGACGAACACCTCTTAGATCCAGACAAAGGTTCTCTGGAGTCTTCCCATGACAGAAAGCAGGTTCATCGCACTACGCTCCGTGCTCCAGCTCTTCAACCAGTCTATCTATATATCACCCTCTTTTGCTGACATGGTGGCTTCAGTACTCTGTGAAGCCAATTGCCGACTTCATCTATCCTTCTCTTCTCGTGTCAATGATAGAAGCACTGTCACCCTACCAGTACTTTTCCACCTTGACCTTCACTACTAGCTATGCTCCCTACAACAAGGCGACCACTGCAAAGCTCAACCAAAGTTTCCTGATTACCTCAGCCTTCTGGCTTTTCCTTTCCAACCTTTTTCTAATGAAGTTCAACTGGCCATCCATTCACTCCCAATTACCTACCCTCCTGGTAGATGACAATGAACTCTCCCCTTCTCTTAAAAATACCAACCTCAATGTCAATGGAGTACAGATCTTCTCCGCCCTTTACCAAAACCGAGACCGCTCTTCCAGAGTCCTCAAGTCTTTCACTTTCGTGGTAGGAACTGTGGCCCAAGCGGATGTGATTAGGATGCTGGGAAATGCCTACCTTTACTGCAATTGCTACAGGATTAAAAAGGCATACTTGGCTAGTGATCTTACCTCGTACTCTAACTACTGAGTGCTACGGCCACCACTCTATAAGATGCAAGATCGATCATTCCATCTGCCCCATCTCCTCCCTGTCTCACAGAAAATAGTCAAATAGATTTCAAAACTCAACCTGTCTGAAGGATTGCAGCCTTAGACCTGTTGTCGCCTCCAGCTCCACTTCACCCCCTTGCTATGCGGTCTGCAAAGAGGAACACCCAGCTTTCGCGAAGAAATACTCTTTATGACCTCCCCTTCTTCCTCTCCATGGTGAGTATCCAATATGCCAGGATGAAGAGAATACGGACATGTAGGATGACCCTGGCGTGGGCTTTACTTCAATGACATGATCTCTCCTACCCCTCTTTGATCCTACTTCACTTAGCCCTAGGAACCTTCTCTCATCCTCGGCACACCCCCTCCTTCCTGCCTTAAACCCTCCAGGAGTCTCCGTGCCTAACCTCCTATAGTAGCAGACTCAAACTCCTATCCCACAGCCTGAGACCCTACAAGGCATGTAATGGCTAGTTCTCCCTCCCTTGGGAGTGCCATACTGGACATGGACTCTACTAACAAAATATCTGTTCTCTAACACAACTTCTTGGGAAGCTGGGATGTGTTCTTATACTTATTCAATTCACTTAATCTTTTGCCAGTTCCTCTTGTTCTTGTTGCTTTCCATCAGCATGCTTTCTTAAACAGTCATCTCCAGTCCTTTACATGCTATTAATCGTTTGCTCTCCCCCCCCCCCACAGGCGCTACGCTGAACATGGCTACCTGTCTCCTTCTTGCAGCATCCTTTTACCTCTCTGTTGTCCCAGTCTACTTGCAATGTAATGACTAGATGGCAATGGACTTTACTTCTCTTGGCAGTCTTTTCACTGTTTTACCACTACTCTAAGAGTTATCAACATATACAACACCTAGGGCGCCATCCATTCACTAAGGACCGTCCCCCCAGAGGTAGCCTTCTCACACACATCAATATCCACACTGGTAGTGGGTGACTTCAACTTCCTTTACTCTCCCTCAGGCCCCAGATGGGTGTTTTCTGTCACAGAAGTGGCTTCCTCTATCCCATACTTTGACAGGGCGGCCCATGAGAGCTTCCCTATCCTGAATGAGACCAAACCTTTGACATACTTGCCATTTGATCTATCCATCAGACTCTCGGTACTTGACCTGTCATTTGTTCATGAAACCCTGGACCCCAACAATGAAAGCTGTACAACTCCGCTATTTCTCAGCAGCTCAGACTATGTGCCAATCCATAATGACCTCTTGGTCTTGCTGACCAAACTACCTCCCCCCTTTCTTGCCTGGTTCAAACTCACTAGATGAAGATCACCCCAGAACTAAAATCACAGATATTTGCCCCACCCCTCCGCTTACTGACTGCCAAAACACTGGCAGACAAGTTCAACCCTGCTTGCACCAGACTTCCCATAACACTCATAGCAAAGAATCAACCTAACAGACTCTCCTACTATTCCAAACCTTGGTGGTCCTCTGACCTGATAGCCCAAAGAACCGCATTTCATGCAATAGTCAGGACTGCCCACATATTGCCCCTCCGCTCCTTCTCAGAAGACATCCACACTTGCCAGAGGCTCTTCTTTGAGACAATCAAGAAGGCTAAGCACAATGATTGGAAAAGCTTGCTCGAGTCCTCCAACCTACAAACTCTCTAGATGGCAAAGAGGTTCACCTGTAGTAGACCACCAGATAGATTTTCTCAGTTTCCTGATACAAACACAGCATCTCAGATAAACTCAGCTCTGATCACCCACTTCTTCAGTACCATGTCCTTCCAAGGCCCTGAAGCCATTTTGAGGGAGTTCAAAGATGTACCCCCACTTTCGGGCGATGAGATTGCATCTGCACTCTTAAAGTCCCGCCCATCTTCTGGCCATGGACCCAATGCTATTCCTTACTTGATTTGAAAAGGGGTCCACACACACAATCCCACTGTTCTCACCTCCTTCCTTGGCCCACTGGTGTCGTTTGGGTTTCATCCACCTTTTCTGATGAAGGTGAATGGTGTAGTTCAGGACAAACAAGGGATGGAGTTCTAGGATACCTCTGCTTCATTCAGAATCATAGTCCCATTTGAGACTGTCTCTAAAATTCTGGAAAGGGTGATGGCAAACAGGCTGTCAACCCTAGCCTGCTGCCTTGGCCTCCACTCCCCACACTAGTGTGGCTCCCTCCCGGGCCTCAGTACCTACATCCCGTGTGCTATGCTCACTTATAAGGTCAAAACCATTTTCCGACCCAAGATCAAGGTCTCAATCCTCTTCCATGATATCAACACAGGCTTTGACTATGTCTCCTCACACTCCCTCCGTGAAAGACTATCCACCAAGGCAGTCAACCCTTACATGATGTCCTTGATAAGGTTATTCTTCCACAGGAAGACATGCAGGCTCATATTCCAGGCCTCCTCCAACAAGTTCATTCCTGTCTCGGTAGGGACCCCCCCAGGATCCTCCATTTCATCCCTCTTCTTTGTCATTTTTGTCTTAAGACTCCACTTTCCTGTCCCCTGAGGCTTGACACCATTCTATATTGGCAATTCGACTGCGACTTTGGCTTTCAACTGATACTGATGAAACGTGCGGAGACTACAAGGCCTAGTATGCTCCCGGTAATGCAAAGCAAGAAGGATAGGTATATCCTTCTCTATCCACAAGACCCAACTCATATACTGGTCAACTCCGACCCAGAAGACCTCACCTCTCTGGATTCTGGTCCTACTAGATGGTCAGCTCTTCTATCAGTTGAGTCTCCTGCGCTGGCTTGGCTACTGGTTCTAACAAAACCAAAACTTCCGGTACAAAAAGTACAACCCCTTACTTCACCTATCAGCTGGTCCTAGCACAGGGTGCTCCAGGTACATTAAGAAGACGTTCACGGCCACGCATGGTCCTAGCTCCCTCGCTCTGCCACGGCCTCATCCTCCCCTTAGTAGTACATATCCTCCTCTATAGAGTGGACCTTTCTCAACCAGTCTCAAGAGGTTTGACAGAATGTTGGTGTTTTGGAGAACTGTCCAAAGATGGGTGACCAACTGGTTCATGACCACACCCACACAGGCTCACCCACTGGCAAGTTGTCACTGCCCCCTGTTCCACAGCTGATCACATACTGCCGGCATCTGGTGGCTGTAAGGATTGTCTGCCTCCACCTCACCTTTCCTACCAACTCTTCCTACCACTTCCAAGAAGACTATCAGTTCTTGTTAGGCATATGGAAATCCGAGACATGTGCACAGACCCACGGTAGGGTAACTGCGCACAGACCATCAATTTACCGGAGCCAAAACCTCCCTCCGCCCCCCTTATGGGGTGTGCACATCATTAGCGAGAGTTCGTGAGTTGCGTCCCATAACTAAAATGTCACATCAATAAAGCCCCCTTCATAACACCATATACGTCGCCGCCGTCTGTCCAACCACATGCTGTTCGCAAGTTATATGAGTGGGGACCTTTGCCGACATCTGGGATGTGGAACGCAGGAAATCTGATGCGGGCGCATTGAGATAGTAGGCTTCAAAGTAAGGCTTCCTAACTATGGGACGCAGTTGACAGGAAGTTTTTGGCGCAATACTCTAAGAGGATATCCTAGTAGCGGAAGCTACTAAAGGTATACCGAATCCACCCATACCCTTCTGAGATCAGCTGTAGGTTGGTTGGTCCTAGTGATAGGACCCCTCTACGAAGGCCGGCGGACTAAGGGGAAGTAAACTCGGAAAGGAAGACCTAGATAAGTCAGAGACCCTTAAGGTGTTAACACGTTGGGCTCGGACTTGCGATTGACACTAGGTGGACCGGCATGAACTTGATGACTTCATGACCGAAGAGACTACTGGAATGATAGTCAACATGACTAAAGTAATATAATAGTCTATGCAGACATCTAAGTTGGAGACCGCTTTTTGGAATTACAAATAGCGCAGTCATCTCAATGGAGGAATACTATTCCGTGTCTGCGAAAGGTTGTGATATGTTTCATGGTCAAGCAGTGCTCGCACTTATAAGATTCCGGACATTTGTGCATTGAACCCAGAGTGGTACTTCGGAAGCACAGTAGTTAGAAGTATTCCGCGAACACTGCGATGCGGGATATAAATATCGAAGTGCCTCCCGACCTTTAGAGACATCATGAAGCAACGGAGAACAGATCTTATCAATATAAAATTGTTTACCACATGAATCTTGACTTTGCTTTACTTTTACTTTATCGAGAGGCCCCTTCCTCGACAGATTCTGCGAACAAAAGATTTTGGCCTGCGTCCCTCAGTTATACTATAGATAGGTGTCCGCCTACCAGTATATTGATAGTTCTCCTGTTATCAAGGCTCAGTATATGAACTACGAGTTCACTTCAAACTCCACCCTCAGCTCAGACTTCGATTACATTTTTGAAGCACATCCCTGTCCCATCTACATTCAGACATTCGAACAGGTTTTAGACAGCGCGTTATTCGAAATTGAAGAAGAATTTATCACAAAACCTTCGTGGTTTACAATACCTTTCGGGATCCCAACGTGCGGTCAATTCAATTGCATATACCGTAATTGGTACAGTCCAGACTTCGAGTGCTGTTCCACCAAGTCAAAAAACTGTGTTGAGTGAAGTACCTAGTACTCAGATAACAAGAAGCCAGGCACAGATATCCGGGGGCCAGACATCCCCTCCACCTGGGCCTAACACATCCTTATATGTACTACAAGTACATCTTAAACCTTGCAAAAAAGGAGATTCAGGTTTTGAGTCCCGAGTCGGACCAACCGTACCCATTTATACCTACACCTCAGGAGTATCTCAAACGTTGGCTACCTTACACACGATTCCATAAACCATTTAAAGGATATCGAGAACCCTGGTATGAAGTACCAGTAATCACTCATCCAGGGCTATTAGAGCAATTACCATACCAGGAAAGCATCACAATGACTAAGATACCGTAAGACCCGAGAAAACGGATAATGGCGGGAGAACCTATGGACACCCGGCCCGAAACAAGGGATAAAACCGCTGATACAGCCATATGGAGTCCCTCGCTGCCAACACCTCATGACCCCACATTTCGGAGAGGAAATATACCTTCTCACCGATCCTCCAGTGTCGCAAGTACACATAGGATATCAAGGGCCCCCCCGCCTAAACCAGGCGGAGATCATGCCGCAAACTTAGGAAGGTTGGCTGCCGGTCTTGGGATAACCATGGGTTGAATAAGGCAGGATATAGATACTTCGCTCGACCTAGCCCATATCGCCTTCAAACATTTGAAGGAGGCTACCCAAGACAATACCTTAAAACTAATGAAGGTTCAACAACAAATAGCCGAAGGACAAGATGTCCACGATAACAATATTGCAATCTTCTTGATACACCTAGCAGGCGTGGAAAGTGAAGTTAAGGTTATCCAAGAGGAAATGATATGGGAAGTGGCAGGGAAAATAGACGCTCAAGATAAGCGTCAACAGGAACATGAAGAGGTAACCACGAGGTTACATGGAACCCTTGGAGAAGAAAGCCAAGCGGCCTTAGCTCGAGATCAGACTTTGGAACAAATGGTCCTCAGTCTACATGCGGAATTCGTAGAATTCCGCGCCCATTGCACCACACGCGAAAGGGAGGTCAACCGTATGCTAGGACAAATGCGGTTAGATCAGACTACTCGCCAGGCAGAAATCCGCCGATCTCAGGAGCAGCAGCAGTAGCTGAATAACGAGACTAATAATACCCTGAAGGTATTGACACAATTGATAAACAGAATGTTGGCTGCCGCACCAAGTCCTGAAGCTGCAGGACCAGCACCCTAACCCGCAGTCCAAGAAACTGACGACGTTGAGTACTATGCTCCATCGACACGCAGGGACACGGGAAAAGGCCTTGAAGCCGCTGATGCATCGCCCTCAGAGGCCCAGGGAGGTAACCCTGGAGATCCCGATCACGATGATGACGATGATGATGAGAGAAGAAGAAGGAGAGGAGGTCCTAGCCGGAGAAGGCAAGGACAAACACCAGAACAGTTAGGAATGGCAGAGACGCTTGCCAACACGATGGCGCTAAACATCAAGCGACCATCAGAGCCACCCCTATTCTTTGAGGATAAACGCGCACAAGTTATATAGGTGTGGATCCTACAATGCACTGACTATTGCGAGAGGAACCCACGAATCTGGGACGATGCCCACGAACGTGTCATATATGCACTCAGCCCTACAATAGGCGAGATAGTCCTTCCTTATACCATATGGTACCTGAAGGCTATGGATGGACTTCAAGGGGTAACCCAGCAGCCAGAGGTGGCGACATGGACCCGCTTTGAACATGATATCATCAAGCGATTCGCCCCAGTAGAAGCCAAAAGACTAGCCCTTCCAACAATGAAACTAATCACGTATGACGGCAGTATTGAAGACTATCTGACTGTCATGCACAACCATAACATTCGTCCACGTATGACCAGGGAGTCCTGGAGACAGGAAGTCAAAGATAAATGTCCCGAACAAATTGCCCTCAGGTTGTCGGCCCTGCAATATACGATGGATCAAGAATGGGAAGAGGCACTAAGGCTATGTGGATGGTCAGAAGAAGGACGGCTAGCCAGAAAGAAAATTGGGCGCGACCAACCGTCTAAGCCTAAAATAGTCCAAGAGGTCGAAAGAGAAGACCGACTGGACTCTAAACCAAAGCGAAACTGGGATACTAAACCATATGTCAAGGGAGGTGGAGCCCCCCGCGAAAGCGAAAAAGGGACGATGAATCAGAGAAGCCAAGGAAAGGATTCTGAGGTGTGACAAAAACCACCCACATGAACGTTGCCCAGGCCCATACTGGTATCCCGCAGAGTGTAATAGACACTCAGAGGCGAGATGGAGATTGTACACATTGTGGGAAGAAAAACCACACCTGTCAAAGGTGTTGGGGAGATGCCCATATATTGGCAGCAATGGTCAGCTTAAGACCGATAAAAGTGGGAATTCGACGAGCAAGATCGGCTATTGTAAAGCCAAAGTTAGGTCGCAAATTCGCAGACATTTAGCACCCAGTCCGAGTGAATAAAATCTAGGAACTGGAGGACGACAAGCAACTGACCTAGGTCAGTTCATTGGCACCAACGGTGACGGCGATTGGGTATTCAGTGTCCTAATGGAGCTGGAATCGAAACGGGTACACCCTTTGGCGGGGGTGTATTGGGTACTGGCCACGACGGGGATCGGGTAGTCCGTGTGCAACTACGGGAGTTAAAACTCAAAATGATTAAAGTGTGGGGAAGCGAGTCTCTCCTTTCAGGATGAACGCAAGTAGGCTCTAAGGGAAGGGACCCCGCGAGGGACTTACGAGCTCGAAAACAAGAATCAATATCTGGTGAGTCTCGATCGCAAGAGAGGATAGCTAACATGCCCACGCAGCCCGCAAGGCAACAGTACGAAGTTCCTCGAGTCACTTGTTGGTTACCTGCTACCTGTGTGCAAGCAGGTTACTATACCGAAGAAGTTGTGACATAGAAAGGCAAGATCTACCTGATAACAATACAGGACAGGAGGACAACCGATGCGGGCCGTCCCACCTACCACACGAGTCTGAGTCGTATTACACGTGCGTACTATCTTGCCTTCTGGCCAGAGTGTGGGATAGGGATGTACCGCATGGGTGCGCCAGGCACCTTTGAGGGAGCTGGACGGATAACTGATGTCCTAAGGGAAAGGACCACGTGCAAGCGGGAACCCCAAACCAGAGGAGTAAAATGGCTAATAACCGCCCGAAAACCTGCTATGAGCCTAGGTTTGGTGTGTCGGGAGAAGGCATCCAGGCTGAAAACTGGTCGTGCGCAATTGCGTATTGGTGAAACGCCGGTTAGTATGTAGACCCAGATTGTTAGAGCTAAAGAGTTACTAGTTTGTCAGAGGAGAACTCAATGGTCGAAACTATGCAGGTGTAGTAACAAACATCATTTTACCCACACCCCGCACCAATGATGCCTGAACAAAAGAACCAAGAAAGTGTTATTTGCACCAAGCGCGTGGAACTAGACGCTCCCAAACCAAAACAATACAACTGTCGCGAGGAGATCGCTTACCTCCATATACACGATAATCATTACAAAGTTAAAGTCTTGTTGGATTCTGGATCCAATGTATCCCATATCAACAAGGAACTAGTTGAAGACCTTCGCGTTCCCTCAGTCGAACGTGACAATGCAGTTGAGATCTTAGGCTTTGATGGATCGTCAGCCACCTCAGGAGGGAATTGTTACACTCTCGCGATAAAATTGGAAATAGGCCAAAATCGGCACATTCCACAAGTGTCGTATGAAGTGGCTAAAGCAGGTAACTATGGAATGATAATTCCTTCTAGTTGGTGGCATCGTGAACACCCAGTATCTCACCTGGAAGACGCAGAAAATTGGACTTTCTCCACAAAATGTTGCGAAAACTATGTGGGGGAAGATGAAGGAATAGCGGATATGTTCGAGTATGACGAATCCATCCCTTGGGATCTTAATGCCTGTCGCATCGCAAGAATCAGAGCTATCGAAAATACGCTGGAACTCGAATCATTACCGAAAGAATACTGGAATTACAAACATTTGTTTAAAGCCCAGACTGCAGAAAGATTAGCCCCCAGACGAACATTCAATCACAAAAATAAGTTGATTCCAGGATCAACTCCCGCGTGGGGGCCGATACATTCACTATCCGAAAACAGCTTAAGGCATTATGGGAATACCTGGAAATGATAATCAAACAAGGAATAATCACCCCCGAGTCAATTACCAGCAGGTGCACCAATATTATTCGTACCTAAGCCAGGTGGCAGACTACGTCTGGTTGTGGATTATCGAATTCTAAATCAGGTTACTATCCTCAACAAACATCCCCTTCCACTAATGTCCGAACTCAGAGATAGAGTGGCCGGAGCAAAGATCTTTACCAAAATAGACCTTAGGGACGGCTACCACTTGATTAGGATAAATGAAGCAGATGAATGGAAAACGGCGTTCCGTACAAGATACGGACATTACTAATATAAGGTTGTGCCCTTTGGGTTGGTCAACGCTCCGGCAACCTTCCAAGATATGATGAACCAAGTTCTTCAGGAATACCTTGACATTGGGGTCGTATGTTACCTTGATGATATTCTCATTTATTCAAAAAGTGAGAAGGAACATATTGAAGCTGTTAAAAGAGTTTTACAAAGTCTATCGGACTCTCAATTAGCGGTATCGCTAAAAAAATAGACTTTCCATGCCACGGAGGTAGAATTTCTCGGCTATATGGTGGCGGTCGGTGGGGTGTCTACGAGCACCCGAAAGGTGGAATCCATAATGGTCTGGAAAGCACCTAAGTCGGTTAGAGAAGTACAAGTCTTTAAGGGGTTTTCTAACTTCTACCGAGGATTTATAAAAAACTTCTCGGCTATTTGCAAACCAATAACCGTGACATTACAAGGAAATCCTAAGAATTTTAAATGGGGAATTGAACAAGACACTGCTTTCGAAGAACTGAAGCACCGATTCACCACAGCCCCCATACTCCACCACCCTTTCCCAGAAAGAGAAACGGTGGTAAAAACGGACGCTAGCGATTTTGCACTCGGCTGTGTCCTTTCTCAATACTTTGAGGAAAGGTTACGCTCAGTAGCTTTCCATTCCAGAAATTTAAATTGGGCGGAGCGCAATTATGAGATTCATGATAAAGAACTTCTCGCAATCCTCAAAGCGTTTAAGGAATAGAGACACTACTTAATCGGAACGGAAAAACCAGTTACAGTCTTTACCGACCATCAAAACCTACAATACTTCCTCACATCAAAAGTCTGCAGCGGCCGTGAAATTCGATGGGCTCAGAAGTTAGTAGAATACATTTTCCGCATGGTATGCTGACCAGGCACGAAGGGCGGAAAACCTGATGCATTAAGCAGACGGCTGGAGTACAGTCCTGAGGCGGGAGCTATGCATCGCGAACAGAAACCTTTGCAAGAAGAAGATTTCCTGGTATAGCTAGTAGCGAGGGTAGGCGATGAAGGAGAAGACTGGGATAGAGATTAGGATTTGGATAGGGAACCTCGAAGAGGTGGACAGGAACCCGTGATTAGGGTCAAAAGATTGAGCAAAAAGGCGTACTTGCCAACAAAGGGCTCAAGAATGGCGGCAGAACATGACCTGTACACCATAGAGGATGACATTGTCCCGAAATATGGACAAGCGGTAATAAGGGCAGGTATAGCTGTGGGGCTGCCCGAAGAGACTTGCGGAAGAGTTGCCGCGAGAAGTGGATTTGCGGTCCGAAGCGGAATCTCCACCGGCGCCGGAGTAATCGATGCTGATTATACTGGTGAACCCAAAGTCATACTTTTCACACATAAGGTTGTGGGCTGCCAGATAAAATTGGGTGATCGTATAGCCCAGTTGGTGGTGGAAAAAGTCAACACCTCAGATATGATGGAAGTAGACGACTTGGAAGACACAGAACGAGGAACCAAGGAATTTGGAAGCACCAATATAGCGACAAGATCCTTGATCATCAAGGAACAGCAACCTAGCATCAGCTACCTGCAGGTATCGGCTAAAGGCCATGAACATTGTTACGATATTTCAGAAGTACCCAAAAAAGTTCTAATGTCAAATGCTATTATCCTGCAGAAAGGTATGAAGTGGTTTAACCCTGAATTCTTAAACGAGATACAGTCAGCTAGCGAGACAGACGCTGCCTGGAGGCAACGAAGGGAAGAACTCATTAGGTTACAAGACGAAGGAGAGGATTTTTCCAAAGACTGGACCTTAACAGACGATCTACTATATTATAAGCAAAGACTATTTGTACCAGATAGACAGGCATTATATACTTAGATTGTAGAAGGATGTCATGATGCAAAGGTTGCAGGATATTTCGGGCAAGAAAAGACTAGTGAAATAATCACGAGAGACTTTTACTTGAAAGGACTTGCGGCATGGGTCAACGATTATGTACGATCCCGCGATGAATACCAACCTAACAAATCGCCTAGACACGCGAAGTACGGACTATTGCAGCCACTGCAAATACCCTGCGCAGCATGGGCGTCCATCTCTGTGGACTTCATCACACAGAGAGCAGAGGCGCAAGGATGTACTCAGATAATGGTAGTAGTGGATCGGTTTTCAAAAATGGCACATTTCATCGGACTACAAACGTCGGCTACGGCCAAGGATGTTGCAAGCACATTCCTGAAAGTAGTCTGGAGACTGAACCGCCTACCAACCGAAATAGTCGTGGACATGGACTCAAAGTTTGCTGGAGAACTTTGGGAATCCATCTGCAAAGCGCTGGAAATTCAGCGAAGAATGTCAACGGCATATCACCCTCAGACTGATGGACAAACTGAAGGTACCAACCAGGTGCTGGAAAGATACCTGCGAAGTTTTGTCAACTACGATCAGGACGACTGGTATCAGCTATTACCGCTAGCTGAACATGCCTATAACAACTCCGCAACCAACGCTCATGGGATGTCACCATTCTATACGAACTACGGTTTCCATCCACAGACAGAATGGATGAAGGAGCGCGTAGCTCAAAATCCAGGAGCAACGCTTTCTGGAAACTGGATTAAGACGATACATGAACCAGCAAGATGGTCGCTAGAAAGGACAGGGCAAGAAATGTCAAAATATTATGTCCAGAAAGCTCGAGAACAGCCGGACTTCAAGATCAGGGACAAAGTGAGGTTGTATGTAAAAAACATTCTTGCCCGATGGAAATCAAAGAAACTAAGTCCCAAGCTATTCGGTTCTTTTCAAATCGTGGAACGACGAGGATCGCGAGCCTTCAAGCACAACATATCCGATCGATGGAACATTCACCCCGTATTCCATGCCGCACTATTGGAACCCTATCGCGAATGCATTCAGGAAAATTGACAGCAACCCCTTAGTGAGCCGGAGGACATGGAGGGCGATCTGCAATGGGAGGTTGAGAAAATAGTCAGAAGCGAGATTCCTTCTTACAGGAAACGAGGGCGTGGCTGCTATCAGGAGAAGCGGGCACTGTGGTACTTCGTTAAGTGGCAAGGGTGTTCAGAAGATAAGAACACATGGGAGCCTGCTACCGGTATTGAAAACGCGGAGGAAGTTGTGGAGAATTTTGCTAATGAAAATCCGGACATGCCAGGAAGGGCAGAAGTAAGATAGTGAGGAAAAGGTTTTCCTACCGTGGCCAAGTAAACTCGTGAGGTTTTTCACCCTGACCGCACTGAGTCTTAAAATGTATCTAGAAGAAAATTATAAAAAGTTATAAAGGCATTGGAGGCGAAGCCTGGTAGGAGGGAGCTCATGTTAGGCATATGGGAATCCGAGACATCTGTACAGACCCACGGTAGGGTAACTGCGCACAGACCCTCAATTTACCGGAGCCAACACCCCCCTCTGGCCCCCTTATGGGGCCCGCACATCATTAGCGCGAGTTCAAGAGTTGCGTCCCATAACTAAAATGTCACATCAATTGAGCCCACTTCATGACACCATATACGTCACCGCCGCCTGGCTGACCCCACATTGTTCGCAGGATATATGAGAGGGGACCTTTCGCAACGTCTGGGAGGTAGAACGGAGGAAACCAGGAGCAGGTGCATAGAGATAGTAGGCTACGAAGTTAGGCATCCTAACTATGGGCCGAAGGTGACGGGACGTTTTCGGCGAAATACTTTAAGAGGATATCCTGGTAGTGGAAGCTACTAAAGGTATACCGAATTTGCCCATACCCTTCTGAGATCAGGGGTAGGTTGATAGGTCCTAGTGATAGGACCCCTCTGGGGAGGCCGGCAGACCAAGGGGAAGCAAGCTCGGAAAGGAAGACCTAGATAAGTCGGAGACCCTTAAGACGTTGACACATTTGGCTTTGACTTGTGATTGTCACTAGGTGGACCGGCATGAACTTGATCACTTCATGACCGAAAAGACTACTGGAACGATAGTCAATATGACTAAAGTAATATAATAGTCTATGCGGACATCTAAGTTAGAGACCACTGTTTGGAATTACAAATAGCGCAGTCATCTCAATGGAGGAATACTATTCCGTGTCTGCGAAAGCACGTGATTTGTTTCACGGTCAAACGGTGCTTGCACTTAGAAGATTCTTGACGTTTGCGCATTAAACCCAGAGTGGTTCTTCGGAAGCATAGTAGTTAGAAGTAGTCTACGAACACTCAGATGCGCGACATAAATATCGCAGTGCCTCCCGAGCTTTACAGATATCATCAAGCAACGGAGCAGAGATCTTCTCAATATAAAATTGTTCACCTCATAAATCTTTACTTTACTCTACTTTTACTTTATCGAGACGAGCCTTCCTTGAACGATTCTCCGAACAAAAGCTTTTGGCCTACGTCCCTCAGTTATACTAGAGATAGGCGTCCACCTCACAGTTCTTTACCAGAAGGCTATCATTAGTATATGCCCCATTACTCTGTAAGACTCCCGTCCTGTGACCACCAATGAGAAAACACCTTGATCCGGATGCGATAGTACACAGGACCTGCCCCTTCATGGCCCTTAGTAGCCCCCTCCCCTTCCCCGACCTGTCCCTCCTTCTGCATGACCAACTGCTCCTACAAGTTAACCCAACCTCCTATAGCTCAATGAAGAGCACAGTTCGGTCTCAACTCCTCAAGATTGGATGACCCAGTTTCCCCAATCCCTCCAAATACTCCTGTAAGATCCGCTTGTCCTCCCATGCCTTCATGTGGCTTAAGACGTTCATGGCGGGCAGGATCCATCCAATGCACTGTGGCAAAGGTTATGTCGCAGCACACCCGCCCTCATTCACCGCAGACTCTATTCTCCTCGGCGCCTTCTGCCAGGATGATGCGCAGGACTTCTAGCATGCAATCCTCTACTACCGGCCCTGCTCACCTCACCAAAAGCATATTCTCGCGATGTTCAAAGAATTAGGATGAGACCACCCTCTCTGGTCCAAAGTGACCCTACTAATGGCCCTGGCAGCCTACATCAACAGAACACTAACCGGCTTCTCAAAGGAATGCTGCGGGCCTCCTCTACACTGCCGCTTGATAGAGGCACCCCACCACTAGGTTTCAGTCTACTCATCTTTGGTTTAAGGCCCCCGGGCCCCCGATCTGCATAATTTTCTTTGGTTTTGCTTTAGTTTGGTTTTTGTCATGAGTACACATTTGTTGGTTTTATTTTCTTAGGGATTTGGTGTAGGCTATTGGACACACAGGCAAGATTACTGTTAGGCCTAGTGTGAGATTTCCTTTGTTTTGTGATTTGGAATTACGGTTTCTTTTATGCCACAACTAGGACTACATGCCTCCTGTACCTTAACTAAGAATATATGAAGATATGAGAAAGAAAAAAAAAAAGGAAAAAAGAAAACCTGGTAAATGACCATCCTCTGTCTCTGGTGTTTTCCTCATATTTGAAATCAACCCTTGACGTAGCACTTTGATGATCATCTACCTCCCCTCTCCTCTCTTGATGCCTACAGCATAGGAGTGCTGGCTATACTCATCCTCTTTCTACTGTCCTTCTTCACTCTTTTACTCGTTGAGGCCTTCACCCTTGTGAGTTCTGGTACTGCCTTTCTGCTGCTCATTCCCACTCCATCACCTTGCTTAGTGAGGCCCCTTCTCACTGTTGGCGCCCCTTCTCTTTCCATGCTTCAGAGGGCTGCCAATATGACTTGCGGTACCTGAGAACTCCTGGAAAGGCCTGCAGGTTGATCTGACTCTGCCCTATGGTGGGCTTAAGGGCTGGTATTCTATCAACTGAGTGACACTATCTCGCAGAGAACAAGGGACTACATGACTGACAAGGAAAGATTGTTTGCCCTCTTCTCTACGAGAGTGTATAGTAAGACATAAACACCACTACCGTGAGTTGTCAAGGTCAGGTTCGGTTTTCGGCCTAACACGCTGGTTGGTTCAGCCTGCACCCTACTGCTACATCCTTTCCCTGGCTGCTACTCTACTGCTGCCACCCTCCTCCACCATCCTCTACTGTTGGCACCTGTCTTGGTCTGCATCACATTCTAGGAATTATTCTACATTTTTTGCTCTACCAGTACATATCATCGGGCTTTGTTGTTGAGGGATCTACTGGTGGGATATTTTATTTGTTTTTTGCAGATCATTTGGTTGGTTTCCTTCCTATGTGTTCCGGCTTTGCACATAGGTCTTTCATTCTGTTTTCCGATATGTTTGGGCTTTTGGAATAGAGAAATTCAGTTTGGACTGTATCCGAGTGTCTGGAGGATATAGTTGGCCAAGGCCGATAGAGGAATGGGGATTGTTTTATGCCATAGCTAGCACTGCATACAGAGTCTGGTATCCTAAATAACAATGAAATTAATGATGATAAAAAAAAAGAAAAAAGAGTGGACTTAGAAGATGAGCCATCTCCAGTCTCCTCTATTTTCCTCTCCCTTGAAATTAACCCTTAATGCCGGAATCTCACAATCACCCCCACTTCTCCTCTCCTCCAGCATTAGCTATGACCTAGGAGGGATAGCTACCCTCATCTTCTCATTACTGTCCTCATTCGCTTCTTCACATGTTGGCGCTTATTCTCTTCTAGGTTCTAGTACTGCCTTCTGGTACCCATTCTCTCACCTCTCCTTGCTTATCAAGGCCCCACTCATAGTCAGCAACTGCTCACTTACTGTGCAACGGGCAGCTGGAAATACAGTTTGTAGTATGTGAGAACTTCCAGCAGGCTTTCAGTCGATCTCACCCTTCCTATTCGGTAGGCGTGCTATGGGATCCTACCTACTATATACCAGTATCTCTAGTACAATCAGGGACTACAGGCGAGATGTGGTAAAATGTCTTGGCCTCCACTTAAGGACTACCTAGTCAGATATGATTATAATTACTGCGAGTTGATACAGTCACATATGATTTCCACTTGTTGGCTATGGTTGAATAAGCTCGCACCATACTGCTATCTACCATCCTTATGTCAGCATCCTGTGGGCATCACCCTCATGTTTGCTAGCTTGGATTTTACCAGTCTCTGTATCTTGCCATAGGTGCTTTTACCTTCCACTTAAGCTTTCCCATTGGTCTTCCACCACCTTTGATGCATATATTCCGATTGGCTATAGATACTTTTATCCCAAGTTTTTGTGTGCTTCTGTTGTCTGATTGGCATGTAGGTTGTTTGGCTGGGCTTTTTGCACCAGGTTGTAGCCACTCTCGGGGTGGGGGATTTCCTTTGTTTTGATGAAATAGAGGGCTTTTCCCTTATAGTTTTTACCATTTATTATTCTACAACTTGACAGAGCAGGGGAGTTTTGTCAACTGCATAGAATATTGAAGTTAGTAAATCTAAGTGAAACCCTTCCACATTCAAGTCATGGTTCCTACAGGCTAGGCATGTAGTTCCCAGTTTGGAAAGGGTCTATGATGATCTTTGTTCTCGCTGCTTGGGAACTAGCATTGGGGAGGAGGTGAGTGTGACTGCTATAGCGTATTGAGCTGCAAGTAGATGGTGTATCTTCAATACAGAACAAAATTGAAGATAAAAGGAAAAAAAGAGAAAAAAAAAAAGAAAAAATAAAATAAAATAAAGAAATAGAGAAAGAAAGAAAAGAAGACTTGGGAGATGAGCTAGTATTTCGGTTCCACCCGCCCTCCCTGAAATCTGCATATGGGATAGTACTAGACAAACCTGGAAACGCCTCTTACTATACTACTACCTCATTTAGGATCATAGTTTTGCTCGAAATGGTCACCAAAATCCTAGAAAGAGTTACAGCTGGTAGCCTGTCCACCCTGGCCAGTTGATTGGGCCTCATCTCTCCATATCAAGTTGGCTTGCTACCAGGGCTCCGGACCTTTGCCATGTATGCAATACTTGCTCATGAAGTTCAAACCTTTTTCCACCCCTAGATGAAAGCCTACACCCTTTTCGTTAACATCATGGGAGGCTTTAACAACCTCTCCTCACAGTCGCTCAGCAAAAGGCTAGCTACCAAGGCAGTTAACCTATACAAGATTTCCTGGATAAAGTTATTCCTCAATCGGAGGTCTTGCCACCTTTTATTCCCAGGCTCCCCCAATAAATTCATGCCAGTTTCAGTGGACACCCTCCAAGGGTCACCCATTTCCCCCTTACTGATTGTAATATATGTATCGATGCTTAACTTCCCAGTCCCCTAAGTACTCGCACTATCCTACGTGAATGTCTTTGCAGTCACAGTCGCTTCCCACTCACACAGACGAAACTTCCAGAGGCTCCTAAGCATGGTAGGCTTCCTTCAATACTAGGCAAGAAGGATAGTTGTGTCCTTCTCCATACCCAAGACTGAGCTTATGTATTGGTCAACCCTTGCCTGGAAGGCCTCACCCCCAAAGATCTCAGTCCTGATAGACGGGCTACTCCTCCACCTATCCTGTCTCCTGTGTTGGCTAGGCTACTGGTTCAAACAGATAAAGACCTGGTGCATAATGAGTAGGACAGGCCACTTCTTCCCCAGACTAGCCCTGGTACAGGGCCCATTTAGTACCATAAGAAGACTATCCAGACCCGGTTAGAATCTTGCCCCCTTCTTCTGCCACCCACTGGCCATGTCACTGGTGGCCCCCATCTTCCTCTACAGCTCAGAACTGTTTTCCCCCAACCTCATGAGGTTGGACAGGATGTCTGTCTTTTGGAGAATGATCTAGAGATGGGTCACAAACTGCTTCTCATCCATACCTATAGTCTTGCTAGCCTGTGAGTCTACACTCCCCCTCTTTCCCCTTCTCACTACCTACTTCTAATGACTGGCAGCTCTCTGGCTAGTCTGTCTCACCCCTGAGATCAATCCCGTGATGGCCTGCCTCTACCCATTCTTCACCAACCAGCTCTCTCTCCAGTTCGTTTAAATTTTCTAATATTTGTTTCATAAGTATATGTCTTTTCAAGAACTGGTATTCCTCTTCTAAGTTATATTTTCTAGTTTACTTATGGATCACGAACATTACTACAGCTAGAGCATGTAGAATCAGTATTTCATTTATATTTAATGATAACTATGGGATAATTGGATATATATTTTGTTATTGCAGTTGTGGGATGTTTCGGTAATTCTCATTTATATAGTGCGACCTTTTCAGAAGTTACATTGCATGTTGATTTTCCACTTAAATGTCTTACAGTATTATGGTTTATATGTATTTTATTTAAGATTTGATTGGTAGTTTTCTGAGGTCAAACGTATTCACACTTATTTTTTTCAGAAGATTTTACTGTTTACTTCTTTTCTTCACTTAAGTATGTGCAACTGTAGATATAGCTGGTTACTGCTCCGCATGTTAGAAAGAATTACAGACAAGAATTACTACTGATCTGCCTTCCTACTACCATACTCCTCGCTCTCATTTGCCCACAGTTTTATTTTTAATACTGATCTGTATTCTCGTACTCAAGCTATTAAGATTGTGCCGCTACATACAAATCTATAGGTTATGAGTCCGGCGCATTCATAGTCATACAACATACAATTACACACTTCAACAGACTCTCTACCTCTCTAGCGGTTGTAAATAAAATTGTCGCTTCCTCTACATGAAGGGTTTTGTCACTTCCAATATACTGTCGCAATCAGCGTGCTTATAATTTGAACTTGGACCTCCCACAATCCTAACCTAAGGAGCATACACCTTATCACTTTCTATAGTGAATAAAGGTACTCAATTGGCCAGCCCTATTGTTTAAATTTTAACACAAGTATCTAAACTTAAGCAACATGGACGAAAGTTCCACTGCGGCTACCATAGTACTCCCAGCAACTTCCACCCCAAATGCCAGACACATCGCCAACAATTTCAAATGTTCTTGGCTAGTATCTAAGAAGTTATGCTTAATTCCCAAGCTTAAAGGGCTGGACAACTATAGATCATGGTGAGATATTGCGGAATATGTCTCCAGATTGTACAACTGCCGCAAGATAGTAACTGAAGCAGAGACCATACTGGAACCATTCACAGACGAAGATGGCGAAAATCACAGCCAAAAAATAGATGAGGTTAGAGATGGAAATCAATGAGCCTTGACCTACTTTCTTGAAATGACAGACCCCCAATGGCTAATCCTTCTTGCGATACATAAGACAACAGTGGCTATATAGAAAGCATTCTGAGATAAGTTTATCAGAGAAGATACCTCCCCCTTTTTCGAGCCACTGAACGACATCTCCATCGTCCTATAGGACTCGAACAACCCAATAGCCTATCCTATTAACAGGTACGATATCCTTTAAAATAGAACGTACCATCATTGCTCCTCCTCCCCTGCTAACAACTAATATACCTTGTTCTTCCTTTTCAGATCGGTCTACTAGTTGCCTGATCTAAAAGCGGCAATTCTTCTCCATTCTCTTCCCCAGTCAGGCAGTAATATTGTTGACATCATTCAGGCTAAGGAGGACCTTACCTGTGATCATGTCTACAATAAACTGTTAGACTAGAGACCTTCGGCTAATCCTGCAGCAGACACAGCCAATAAAAGTACAGACGGGAAAGGAACAGGAAAGGAAAGGAAAGTGGTTCAAAGGACACTGGGCAACACCAAGGAATGTACCAACTGCAAAAATGATTACCCCACTGCACAGTCAGAAGGACATACTTGAAATGAGTGTAATAAACTTAAGCCCAATAAGTAAAAGAAGAAGGAAAGAATAGCGGTTAACTTAGCTAAGACCAGAAAGAAAGAAATATCCGACCTAGTCAATACATCCTCCTCACTCCTCTCTACATGAAGAACCCCTCGCCCACCCAATTGGGTAATTGATACTGGTGCAAGCCTATCCCTGACAATCAACCTAGACCTTCTTATAAACTATGTACCTAGTACAGGTACTAATAAGGGGGGAAATGACTCTGTAATGGAGTCAGGCGGTTCAGGAATGCTTAGACTAATGGCCAAACCTCAAAAGGTCACCTTGCTCCAATAGTGCTGCAACAAGTACTCTGGGCTTCCAAGTTGGACAAAAGCCACTTGATGTCATAGTGCATTGTAGTTACGATGGGAAAGAGTTTTTCTGTATGTTATGAAGAAAAGGACTTATTCATATTAGGAAAAGATAAAAATGAAGTAGTTTGGGGAAACATAGATGGTCAAGACTATGTCATGTAAGAAGAAAATAAAGTGGCGAACAAGAAGACTTACCAATAATGGCATGAAGCACTTGTACACCCTTCGCCTCATTACCTCTAAAACAACAACTATTGTAACAATCCATCAGTCCTCAAAGTTCCAAAAGACTCGCACTGTGAAATATGTATCACCTTGAAGTCAGCAAAGGACAAACCAGCAGCAACAGAAAACCGATGTGAAAATGCTTTCGAACTGATTCATTCAGGCTTAAGTGGAAAGTTGGCATCCTCATCCTTTGTCAACTTCTGATACTACGTCACGTTCAATGATGACTGTACACAATACACTTGCATTTAACCTATTAAACTCAAGTTGGATACCATAAAAGTGTTTGCACAGTTCATTAAAGAGGGATCAACTCAGGATAACACTGTTATTAAACAATTCCGAACCGATAAAGGAGGAGAATATGTTTGCGATGAAATGCTACAATTGTTGCAAAAGCAATGAATTTTCTGGGATAAAACCACTGCTTATTATCATGAATCTAGTGGTATTGCCACACAATACAATAACACTGTAATCACATCAACACGTTCTATGCTAACAGGACTACCACACTGCTTATAGGCTGAAGCAATCCCAACTGTGGTATACCTAAGGAATAGAAACCATAACTGATCCCTCTGAAATTCAACATTCTATGAATCTCTCTACAACAATAAGACGTTGATAAACTATCTTGGCCCTTACGGGACCAAATGCATGGTCTATATCCCTGTGGAAACACGTAAACCTGGAACAAAGTTGCAGCCCTGAAGGACGGAAAGATACCGTGACGGATACATATCTTCATACAGGATATACCGGATATATATTACCTCACCGCATGGGTTTTCTGAAACCAGACAGATTCACTAGACAAAGAAAACAATTCTACTGTCAACTATATTAGAATTGGTACCAGAACCAGAAACCTATACAAGTGTCATTCTACAACCTTTTCCCACTCCATATGAGTCAACGGAATCAAATGAAGAAAAAACATCCCCAAAAAGAAACAGCGAAGTACATCCTCCCGCACCACCAGAAAACCCAGACGACAGGGACAAACCCGCAACACCAGAGACAACTACGGAACTACTAGGACAGGCAGACGAACCATATGAACCACCTGCAGCGCGGACAAGATCTGGAAGACTTATTCGCCCACCCCAGTAGTATGGCAGAAGTGTCAAAGTGCAAGCAAACGAGGACCCCATGACGTATCACCACGCGATCAATATCTTCCTTAATGAACACTGGACCTCTGGTATAAATGATGAGATAAATGCAAGAAAGATGAATGGGACTTTCAATATTGTAGATAAGGTGGGGGGAAGAAAAGTAAGGGCTAGTAAGTGGGTATAGAAAGCAAAACGAAATACGGGTGGTACACGGGAAAGATACAGTGTAAGAGCTGTAGTGAAAGGTTTCTCACAAGCACCCTGGTGCCACTTTCAAGACATCTTCGCACCAGTTATCCATGAAGAATTATGGCATTTCCTAGTGGTAGTTTATGGCAAATATCAGCGGAGACCGCGACAATGAGATGATAAATCTCCTTTCCTTCACGGCGAATTGAAAGAAGAAGTCTACCTGTAACCTTTACCTGTATATAGTTATGGAGACAACATATGGCAACGTAACTGATGTCTATATAGACTTAAGCAATCTGTGAATTAATGGTATGCTCTGCTGGCTAGATTCTTAATCTCTGGAAGCTTTATGACATTCTCCTTAGACCCATGCATGTTCGTTAACAATAAACATGACATCTACATATAGATTTATGTTGATGACATCGCTATATACTCAGCCGAACCCGTGGAAGCCACCTGTCTAATAGAAGACCCGAAAACGGTATTCATGAGCACTAACTGAGGGGAAGCTAAAGTCCTGCTTGGCCGCCACATTGCGTATACATCCGACAGTATATATCTTACCGAAGAACAATATATCATGTATATCCTCCCAAGGTGCTCTATGGAAAACTCATATTCTATCTCCAAAGCCTTACAGAAAGGCATTTAACTATGGAAGGAAATAAAGAGTAACAGATACCTGACCCTTCTCTTTACCAAGCGATAATAGGATCGCTTATCTATTTGACCACTTGCACAATACCTGATCTAGCACATACCATTTCATTTCTATCTCTATTGTCTTCATAACCTACGAAGAAACACCGCGAGTCCGCGAAACATGTTTTAAGATACATCAATCGGACAAAAAACATTGGGCTGCACTACCTGTACACTACTAAAAAACTAGCTATCCCTATATCGATGCCACCATCACTGCTTGTTTAGATACCTGCCATTCTTTACAGGATTCATTATTCTTTTCACCAGTGCTTTTATCTCCTGGTACTCCAAGAATTAAGCTTCGATCACAATATCTACAACTGAAGCAAAACATGTAGTGATGTCACTGGCTGCGCGACAAATCCTACGGTACATCAAAGTTATTAAAGACATCAGCGAAACTGCACCTATTGCCTTACATACTGATAATTGTGGCGAAAATTTCCTAGCAACCCACCATCAGTTAAATGAATGAACACAAGATATCGATATACATTTCCAAAAAATATATGAAGAAATTGAGAGTGGCACATTCACGCGGCTTAAGTTTGCATCGTCAAAAGTCCTAGCCGATATGTGTTCTAAGACGTTGGCGAAACCGGTGCATAAGCATCTAATAGGACTGCTGGCCTGTAGATAATATGGGGCAGTGTTGAAATTTTTTACTAGGCATTATATAAGTATATTTCTTTTAAATAACATGTACTTCTCTCCTTAGTTATATTTGTTGAATTTGTATGTAGTGGCACAATCTTAATAATTTGAGTACCAGAATACGGCAGAGTATTAAAGATATACTGTGAGCACACTTAGGCGCGGAGTATAGTAGTGGAAAGGCAGATTAGTAGTAGTTCTTATCCTGAATTGTTTTTAAAACTAGGAGCGGTAGCCAGGTATATATACAGGTGCGCATACTTACGCGAAAGAAGATATAACTGGTAAAATCTTTTAAGAAAACTAAGTGTGAACACATTTGACCTTGAAAACCTGCCGAGAAAATCATATATAAAATATATATAAACCATGATGGTGTGAGAGATTGTAAGCAGCAAAACAATAGGCAATGCATGTTCTGAAAAGGTCGCAGTACATAAATGAAAATATCTGAAACATCCCACACATAAAATAAGAACATATATATTCAATTATCTCCTGGTTGTCTTGAAATATAAATGAAATACCCATTGTATATACTCTAGCTGTAGTAATGGTCATGATATATAGTTAAACCAGAAATATAACTATGAAGAGAAATACAAGTTTTTTAGAAAGAATATACTGATGAAATGAATAGTAGAAAATTTCAACACTTCTCCACATTATCTACAACCCAACAGTCTAATTAAATGCTCATGCGCTGGTTTCGCCAAAGTCTTAGTACATAAATTCCCTAGGCCTTCTGACAATGCAACCTTAAGTAGTGTGAGCGAGTTGTCATCGATTTCTCCACGTATTTTATGAAAATGTATATCTATATGTTTTGTGGGTTCTTTTCACTGATTGTTTATCGCCAGGAAATTTGCGCCGGTATTATCGGCATGTAAGGGGAAAGGTACGGTTTGGCGGATGTCTTTTTGACTTTTAATGTACCATTGGATCTGTCACAGAGCCTGAGATCTAGCTACATATTCTGCTTCGGTTGTAGATGTTATAACAGAGGCCTGTTTGTTCGATCGCCAGGTGATCCAAGCACCATTGAAGAGCACAATGTATTTTGTAAAGAATCGGGGGGTGTGTAAACAAGCAGCGAAGTTGGCAGCGACATTGGTATCGCTAGCGTTTGCAGTGGTGTATTAGTAAAAGAGGACAATGTTTTTTGTACTGTTAATGTATCTTAAGACATCTGGGGCAGACTTGAGGTGTTGTTTCATGGGATACACAGAAAATTGAAAGAGAAATACAATGGTATATACCAGATCAGGTCTTGTGCTAGTGGTTAAATACATAAGAGATCCTATCATCTATTGCGATGTGGAAGGGTCTGGTATCTGATCCTCTTCGGTTCTATTGCGTAGTAGCATCCCTTTCGGAAAGAGTGTAGATACAGAACATAAGTTCTCCATAGAATACCTTTTGAGTATTGACATGATGTATTGTTCTTGAGTAAGATGTATCCCATCTGCTATATACGGGATGTGGAGGCCCAGCAGCGATGTAGCTTCCCCTAAGTCAGTAATCACGAATGCCATTTTGAGGTCTTTTATCAGTGAGCTGCCTTCGTGGGTTTGGTCTGTGTATATAGCGACGTAATCCACATAAACCGATACATAGATATTGTGTTTGTTGTGAATGAACATGCATGGGTCTAGGGAGGATGTCGTCAACCCTCTAGATGTTAAGTATCTAGCGAGGAAAGCATACTATTCATTTGCAGATTGCTTAAGTCTATAGAGACATTGGTTAAGTCACTATACTTTGTCTCCATTACTGTATCAAGCTTACAGTTGCATGTAGACTTCTACTTGCCATTTTCTTTAAAGGAAAGGTGATTTGACATGGAGTTATCATGATCGCCATTTGTTTTTGGTACATACTGCAACCAGGAAATGGCGCGATTCGTAACAGATAACTGGTGCGAAGGTGTCTTCAAAGTCGAACCCTAGTACTTGTGAGAAACGTTTGGCTACGGATCTTGCATGCATGGTATCTTTCCAAGGTACCACCTGCATTTAGTTTTGTTTTATTTATCCACTTACTATCTATTATTTTCCTTCCTATCAGTTTATCTACCTCATCAAAAGTCCCCTGTTTCTTTAGTGCCATATCCTCATCGTCCATAGCTGAAATTCAGGGTTCTTTAAGTAAGCTAGCAATCACTTGGTGGTACGTCAGAGATTCATTGTTTACTTGTACTTCGACATTTCTTCTATAGTACTGAGGTGGGCAAATCAGTCTTCCACCTCTGGTCCGTATTACAGGTAGTTCCTCCACCTGTTCCTCCTGTTCAGGTGGTTCTGGGGTTACCTCTGGTATTGTGGGTTTGGCATATTCTTTCGGCTTTCTGGCAGTGGAGGAACATGTACTTTGATGGTTGGTTTTGGTGGTGTCTTTTCTCCCTTTGATTCCAGTGGCTCATATAGAGTGGGAAGAGGAGGTAGGAAAACACTTGCATAAGTTTCTGCCTCCTGTAACATTTCTGGTAGAGTTGATGGTTTTATTGTTTTGTTCTTCCTGTGAATCTGTCGAGTTTCAGAAATCCGATGCTGTGAGGGGATATATATGGAGTATATCATGTTAGAAGAAGTGTCTCTGACATGGTATCCTTATATCGCTCGCAGCAGTAACTTTATTCCTGGATTTCAAGTTTCCTCTTATATATAGACAAAGCGTTTAGTCCAGTAATAGTGAAGATATTTTATCAATCGCTTATTGTTGTAGAGAGAGTCGTAGGATGTTGAATTTCATATGGATCGGTTAGAGAGTCACTTCCTTAGGAATACTGCAGTTGTGATTGCCGCAACCCATAACCGTATAGGTAGGCCTTTTAGTACAGAAGGTGTTATCATGATTATTGTCCCGTTGCACTGTTCGGCAACACCATTAAATTCATGATAATAAGGAGAGGTTTTGTGATGAATAATTCCATGCTCCAGTAACAATGATAGTATTTCATTGGTAACGCATTCTCCTCTATTGTGTGTTCGGAATCATTTAATAACTGCTTTATGCGGGGTTTGTCTTTCTTTAATGTACTGTTTGAACTCTTTTCCAGCATCCGACTTAGCATTAACAGGATATACCCAAGTGTATCCTGTACAGTCATCGATGAATGTGATATGGTACCAGGAATTGCCGTAGGAGGACGAAGAAAACTTTCCTTGGAGATCCTAATGGATCTGTTCACAAGCATTTTCACGCGGATTCTTTGGTTCTTCTGCATTGTCCTTCGTTGACTTTGAGGTGATGCATGTTTTACCGCCCTGGGCTTGGGGAATTTAGGGGATTGATGGGTGGTCACGGTAGTTGTTACTTTGGAGATAGGGAGGCAAAGGGTATCCAAGTACTTCATGCTGTTGTTGGTAAGTTATCTTGTTCGCTACTCATTTTTCTTCTTGCACAACATAATCTTCGCAGTCTAGTTTTCCCCAAACTACTTCATTTTTATTTTTCCCTCAAATGAATATGTCTTTCTCTTCACTACTTAAAGATAATCCCTTTCCCAGCGAAACCACAGCGTGCCATGACATCAAGTTACTTTCACCCAACTTGGGCATCCAGAGTACTCCTTGCAGGACTATTAGAGCTACTTGACCCTTTGAGGTTTTAGTCATGAGTCTAACCATTCCAGAACCACATAACTCTATTACCAAGTCATCTCCTAACTTAATGGTACCTCTAGGAGGTACATAGTTTATAAAAAGGTCTAGGTTGCTTGCCATATGTGAGCTTGTACTGGTATCAATAACCCATGTTGTTATTTTATTATTATATATCATTGTCTCGCTTATGGAGCCAGAGGCTATGAAGCGGCACTAACATACAACTTATCAAGGCAACAAAAATGCCCGTCCAAAAATCCCGTCTCCTAAAGGGTAGTGTCTACTGTTGAGTGGGCACCCACGGCCAAAGCGCAAACAACAAAAAGTAAGGAAATCCTCCTAGCCGCCTAAAGCCTAACAAATAAAGGAAATACAAGTAGTTGAAAACCTAAGCTGCCCTGTTCCTCCTCTCAGTTGCTGCCTGGTGTGCGTGTAGGTAGGTTGGACACTCCTTGGAGGCGGCCAGGTGGTTGTTGCCTCAGTTGAGGCAAAGTATAATAGTGTGGAGGCACGGCTTGCCTTTGGTGGGGCAGTCTGATCTGCCGCAAGTGTGTAGGTGGGCTGGGTGTTCCTGAGAACATATAGCACAGTGAGGGGTTTTGGTGCATTGAGAAGGGTGGTGACCGAATTCAAGGCATCTGGAGCATTGAGTGTCAGGACCAAAGGATAAATAACGTTGCACTTTGTGTCTCCTGCCAAAGAGTGAGAGGCCTCTGCTGAGGGCTTTTTCTGTAGAGTCTTTGCCGGCAATGGTGAGAACCATGGCTGATGCTGCCCTGTTCTGACGCTGGGCTTCAGTGGTGAGCCACCTGGGAGGGCGGGGAAGGTGGGTGCCTGGGTTGAAAGTTTCAATCTCAGCCTGGACAGTGGGGAAGGTGACTGTAGTGGGGATGCTGTGGATGATGACCTTTTGCCAGACCTCATCCTTTCTGAGGCTGTTGGCAGCAGGTATGGTGGCTCTGATAGCCTCCTCAATGGCAAAGCGGTGGTTCTTAAGTATGGTAGAGGCAGGTGTGTTGTCTTTTGTAATAAGGAGGACGTTCTGGGTGGGGGTGAATTCAATGTTAGATACCAGTTGCTTCTTGATGGCTGAATTAACAGCATCGCGTATGGCAAGGTGGTTGGTGTCTTCTGGTAATGTGGTGCCATCTCTTTCAACAACAATCGTACGGTCGCGTTTCGTGAGGAGAGATGAGAGGTTGGTCTTCTTTGGTGAGGGTGTTGTAGGCTTGACTGGGAGTGCTTTTGATGCTTTCTGGGCCCAGGTTTGCGTGGTAGGAGGTGGTGGTATGGTAGATTGGTGGGTTGTAGATGGTTGTTGTATGAGCTGTTGGGACTGAAGATGCGCAACTTGGTTGGTGAGATTGGTAACCATAGCTTTCAACTCTTCAGTATCTTGGATGTGGCGGTCCTGGACAACACGGAGGTGTTTCTCCCAGGCAGTATTAGTGACTTGCATAACCTTGTATCTGGCTATCATGGCGTTGAGATCGTTTCTGAGTTGGATGACATGAGTGGTAACGGAATCAGAAGCTGTGTCCTCCTCTTCTGAGAGGTGGAGTGCAGTGCCGACTGTGTGGACAGGTGATGGAGCATCCTCAGCCATCTGAGTGTCCTCAGGCGAGGCTGGGTTCTGGGAAGATGTGGGGTGAAAAGGGGGTGCAAGAGGGTTTGCAGCCCCCTTACCTTTGCCTTTGCGTCTGGCAGACATCAAAGGTGATGGAAAGCGTGACTCAGTTGATAGAGGTGATGGGAAACAAATAATAAAGGCTGATTTGTCTGTAAAAAGTCTTTAAAGTGGATGGGGAAGTGGTGAGATTTGGTTGTTGACCAATGAGGTGGAGGCTCGGCGAAAAATTTGATGTGGTTTTTTCTTTCGCTGTGGTTGTAACTGCAACGGAATCTAATAACCCATGTGAGTGGGTGAGGATTTCTTCGTGTTGTGAGGCTGGAGGAGGATAAACTGACTGTTTCGGATATCTCTTCCTTTTCAATCTTAGCTGAGTTAATAACTTTTATTTCCTTCTTGTTTTGGTTGTCAGCCTTCAGTTTGTTACTCTCATTCTAACTATATCCTTCTGACCACCTCGTGGGGTAATGCTTTTTGCAGTAGGTACAATCCTTGGTGTTGGCTGGCATCCTTCGAACCATTTCTCATTCCTTTCCTTTTCTTTTGACATCAGCACTTTTATACGCTTTGTCTACTACGGAATTACATGAAGGTCTATAGTTCAACAGTTCAATGTAGACATGATCGTAGGTAAAGTCCTCCTTAGTTTAGAGATTGTCAGTGATATTACTCAATGACTCAATAAATGAACAAAGCAGAATAGCAGCTTTTACTTAAAGTTACTCCAAGACCATTCTAAAAATGAATTGCAGGGTGTATCAGTTGTCAGCTGCTTAGCAAGAGCTAAAATCTTGCATTTGATTCCAAAGGGTATCGTATGCCTTCTTGTGATCCGCTATTGTTGTCTCCATATCATATTTGGCATCGCAGACTGCCTTGAGTTGTTCGACGAAGGAGGAGGTATTTGGACTAGGGAACTTATCTTGGAACACTTTCCATATGCTTGCTGGTATTTTACACATTGCTATGAAGATCAGCCATTGTGAGTGTATTGTTTCAAGATAATAGGTAGAGGCCACTTGGTCGCCCTCTAAACTGGTTTACCTTATTGAGTTGTTTTCACCACCTTCGTCTACGAATTGTAGTTGCATTATCTCTTCTTCTGTCACTATGTCCCAGCAGTTGTATAATCCCCAGAGATACGGTTTGATATACGCCAAATTCCAGTGTAACTGAGGGATGTAGGCCAAACTTTGATCCGAGAATCTTGCGAGAAAGGCTCATCGCGATAAAACAGGTACGGTAATGAATTATCTATGTAAACAATTTTGTATTAATAAGATCTCTTCTAGGTTGCTTGATGATGTCTGTAAGCACAAGAGGCACTGTGATATTTATATCCCGCGTCAGAGTATTCACAGACTACTTCTAACGACTATGCCTCCCAAGTACCATGCTGCGTTTGCTACGCAAATGTCCATAATCTTATAAGTACGAGGACCCTTTGACTCAGAAACCTATCACACCCCTACATGGTTATGGAACTGTATTCCTCTGTTGAGATGACTGCGCTATTTGTTATACCACGCAGGGGCCTTCAACTTAGTTGTCTGCATCGACTATTATATTACTTTAGTCTTGTTGACTATTGTCCCTGTAGTCTCTTCAGTCAGGAAGTAATCCAGTTCATGCTGGGCCACCTAGTGCCAATCACAAGTCCGGGCCCAATGTGTCAACATCTTAATAGTCTCCGACTTATCTAGGTCTTTCTTTCTAAGGGTCCTTTCCCATTGGTCTTCCTGCCTCAGTAGAGAGGTCTTATTACTGTGACCAACCAACATACAGCTGGTCTCAGATAGGTATGGGCAGATTTGGTATATCCTCAATAGTCTCCACTACTGGGACATCCTCTGAGAGTATTTTGCTGAAAACGTCCCATCACATTTGGCCCATAGTTGAGGAAGCCTAACCTGGAAGCCTACTATCTCAATATGCCTTCATCGGACCTCTTCCATTCTACTTCCCAGATGTCGATAAAGCTCCCATGCCTTATATCCTGCAACCTGCATGTATTTGCCCAGACGGTGGCGACATATCTGGTGTTCTGACCCAGGCTTCCTTGATGTGACATTCTAGTCATAGGATGCAACTCTCGATATCCCGCTAATGACATGTGGGCCCCATTAGGAGGCCCGGGGGGGGTGTTGGCTCTCTGGCAAAGTGAGGGTCTGTACAGAGTTACTCTACCATAGGGTCTGTGCACTTTTTGTCACAGATTTCCATATGCCTGACCGGAGCTCCCTCCTACCAGATTTCACCTCGAATGCCTTTATAACCTTTATAAACTTTCTAAATATCTTTTTAGACTCCATGTTCTAAGTGAAAAAACTTTCCTAGTTTAGTTGGCCACTTGCGGAAACCTTTTCCTTGCTATCTTACTTGTGTCCTTCCTGGCATGTCCGGATTTTCATTATGAAAATTCTTCACAACTTCCACCATGTTCTCCATACCGGTATCTGACTCCCATCTGTTCTCATCTTCTGAACATTCTAGCCATTTGACATAGTACCACTATTTGCACTTCTCTTCATAGCGGCCTTGTACCCATTTTCAGTAAGAACAAATCTCCCTTGTTACTTTTATTTGAACCTCCCACTGTAGATTGCCATCATTGTCCTCCGGTTCTCTAAGGGGTTGTTGACGATTATCATGAACTGATTCACGATAGGGTTCCAATAGTACAACATGGAATACACCGTCAATGTTCTATTGAGTGGATATGTTGGGCTTGAAAGCTCGTCATCTTCGTTCCTCTAAAATTTGGAAAAGATTGTAAAGCTTTAGACTAAGCTTCTTTGATTTTCACTGGGTGCGAATGTTTTTTCGCTTAATATTACTTTCTCCCCGAACTTGAAGTTCAGCTGTTGTCTAACTTTCTGGTCATAATATTTCTACATTCCTTCTCTTCTCTTTTCTAGTGACCATCGTACTTGTTCATGAATTGTCTTAATCAAGTTTGCAGAGAGTGTTGCTTCTAGATTTTGAGCGTCTCACTCCTACATCCCCTCGGTTTGTCAATAGAATCTCCCGTTCGCCAGAAAGGGCGAGATCCTGTGGGCGTTTGTTGCGGAGTTGTTATAGGCATGTTCAGCTAGTGGTAGTAACTGATACCAATCATCCTGATCATAGTTGCCGAGAGTTGAAATGTATTCTTCCAGCACTGGGAGGGTACATTCCATTTGTCTACCAGTTTGAGGAGGGTATGCGGTTAACATTCTTCGCTTAACTTTTAGTGCTTTGCAAAGTGATTCCCGGAATTCTGTCGCGAACTTTGAGTCCATATCCATGACACTTTTAGTTGGTAGGCCATGCAGCCTCTGGACTTCCTTTAGAAACATGTTCTAACATCTTTACCTTTAGCTGATATCAGAAGTCTGGTAAAATGTGCCATCTTTGTCAATCGATCAACTACTAGCATTGTTTGAGTGCATGCTTGCAAATCTGGTAGTTGTGTGATGAAGTCCATTAAGATGGACGCCCATGCTGTATAGGATATTTACAATGTTTGCAATAATCTGTACTTAGCATGTCTACGCGATTTGTTATGTTGACATACATCGCAGAATTGTACATAATTGTGGGCCCATTCCGCAAGTCCTTTCCAGTAGAAGTGTCATGGTTGTGTGGTAGAGAGTGGAAGGAGATGTTTGTGGAAGGAGAGGGGAGCTATTGTCACAGTTTTGTGGCAGATAGTGGAAGGAGATGTTTGTGGAAGGAGAGGTTTCACCATGATGAAGATATTCGTCGTGAGGTTTTATTTGATTTACTTTCACGCACATGACCTATTAAGAGGTCAGGTGGTTTACGCATATGACCAATGATGCAGTCATATGATGCTTTTCATGAGTCACAATTATGACTCATAGTTGTTTTAATTTATAAGCAGGTTGAGTGAAGGACTATGAAAGGAGGTCGGAAGAGCCTCGTAGTTAGTTCTTCACGGAACCACCTATTATACTTTCTTACCTATACTATCAAGAATAGAATCTATTCTACTACTTCGAGAATTCTACTACGATACGACTTGATTATTAGCGTTCGAAAAGAGGAATGTAGACAATGGTCTAAGAATAATAATCAGGGTCTTGGTAGACAGAAGGAGTGAAGTAAAAGCACGCTAAAGAAGAGAAGTATTGCACTATTACAAAGAGACTAACAGAGAGCTGTTACCTGTCGCAGGATACATATTGACATCGAAGGATAGGTAGGATACCTAATATTTGGTTGCATCTCAAAAGCGACACCCAACACCAATATGGAGGCAGAACAGGCAGGAGAAGGGACGGAGACAACCCCGGCCCCACCAGCACCATTGAATGTGCTGAGCATGATGAGAGAACAAGGGGAATACATGGTAGCAGGACTCAGACCTGCATGGACGTCGGAAGGACTCAAACTGAAGAATCCCGATATCAGCGACGGAGAACCGACCAGGCGCAGAGGATTTCTGGTACAGCTTAAAGTGTACTATGAAGCCAAACAGTGGACGAGTGAACAGGGCGACAAGAAAATCAGATTAGCAAAGACTCTACTCAGGGGAACAGCAGAGAAGTGGATCACTCCAATCGTGGAAGGGACTACCCCTAAGGAGTGGCACGAATGGGAAGAGTTCGCGAGAGCCCTCAGAGCTAAGTTCGAGGATAAGGATAAATGGCAGGGAGCAAGGAACCAGATCGAGAAAATCATTCAAGGAAAGAATACTATGATCGAATTCTGGCATAACATACAACTGTTAGCTCCGGACAGCGAATGCGATAGCCACACTCTATGGGGACAGCTTCTGGGAGGGGTCCATGAAGCGCTACACGAAGCATGGACCAACTCGGATCGAGTATTCAACGCGACCGAAGAACTAGGGCGCTGGTCCGCGGAACTCAGAATAGGAAGAAACAAGGACGAAGCAAGTGGGGGAGACCGGCCCGACAACAGAATGGACCACCGAGTGCCCTAACAATCAATCAGGGAGGAGAGGAAATAGACCTGGATGCAATAAGAGTAACAACCCAATGATTCCAAAGACCAGGACAAAGGTTTAGACAAGCCAGGAAACTAATACCGCCGAACCTCCCGAGGATAACAACGGAAGAGTTAGAGAAATGCAGGGACAGCAATTTATGCTTACGCTGTGTAAAGCCATCTGATCGAGCAATCGAATGCCTGGACAAGAATGCCAAGATTCGAGAAATGGGGGCCAGGAAATCGGAAGAAATAGAGGAGGCTTTAAACGACAACAGTTCCCAGTAACGAGTGGTCTGAGGGACGACCAGCATGAAAAACCCACTAGGACTATACAAATATCGACGGCAACGGACTACAAGGCAGAAATCAACACAATGGATAACAACGACGACGAATCGGATCAGCGGATAATAAAAATCAAAATACTCACAAAAAACCTGATCAAAGAAACAAAAGCGAAGGTCGATTCAGGAACAACGGGGGACTTTGTCGACAGGAGGTTCTGCGATACCCACCGGATACTCCTCAAGAAAATGGACAAACTAAGAAACATCTGTGTTGTTAATGGAGAAAAGAGCAAGGCGGGCCCGATTACCCATGGGGCTGAAATAGCCATGGAGACAGGATCTCATCAGGAAACGATAATAGTACAGGTAGCAAATATGGTCAAACATACTGCTATCCTGGGAATACCATGTCTTAGGAAACATAACCCGAATATCGATTGGGAAAGAAGACAGATCGACTTTGGAAGCGAGAGGTGTACCCGAGTATGCCTGAAAGAATTAGCAAGGATCAACAGAGTGCCTACCGGACTGGCCCACTGGGAAAACAAATACAGTCGAATCACGGAGACAAGAAACGAACAAGAGGGTATTTGGATCCCACGGTTGGAGCCCCAAGCAAAGATACCAACCAAAGGGTCGAAGGGAGCGGCTGGACACGACCTATACAGCATTCAAGAGCAAATAATCCTGGCCAAACGGCAAGTGATGATAAAGACAGGAATATCAAGCGGACTACCAGATAGCACCTATGGACGAATTGCCCCACGAAGTGGATTAGCGACCAGCCATGGCCTAACCAAAGGAGCGGGGGTGATAGATGCAGACAATCGCAGAGAAATCAAGGTTCTCTTGATAAACCTGAAAGAAGAAGACTACGAAGTCAAGGAAGGCAATCGGATCGCACAGTTGATTGTCGAAAAGATCAATAATAGAGGACTGCGAGAAGTAGGCGGCTGCGACGAAACGGGAAGACAAGATTCTGGATTTGGAAGCGCTGGAAAAAACACCCTCGAAGAAACCGCAGAATGACCCGTCGATATTAACTTCATATCAGCTAGGACCTTCAGAAAGTTATATCGGAAAGGAGAACAAAGTGGTGTTCTCAAATGGGGTCAAGAAGAAAAGGAACCGACCATTGCAGTGACCTCGGCGATCAGTACCAGGTTAGTAGTACAACAAGCAGCAACAAAAAAGAAACCGACTCTAAGAGGACGGGTACCAAGCGAATACCATGACCTCTTAGACATGTTTGAAGAAGGAGAAAGGATGGACTTGCCAGAACAGAGAAAGGAGGACCATAGGATCGACCTAGTAGGCAGAGCACCGTTCATGAAACTTTACTCCTAGAGAGAAGAAGAGTTGAAGGCTCTACGACATTACCTACAGCAGAACCTGGAGAGAGTATGGATATGGCCATCCTCATCAGCAGCAGGAGGACCAATATTATTCATTAAGAAGAAGGTCGGAAAGCTCTGACTGTGGGTGGATTTTCGAGGACTGAACGCAGTTACCAAGGAGGACCGATATCCACTACTGCTGATCGACTAAAGCATTGGCTAGATCGGGGAAAGCCCAATACTACACGAAACTAGACATCAAGGATGCCTATCACAATATCAGGATATTCAAAAGGGGACGAATGGAAAAGGGCACTTCGAAAACGATACAGGTTATACGAATACCTGGTAATGCCATTTGGGCTGTCCAACGCACTGGCAAAGTTCCAAAGATGGATCAACACCAAACCCAGCAGGTTCTTGGATATATGCTGCATCGTCTACTTAGACGATATCCTCATCTATTCAAAGACAATAGAACAACACCGGAAGGACATCCAAAACGGTATGCAGGCCCTAAGGGAAGCAAAGATCAAACTAAAACCAATGAAATGCGAATTCCATCAACAGGAAACTAAATATTTGGGGTTTGTCATCAACCCTGATGGAATACGAACTGACCCGGTCAAGACAGCAGTGATCGACAATGGAAACCACCAAAGAGCGTAAAAGGGGTACAAAGGGTCTTGGGCTTTTGCAACTTTTACCGTCGATTCATCGAGGGATTCAGGAGAGTGGCAAAACCGCTATATGAAACAACAAAAAAGGATACCAAATGGAACTGGACGGACAAGCAGCAAACAGCATTCGATAAATTATAGAACAAACTCACTGTGGCAGGGATACTGCGACACTTCTACCTGAAAATTACCGATCATGATCGAAACGGATGCGTCGAATCAAGTCTGCTCAGGGATTTTATCACAGTTAGGCAACTACAACCTATGGTGCCCGGTAGCATTCCGATCAAAGACAATGACCAAAGCCTAATGCAACTACGACATCCACGATAAACAACTGTTGGCTATAGTTCAGGCACTTAAGGCACGGAGAAAATACACATTGGAAAACGAACACGATATTAGGGTGGTAACTGACCACAAAAACCTCCTCGCCTTTACCACCACCAAAGAACTCAAGCAACAACAAATGAGATGGAGTGAAACCCTATCTCAATATCACATCACGATTCAGTACCGACCTGGAAAACAAGGAGGACAACCCGATGCCCTTACCAGGAGACAAGAAGACCTACCGACCAAGGAGGATGAAAGAATCCAAGAGAGAAAAAGAATTCTCTTACCCAAGGAAAGGTACTTCAAAGACGAGAAAGAAAGCGGAAGAAATGAATCCATCAATGAGAAGGAAACGACAATATTATCCAATGACGACCACACTGAATGGATACAGAGCAAGATGGAAAACGATACAGAAATATGAGCAATCAGGAAAGCCTTAAACGTAAAACACAAAGAAATGAAGGAGATAGCACTCCGGCTATATGAAGAAAGGGAGGGATACCTTTGGTACTAGCACAAGATAAGGATTCCTGGCAACAAACCCCTCCGAACGGAAACGATAAGAAGAAACCATGACATACCACAGGCGGGACACGGTGGAACAGCCCAAACCGCGGAACTGATCAGGAGATCATACGACTGGCCAACGATAAGAGAAGATGTAGAGAGATATGTCAAAAACTGCAAGATATGCCAGAGGACAAAGGCAGTACGTCAGGCGCCATACAGATTGTTAAAACCTATCGAACCTCCTGGATGACCATGGCAATCTGTTGCTATAGATCTTATAACTGGACTTCCGGAATCGAAAGGTTATGACGCAATATGGGTCGTTATTGATCGTCTGACAAAAATGGCCCCCTTTATACCCTGCAGAACGGACAGGGACAGACAACAATTCTTTCCCCTCTTTAAAGATCAGGTGTCCAGAATCCACAGACTACCAAAAGATATCATATCAGACAGAGGATCACTATTTATGGCAAATATCTGGAAAGAGATCAGAAGACAATGGCACATCGAAAGGAAACACAGGACGGCATTCCATGCGCAGACCGATGGAAAGCCAGAAAGGATGAACGCCATATTCGAACAATATCTACGGGCATACACCAATTATCAGGAAGATGACTGGGCCGATATGCTAGCAGCTGCCAAGTGCGCATACAATAACGGAAAACAAGAAACGACCAAGACGATACCCTTCTTTGCGAACTATGAATATCATCCAACAAACCAACTGGCAAAATACAACATACCCTCGCAATCAATAGAAATGAAAAACATGCAACAATTGCATGACGTATTATGAGAGGAAATATGCCTCCCAGAAGAAAAACAGAAGTAAAGCGCCAATCGACACCGAAAGCCCGATCCCAACCACTAAGTCAACGACAAGATCTAGTTGATACCAGGGAATATACAAACCACACGACTGTCCAGGAAACTAGACTACAAGAAATTTAGAGCATTCAGAATCATCGTATGCAACGGACTAAGAGCATATAAACTCGACCTCCCATGCTCAATGAACAACACTCATCCAACATTCCACATCAGTCTCCGTGACCCCTACCAAGAAAACGCCTTCGCATCACAAAAGAAACTTCCTCCGCCACCCAACGAGATCGAGGGCGAAGACGAATACGAACTTGAGGAAATCATCAACTCAAGACTACACTGCAGCAAACTCCACTACCAAGCCACGTGGACTGGCTACTCGGAAGAACACGATCACGAGTGGTATCCAGACCCTAACTTCGCCAACGCTCCAGATGGCACCTGGCAATTCTACCAAAACTACACAGACAAGTCCAGACTTCTGCACGATGGAAGACGGGGTCTGCATCAAGGAAGAAATCAACGACGAAGATTGGGTCCAACTTGTGGACCTACCGATCCGGAAAATGAAGGAAATGGAAGATGAGAAAGCACACAAGTGTCTGTCGTGGACACGGTGCTATGATGACGGGTGCCCCACGCACTATACGGAGAAGATGGGAACCAATTAGTTTTCCAAAAAAGGAAACAGGACACCGGCGGTGTCGCCTCCACTAGGCGCCAAGAACAAGATTTCGGGGATGAAATCTGCGGGGAGGGGGGCTAAAGAATCCAACAAAGTCACCAGGGACCAGGACCCAGCACTGTCGCCGATCACGGCGGCAACACAAGAAGATATGCTGGAAAGCCGGTAGCAGGGGCTGATCACGATCAGCTAACAAAGGACGAGGGCGGAAGTAGAGAGGGGAGTCTACAAAGGCCAGGCTTCGATGTGGGAGCAGAAAGCAAGAGAATGGGAGAAAAAGAATTTGCAGCTGGCAAGAGAAGGGACAGCGCAACAGGTCAGTGCAAGTTTGGCAGAATGAAAAGTTGGGAAGACAGAATCCCAACTGAAGAGGAGGGATGTGAGGATCCGAAGGTTGGAAAACCTTCAAAAAGAGATAAAGGGTTGGATGCCTTGGATAGGACGCAATATCCTTCAGACGGCAGGAACCGAAGAGGAGGATGAGTTCCCGATAGCCTAATGGGACTTAGGCCATGGGGAGAAGGGAGCTATTGTCACAGTTGTGTGGCAGATAGTGGAAGGAGATGGTTGTGGAAGGAGAGGTTTCACCATGACGAAGATATTCGTCATGAGGTTTTATTTGATTTACTTTCACGCACAAGACCATTAAGAGGTCATGGGGGCATCGCACCAGGCCGAAGGGGCTGCGCAGTTTGATTTACTTTCACGCACATGACCTATTAAGAGGTCCGGGGGTTTATGCATATGACCAATGATGCGGTCATATGATGTTTTTCATGAGTGACGATTATTACTCATAGTTGTTTTGATTTATAAGCGGGTTGAGTGAAGGACTATAAAAGGAGGCCGGTAGAGCCTGGTAGTTAGTTCTTCACGCAACCACCTATTATACTTTCTTACCTATACTATTAAGAATAGAATCTAATCTACTGCTTAGAGAATTCTACCACAATACGACTTGATTATTAGCGTTCAAAAAGTGGAACGTAGACAATGGTCTAAGAATAATAATCAGGGTCTTGGTAGACAGAAGGAGTGAAGTAACAGCTCGCTAAAGAAGAGAAGTATTGCACTATTACAAAGAGACTAACAGAGAGCTGTTGCCTGTCGCAGGATACATATTGACATCGGAGGATAGGTAGGATACCTAACAAGAAGTCCCGCAAAATTCTCTACCAGGTCAGCTCCCTTGTCCAAAATGTCCTGCGACCTTGGCATCGTGACATCCTTCTGCGATCTTGGTGTATAGTGCCTGGCTATTTGGTACAAATAGTCTTTGCTTATAATATAGTAGATCATCGCTTAAGATCCTATCCTTGGGGCAATCTTTTCCTTCATCTCATCACCTAATAAGTTCTTACCTCTGTTCCTTACAAGCTGTATCAGTCTTGAAAGCTGCCAGTATCCCGCTTTAGAACTCCAGATTAAGCTGCTTCATAACCTTTTGTAAAGTAATAGAACTTGAAATCACAACTTTACGCGGCACTTCAGTAATGTCGTACCAGTATGCGCTGTCTTTATCGGATGCCTCCAAGTAACTGATGCCAGGTTCCTGTTCTTTACAAAGCAAGGATCTTGTTGCTATAACTGTGCATCCGAGTCCTGCGGTTCCTTGTTCTGTGTCTACCAAGTCGTCTACTTTCATCATGTCTGAATCATTGATTTTTTTCTACCCCTAGTTGGGCTATGCGATGGTCCATTGTTGTTGGGCAGTCCATATCTTTATAGTTGAAAAGTACGGCCTTGCGTTCACCAGTATAATCTGCATCGATTACTGCAGCTCAAGTGGCGATTCCGCTTTGAACCTCTAATCCAATTCTGGGAGCAACTCTACTCCAAGTTCCTTTGTGTGGCCCCACAGCTTTCCCTACCCTTATTACACCTTGTCCATATTTGATGAAAATGTCATCCTCAATGGAATACAGGTCATACCCTGCAGCCATTCTTGTGCTCTTTGTTGGCAAGTATGCCATCTTACTCAATCTCTTAATCCGGATTAGAGGTTTCTTTCCTCCTCTTCGAGGTTCCAAATCCAAATCTTTGTCTCCATCTCAGGCTTCCCCTTCCCCACCTACCTTCGCTACCAGCAATACCAAGAAACTTGCTGGTATCAAAATCTTCTTCTCTCAATATGTAGCTCCCTCCTCACAATGGTACTCCGCCCCTCTGCTGAATGTTTTAGCCTTTCCGCCTTTCATACCTGGTTGGTATACAATGCGAAAATTGTATTCCACCCACTTCTGTACCCATCAAATTTGACTGCCACTCGACACTTTTGAGGTGAGGAAGTATGGTAGGTTTTGGTGGTCGGTAAAGATTGTGACCAGTTTTTCAGTTCCAATCAAGTAGTCTCTCCATTCTTTAAATGCTGTGAGGATTATGAAAGGATCTTTATCATGTATGTCACAATTGCACTCAGCTGAGTTCAATTTCCGCGAATGGAATACTACTGGATGTACTATTCTCTTAAAGTATTGAGCAAGGAGGCAACGGAGTACGAAATTGCTAGCATCAGTTTCTACCAGGGTCTCTCTTTCTGGGAGAAAGCGGTAGAGTATGGGGGCTGTAGTGAATCACTGCTTCAGTTTTTCAAAAGGCGTATTCTACAAAACTCCACACTTAAATGTTTGCGGATTTTCCGGTAATGTCTCGATTATGGGTTAGCATATAGACACGAAGTTTGTTATAAATACTCTGTAGAAGTTAGCGAATCGGGTAAAGACTTGCACATCTCTAACAGACATAGGTAGTTTCCACACCATTATAGACTTCACCTTGCAGGTGCTCATACAGACCCCCTTGACCACCACAACATATCCTCAGAATTTTACTTCTTTGGCATTGATGGTTGATTTCATTCGCGATACCCATAATTCAAAGTCTGATAGACTTTGCGAAACCTTTTTCACAGCTTCGCTGTGTTCCCTTTCATCTTTTGAATAAATGAGAATATTATCAAGGTAAGACATGACTCTCACATCCCAGTATTCTTTAAGCAGTTGGTTCATCTTATGTAGGAAAGTTGCGGGGGCATTGTCTAATCCGAAAGGGATGACCTTATATTCCTTGTATCCTCATCTTTTACAGAACACTGTTTTCTATTGATCTCCTTCTTCAATCCTTATCAAGTAGTAGCCATCTTTAAGGTCTACCTTAGTAAAGATCTTTGCGCTGGGTACTCGATCTCGAAGTTTTGATATTAATGGAAGTGAATGTTCATTGAAGATGGTAAGCTTATTCAGATTCCTAGAATCCACAACCAAGTGTAGTCTTGCATTAGGCTTGGATAGGAATAATATATCTGGTCCTGCCGGAGATTGACCTTGCGAAATCTTTCACTGCTTGATTCTTGTTTCCCTGTATTCTCTTCACGCCTTCAACTAATTTTCTGATAGTGGATATATCGGTCCCCACGGGAGAGTTCGTCCTGGAATCAACTTAATATCGTGATCAAAGGTTCATCTTATGGCTAGGGTTTATGCCACCTGGGCTTCAAACAAAAGTTGGTAAGGACAGTCTTCTTGCGGTAATGTTTTCAGTTCTACAATATTTTCAATAGTTTCGATCCTTCTGATATGACAAGCATTCTGGTCCCCAGAGACTGATTCATTATACTGCACCCTATCTGCTATTCCTTCATCTTCTTCCACATAGTTTTTACAACTGTTTGCAGAGAAAGTCCAATTTCCTGTATGTTCCATGTGAGACCTAGGGTGTTCACAATGCCACCAACTAAATGAAATTATCATTCCATCATAACCAGCCTTAGCCACTTCGCACGATACTTCTGAGATGAGACGGTTTTTTCCTATTTCTATTTTTATAGATAGGTTATAAGACTTCCCTCCACCGGTGGCTGATGATCCATCAAAGGCTAAGATATCAACTACATTATTGCATCCACTATCAGAATGCAAGGGTCTTCAATTAGGTCCTTGTTGATAAGGATTGTGTTGGATCCCGAGTCTAACAAGACTTTAACTTTCCAGCACTTATCAAGTATATGGAGGTAAGCGATCCCCTCTGGACAGTTATATTGGTTTGGGTTTTGAGCGTCTAATTCTACCTACTTCGCTCTGATTAAATTTTCTTGATTCTTGCGTTTAGGCAATACAGTTGTTGGCTGTAGGTAATAAGATATTGGTTACTGGCCCCGCACAGTTTTGACCATTGAGGTCTCCTCCGACAAACTAGTAACTCTGTAGTTCTATCAACTTGGGTCTCTATACTAAGCAGCGGTTTACTGATGCGCAATTGTGTATGACCAGCTTTCAGGCTGGATACCCTCTCGCGACACCGCAGGCCTAGGCTCATAGCAGATTTGCATGTGGCTATTAGACATTTTATTTCCCTGGTGTCGAGTTCCCACTTTCACCGATGCTTTCTCTTAATGTTTCGCTTATCATTCCAGCTACCGCAGAGGGGCCTTGCAGACCAAAGCGGTACATCCCTTCCACACACTCTGGCCAGAAGGCAAGATAGTATATACATATAATACGACTCCGCCTCATGTGGTAGGTGGAACGGCCCACATTTGTTGTATACTTGTGTCGTTTTGTTATCAAGTAGAACTTGTAATGCTATGTCCCAACTTCTTCAATATAGTAACTTGCTTGGACATGGGTAGCAGGGGGCCACAAGTTGACTTGTGGAACTTCATACTATTGGCTCCCAGGCCATCTCAGCATTTTAACAATCTTCCTTTTCGATCCAGACTCATCATATATTGATTCTTGTGTTCGAGCTCTGAAGTGCATTGTGGAGTCCATTCACTTGGAGCCTACTTGCGTTAATCCTGCAAGGAGCGACCTCCTTCACGCCACTTTGATTATTTTGAGTTGCGACTCTCGCACTGGTACATAGACTACCGGATCTCCGCAGTGGTTGGTACCCTATGCACCCCCGCTACAAGCTGGTTTCCATTTCCATTCCAGTTCCATATAGACAATGAATACTACAGCTGTGTCGCTGTTGGTGCCAGTGGACTAACCTAGGTCAGTGCCTTATCATCCGCCAGTTCCCATATTCTATTCTTTCGCCCTAGTTGCCAGACAGTAGCCACTTTCTATACAAATATCAGCTTTATGGCAGCTACTGTTGCACCACGAATTCACCTTTTCATTGGTCTAGGATTGACTGTTGCCGCCGATATAGCGACGTCTCACCTATACATTTGATAAGTGTGGTTTTCCTTCCCACCATATGCAAAATTCTTTTCTCGCCTTTGAGTTTATATCACACTATGCAGAATACTGCTATGGGTCAGTTCGAAGTTCCTGCAGGGTATTTGCCCCCCACCCCTCTTCTTCTTTTTTGGTCTTTCTGGCTTGTCTTGCTATTTTCATTTTGGTGGTGGGAATCCACCTCCCTTGACATTAGCTTTGTTAGTCGTTTATTCTTTTCATTTAGAGTCCCCTCTGTCTTCTCTTTTGACCTGTTGGACTATCTTTGGCTTGGGTGTTGTGTCTCTTGCCAGCCTTTCCCTAGCGAGAAGTGCTTCTTCCAATCGCCCACATAGCCTTAGCACTTCTTCGCTTTCTTGATCGACAATATATTGCATGGCCTACAACCTGCGAACAATTTGTTTGAGAAGCTTGTTGTGAACTTTCTCCCTCCAGGATTCTCTGGTCATGCCTGCCCTAATGTTTAGGTTGTCTATGATTGTTAGATAATGCTCAATACTGCCCACGTACTTGATCATCTTCATTTCTCACACTGCTAGTTTTTCGGCCTCCACTGGGGCGAATTGTTTCATCATGTCATCTCTTAAACGGGTTCATGTAGCGAGCTCTGGCCTCCTGGCTTCACCTCGCCGTTCATCCATTGCCTTCCTGTACCTAATAGTGTAAGGAAGTACCATGTATCCCTTAGTATGATTGAGTACGTATATATTTCGTTCCCGGGCATTATCTCACATCCCTGGGTTTCTTTCAAAATAATCTCTGCAATCTATAATTCAGACATATATGTCTTACGTGGATTTTTCTGCAAAGAATGGGGCTGGTTCTGATGGTCACTTCACATTAACCGGAATGGCATTGTCAAGTGTTTCTGCCTTACCGGACTGTTGTGGAGTCTGTCCTCACATGCTGTGGCTTGAACTTCCTCTGCTTCTTCCTCTGTGGTCATCATCATCGTCACTATCACTAGGATCTCCTGGGTCACCTTCTTGGGCACCGGAGGGGGATACATCAGCAACTAGCTTGCTTTTCCTCTTTTCCCTACATGTCGGCGGAGAGTAATAGTCTTCATTTTTCTCTGCCTCCTCAACTGGGATGCATGCAGGTTTAGCAGGACCTTGTTCTGGTACTGCCGCTAGTACTTTGTTTAATGAGGCCGTTAATGCTCTTCAGGTAGTATTTCCTTCCTTCCCCTGCTTGAGCTCAGGAGTTCCCATTACCCGAATTTCCTTTTGATGAACCTGTTTATCCCTACTTCACGCATTTGATGACTGGTCAACACCCTCCTGACATCAGACAATTTGGGAACCGAATTCTGGGAATTCTATTCATAGACTTGTAACCATTTATTATAGTGTTTCCTTATGCACAAGGGCCTCTTAGCTTTGTTGGCTGTAAGTTCCATGTAACTCTGCGGTTACTTCTTTATGTTCCAGCTGAAGCTTATCTTGTATGTCTATCTTTTTTGCTGCTTCTTGTAGCATTTCCTGCTAGATATCCTTAACCTCTTGTTCCATGCCTGCCAGCTGCAGTAACAGGATGACGATGTCTTTTTCATAGACATCTTGTCCTTCTGCGATTTACTGTTGTACCTCAAGTCGCGTTAAGATATTGTCTTGAGTAACTCGCTTCAATTGTTTCAAGGGGATATTGGCTTGGTCAAGAGATATATCGATATCTTGCCTAATTCGACCTCCAGTTATGCTCAAACGTCTAGCCAACTTTGACAGGTTAGCAGCATGTTCTCCCAATTTTACTGTTCGTGGCCATAATATTGTGTGAGTGCTAGCCACACTGGTCGAGCAGTGAGAGAGAGGTATTTATCCGCTCCGGAAATATGTCTTGAGGCATCACGGGAGATGGACTCCATATGGCCGTATCATCGGTCTCCGTTGTATCCCGTCAGGTGTCCATGGTCTCTTCCATAATTATCCTCTTTCTTGGATCTTATGGTATCTCAGCCATTGTTATCTTTTCCAAATAGGGTAATTGTTCAAATAGCCCTGGATGAGTGATTACCGGTACTTGGTACCCGAGTTCTCGATATACTTTAAAAGGTTTCAGGAATCATATAAATGGTAGGCAATGTTTGAAGTGCTCTACAGGTGCAGGTAAAAAAGGGTTCAGGCTATCTGATTCTAGGTTCAGGACCTGAATTTCCCTTTTTCAATGTTCAAGATGTACTTGTAGTACATGTATGTATTCTTAGGTCCAATCTGCAAGGTTGGCTGGTTCTTGGCTAAGAGTGCCTGGTTTCTTATTTATAGAGTACAGGGTACTCCAATCGACAAGGTCTTCTGGCTCGGTATAAGACCAATCAAAGTAGGAACTGTGCTAGGAGCGATACATGCGATTAAACTAATCCCTGGTTGCAATCTCGTACGGTATTGTGAACCACGTGGGTTATAGTCTATATTGTTCATCGATATCGAGTAGCTGCATCGTGAATATTTCCTCCAATGTGTATATATAGCTATGGCAGTAAGGTGCCTCAAAAATGTGAGCGAAGTGAAAGCTAAGGGTGTAGTTGGAAGTGAACTCGTACTTCATATATTGAGCCTGCGTAACCAGAGAACTATCAATATACTGTTCACCAGACTCCCAACTCTAGTACAACTGGGAGACGTAGATCAAATCTTGCATTGCAAAATTTGTCGTGGAAGGCTCGTGATGATAAAATTGATAAAGCATAGATTATTATATGTAAACGATTTTATATTGATAAGATCACTTCTCCATTGCTGGATGATATCGGTATGGTTAAGAGGCACTACAATATTTATATTCCGCACCTGCGTCTTCCCAGACTACTTCTAACCACTGTGCCTCCAAAGGACCACTATGGTTTTAATAAGCAAACGTCCTTAATCTTATAAGTGCGAGCACTGTTTGACCCTGAAACTTATCATACCCCTTCCCGGTGATGGAATAGTATTCCTCCGTTTATATGAATGTGCTATTGGTTATAACAACCAGTGGCCTACAACTTAGTTGTCCGCATAGACTATTATATTACTTTAGTCTTGGTGACTATCATTCCAGTAGTCTCTTCTGTCCTGAAGTGATCAGGTTCTGGCTGGGCCACCTACTGGCAATCGTAAGTCTGCGCCCGCTATGTCAGCGTCTTAATTGTCTCCAACCTATCAAGGCCTTCATTTCTGAGTGTGCTTCCTCTTGGTTCGCCAATCTCAGTAGAGGGGTCTTATTACTAGGACTAACCAACATACAGCCTATCTCAGAAGGGTTTTGATGGATTGGGTATATCCTCAACAGTCTCCACTACTGAGACGTCATCGTAGAGTATTTCGCCCAAAACATTCCATCACCTTTGGCCCATTGTTTAGCAAGCCCAACTTTGCAGTGTACTATTTCAATTCGCCTTCAATGGACCTATTCTGTTCCACTGCCTAGATGTCGCCAAATGTCTTCTCACTTACATCCCATGAACAGTATGAGGCTGGACAGATGGCGGCAGCGTATATTGTGTTATGAAGTGGACTCCATTGATGTGACACTTTACTTACAGGACTCAACTCTCGAAATCTTGCCGATGACTTTTGCACCCCATATGGACACTGCAGCACGGTGTTGGTTCTCCAGAAAAAATGAGGGTCTGTGTGCAGTTACCCTCCCCTGGTGTCTGTCCACTTTTTGTCCAAGACTTCCGTATGCCTAACACATACTGCGAGATGTCATGCCATGATCTATAGTTATCAGGCCCAGTAAGCTTAGAGATAGTATGTAGTTTATAAGGTGGTGCACAAGAATGTTTGGAATTATTGGAGATGTTTCTGGCTGCTGGGGCGGGAGTTGCTGGGAGTGGTACAGTGGCCCCAGAGGTTGCTACGAAGAGTACAGCAGCCGCAGAAGTTACTGTGAGTAGCAGTAGTATGGTGGCCTCAGAGGAACCTTCGTCCATGCTGCTTAAGTATCAGTACTTGTATTGGAATTTAAATGATTAGCCTTGTCAATCGAGTGCCTTTGTACCCTATAGGAAGTGATAAGGTGTATACTGGAGTGGTTAGAGTTGTGGGAGGTACAAGCTCTGAGGTGAGACTCCGTTGTCATTACAACCACAGTGATAGAAAAAGCCACACTATATTTTCCACCGAGCCTCTACCCTATTGGTCAAAACCCTTTCTTGCCGCTTCTCCCTTTACTTTAAAGACTTCTCACTAACAAATCATCACCTAATATTTGTTTTTAACTACCTACATCAACTGCCTCCATCTCACGCACCCTCTGATGGCCCCCCGAGGCAGAGGAAGAGGCAGAAGTGCCACAAATCCTTTTCCCATCCAATTCAATCCTAGCCCCTGCCCACAACTATACTCCTCGCCAGCAGACACTGATATGGGAGAGGGATCTCGCTCTCCTGTCCAGACAGTTAGTCATACTAGTAACCCTGCAGGCTCTGTCTGATGAGGAACTTCTTTCTTTGGAATACCTATATAAAGTCACTGATACTCTCTATGAGGCACAAGTCACTATCACTAATGTTACAACACAGGTATGACACCATTTTTAAGCTCTTGAAGCCCATGTGCTGGTCATCCAGGAACTCCACATCAAAGATGGCTAAGAGCTGGAAGACCAAGTTGCTACCCTTTGAATACAAATCGCCGCCCTTCATGCCTAACTCTGATGACGCCTGGGCCCCCCTGCGACTACTACTACCTCTACCCCACCTACCACCCCACCTACTCCCCTACCTACCCCCCTACCGTTTCCTCCACCACAGCAGACCTCGGCCCTGGAAATGTTCAGAACACTCCCCACCAAGTCTACAAGAAACTCTACCAGCCAAAAATACAGCTACTGCAGTTTTGACCAAACGTGACTGTACAACTGTCATTGAAAGCGATGGATCCACCCTCCCAGAGGACACCAATCACCTCAGTATCCACAATGCTGTCAACCCAGCAATTGAAAAGCTGTGGATTTCCTACATTGAATTCACACCCACCTACCATGTCTTACTAATCACGAATGGCAATATCCCTGCCTCCACTATCCTCAAGAGCCATTGTTTTGCAATTGAGGAAGCTATCAGGTGCACTATTCCAGCTGCCAATAGCCTTAACAAGGATGAAGTCTGGCACAAGGTCATCATTCATGGCATTCCTACCATCTCCACTTTCCTCACTGTGCAAGCTGAAGTTGAAACCTTCAACCCGAGCACCCAGCTTCCGCGCCCTCCCAGATGGCTTACCACTGACACCCAAAGTAAAGACAATGTAACCTCTACTATGCTCTTCACGATTGCCGGCAAAGACCCCATAGACAAAGCCCTCAGCAGAGGCCTCTCCCCTTTTGGCAGGAAGTTCAAAGTCCAATGCTCCGCCACCTTTGGTCCTAATTCACAATACTCCAGATGCTTAGAATTTAGCCACTACCCCTCTCAATTCACCAAACCCCCCCACTGTGCTATCTGCTATCCAGAGCACTCAGCCTACCATCATACTTGCAGCAGATCAGACGGCCCTACCAAAGACAAGCCGTGTCTACACACTCCCATTCTTAGCCTCCACTCTGGCAACAATCACCTGGCAACCTCCAAGGAGTACACCACCTACCTTCACGCATACCAGGCAGCAACCGATAGGAGGAACATGGTAGCTTAGGTTTTAATTACCTGTATTTCCTTTATATGTTAGGCTTTTGGCAGCTAGCTGGATTTCTTTTTACTTCGATGTTGTTTGCGCTTTGGCCATAAGTGCCTACTGAAAAGGTGACACTACCATTGAAGAGACAGGATTTTTGGACGCGCATGTTTGTTGCCTTGATAAGTTATATGTTAGTGCCACTTCATAGCCTCTGGTGCCATAAGGAAGGCAATAATATATAATAATAATAATAAGCTCTGGTGTTAAGCGAGAGTATTGCGACCCTAGTTTTAGAAGTGGTCAAACCATTTGCATGGAGGAAGCTATAATTCATTTGGGAGAGGTAGATATGTAGAGTAGTAGAAGAACTATTGAGGTGAATTGTGTAAGTGTATGTCGTATGACCAGGCATGCACTGGGCTCATAACCTATTAAATAGGTATGTAGTGGTACAATCTTAATACCTTGAGTATGAGAATACGGCATAGTATTAAAGATATACTGTGTGTACACTTAGCCGAGGACTATAGTAGTAGGAAGGCATCTTGGTAGTAGTTCTTGACCTTAATTCTTTCTAACACTTGGATCGATAACCAGCTATATATACAGGTGTGCATACATAAGCAAAGAAAAGAATTAACAGTGAAAATCTTGTAAGAAACATGATGGCTAACAAGTTTGACCACGAAAAACTGCCTTGAAAATCCCATATAAAATATGTATAAACCCTGATAGTGATAGAGATTTTAAGCAGAAAAATAAATATGTAATGCACCTTCTGAAAGGTCGAAGTACATAAATGAAAATCACAGAAACATCCCACATATGAAATGAGAACATGTATATCCAATTATCACCAGGTTGTTATGAAATATAAACGAAATACTCCTTGCCTATGCTCTAGCTGTAGTCATGTTCATGATCTATAGGTAAACCGGAAATATAACGAAATAGAGAAATACAAGCAATTCAGAAAGCATATACTTATGAAATGAATAGTAGAAAGTTTCATCAATATTTTCTGCTTTACCTATAGATCACGAACATTACTACAACTAGGACATATACAATGCATATTTTATTTATATTTCGTGATACTGAAGGGATAATTGGATATATATTTTCTCATTGCCTGCGCGGAATGTTTCGGATATTTTCATTTATGTACTCTGACCGTTTCACAAGGTGTATTGCATGTTGATTTTCCTCTGAAAATCTCTCACACGATCATGGTTTATACATATTTTATTTGGGATTTTCTGAGCAGTTATTCCGGTCAAACCTGTTTGCACAAATGTGTTTTCCGAGATTTTCCCCCTTATTTCTTTTCTTCAGTTAAGTTTGCGTAGCTCTATATATATAGCTCATTACACCTCGGAGTGTTAGAAAGAATTACGGACAATTACTACCAATCTAACTTCCTATGACCATACTCCGTGCTTAAGTGTGCCCACAGTATATCTTTAATACTGTGCCATATCATTGTACTCAAGCTATTAAGATTTTGCCACTACATCAAAATCAATGCTGTTCCCCCATGGATCACATATCCTATACCAGAAAACACATGTCAGTATATGCCACACTGCTGTGAAAGACCCCCATCCCTTTACTTCCAATATGGAAACAACTCCCACTAGATGCAGTAGCCTACGGGGCTATTCCTATCATCAACCTCGGAGGTCCTCTTTCCTGCTGGATTCCATCGCTACTCCCCCACTACCAGCTCCCTTGCTAGAGAAGTCTAAGCTCTCACAATGTGGTGAGGCTAGCAGCCCTGGTCAGACTCCTCCATAACTGCTGTACCCAGTTTACTCCGCCCCACTCCTATGCCTCGAAGCTACACCTCACCCCTCACTCCTGACCCCTTTATAGGTCTTGGGAGATTTACGGCTATCACAATCCACCAAATGCTCATGGGGAAAAGCTAGCATACAGCATATGTGTCCTGATTCATAGAAGACCAATCTGCCCTCTGCCCCCTGTGTGAACAGGACGAGGAAGCCTTCTCCGATGCTATCCTGCATGATTCCTCCTGCTGTTTGCACTCAAAGTATCTCCTCTTCTAGCTTAAGGACTTAGCACAGAACAGCCCCATTTGGTCTGCCAAGGCCAACCATTCGCCCTAGCAGTATATATCTACAAACCTGCGTCAAGCTTCTCTCCTGGTATGCAACCAGCTCTCTCCACACCTCATACTGAGAAGGAGACCCCAGTGCCGTCCCGGTTCTCCCCATATTGGGCTTCAGGCTCCAACGCCTGCCTGCTTCCTAGCTGGTTATCAATTTACGTTTCATTATGATTCTAGTTTGATTTATTTTATTCCTCTAGGAATTAGGTGTCAGCTATCAGAAACACTTGAGAGATTATTATTATATTGGGGGGGAATTTCTGTTCTCATATGCATTTTTCAATCAAGGTTTCCTTTATACTAGAGCTTGCACTCATGCAAGTTCATGTACCTTAACTAACAATATATAAATGTAAAAAAAGAAATAAAAAAAGTGCTTGGAAGATGAGCCATCCTCCTTCTCCACTATTGCCGGCATACTTGAAATCAACCTACAATACAGGACTCTCACATTCATAGACCGTCTTGTCTATTGCCACGATAGTGTCATGAATGTGGATTAGCGACAAAGGGGTTTTGATATAACTCATAGTTATGAGTCATAGGTATGTTATGTTTCGCACATGACCTCATTAGGGGTCATGGGTTTCGCACATATGACCACTTTGGTCATATAATATGAATAGGATAATATGTTATGTTTTGGACATGACCTCACCTAGAGGTAATGGGTTTTGTGCAGGTGACCGTTTTGGTCATATGACTAGTTATGATGTTAGGATATGAGACACAGTTGTGAGTCGTATGTGGCACGTGATTTGTAGTGCGAGTCACAAGGGGGTGAAGGGCAACTATATAAGGAGGGCGCTAGGATAGAGTAGATAGGCATCCTCCGTCTCCTCTACACACCCGGCGATTGAAATCAACCCTCAACGCCAGGTACTCGCGAACTATCCACCCCCCCTCTCCTCCCATCATGGCTTCGGCCTAGGAGTGACGGCCACCTCTCCCTTTTCCCACTGCCACCGCTTGCTCTCTTACGCTGCGTGGCTTTACTCCCTTTTGAGTTCCGGTAGTGCCTTTCTGCTGCCCGTTCTCGCCCCCTTCCTCGCTTAGCGAGGCCCCTCCACACGGTCGGCGACCGCTCGCTTTCCACGCTTCAGACGGCTGGGAACACGGTTTCTGCGTTAAGCGAGGACTACTCTTTAGGCCTGAGGTCGACCTCGCTCCTCTCCTTCCTCGGTGACCTCTCTTCTTCGTTTCCATTTGGCGTTGGCTGTGGTGGACGCCTGTCTCCCTGTGTGCACGCGCGCCATGGGGGAACGCCTCGGCTACTGATTTCGGGGCCTGTCTCGCTTGGAGATTTGGCCATACCCTGCTAGTCTTACGGTTCAAGTTGGGACTACTCTCGTTGGAGACCGCCTAGCAAGACACGAACACGATTACCGATATTCTACACGGTCGCGTTCGGTTTCTGGCCCGCTCTGGCGGTTGGATCGGCTTACACCCTACTGCTACACCCTCCCTTGGCTAGCACCCTACTGCTCCAACCTCTCCCGCCGTAGCCCACAGGCGGCTCCCTTTCTCGGTTATGTCGCGTTCCGGGATAACTTCTACGGTTTTCTGCTGCCAGCGCGTATCTCTGGCTTGGTTGTTGTGGGGCTCACCCTGGTGCGAGATTTCTTTTGTTTTTTCTGAGATGTTCCGCGCGGTTACCTTCTTATGTTTTCCTGCTTTCTTCTTAGTTAGACTTCTCCTATTCTCTGAGTTCGCTTGCGAGGTTGGGACGGGTTTTTCTTTGGGGCGAGATGTGTGGTTAGGCCCATACCAGAGGGTCTTGGAGATACGGTCGGGCCGGGCGGGAGGAGGAATGGGGATTGTTTATGCCATAGCTAGCGCTGCATGCA